>JACEEZ010024122.1:0-40000 GCA_016584305.1 Chionoecetes opilio
GCGTCCTAAAGACGGCGGCTTAGGACGAAGCGCTGAGCGCTTACATTAGCAAGAGTCCAATTTGGATTTCAGGAAATATCGCTACTAGAGTCATCAAAAAGGTAACAGAATATGGAAAAATAAGATTAATATTTCTATGATAATTTTGCTGAAGACTACAACGAATGAATTCATCTATAGGATAATTGGACGGGAAGATTATGCAACGTTCCGTTCAAAAGACACCAAGCACAATAAAGTCACAGTCTCAAACTTGGCGTCAAGTTGGCGTCTCCCTGCAGCCTAAACAACATTTTCCTCCGCCTCGCCACACAACACACTGCATCACAACCTGCATCGCCTGCAGCTCACGCCCCGAACCCGCACTGTTCCCCTGCTGCAAGACTATCCCGGAGTCCATTGACAATTCCCTGCTGCAGTGTCCCTCGCTTCCACTCCCGACCGACAACTTCTACGTGAGTCACCTCATCGCCCTGCTGAACGTCACCACCTTGACTGACACCCTGCTGCAGCCGCTGCCGTCCACCATCACGACCCCCGCCGTCATCCGCCTCACCTTTGCCTTCCACCAGCAAGACTAACCAACTCTCGAGACTGTGGATTAAGGTAGTTTTCTAGTGTTTGGCCCATAATCCCCCTCTCCAGAAGAACAAGCTTGGGGACCAAGGCCCCTGGGGGGGGGGAAAAAAAAAAAAAAATGGGGCCCCGCCCCCCGGGCCCGGGCTATGTGTCTTGTTAAAAAAAAATGGGACGCAGTCACATAAGTTTTTGAGTTTAGGGGTGTTGAAAATTCCCTAGGATCTAGGGAAATTTATTGATTTCTTCTGAGTCCAGAGACGTGTAACCTGACTATCCTCACAGAATGATGACCGAAGTGTCGAAGACCCCCCAACCCCCCCCCTAGGTAGTTAGTTAGATTAGGTTTAGGGTAGGTTTATATTTGGGTATGTTAAATTTTTGGGGTCCACCGAAATATTGCCAAAACCCAGGTTTTTGCATAAAGTAATACAAAAACCTTTGGCCCAAGCAAACCTTTCTGAGCGCCTCTGGCGAGGACAATGCAACTCTCGCAGAATTTATTACAAAACTGTTCCATGCTAAATAATATATATAAATCAAAGTATATTACCTCGATCTACATGAAATAGCATATAAACTTGTTATTCTTATATAACAAAACCAAGAATATTGTTATGCAAAACCCTCAGATTTATGCTAAAACCCTCAGAAGTTATGTCAAACCTCATAATTTATTTGCAAGCCTGCTTCATGATAATAACATTAAAAGTATATACCGCGATCTACAAGGAAAAATAGCAATATAAATTTGATATTCTTATAATACAAAACAGAATATTGTTATACCAAAACCCTTCAGAATGTATTGCAAAACTGTTTCCATGATAATAAATCTATATCAAGTATATACCAAATCGATCTACAAGATCTATTGGGTTTTGTATTATAAGAATACAAGTTTAATATGCTATGTTTTTCCTGTAGATCGAGGTATAAGTACCTTTATATATATTTTATTTAGCATGGACAGTTTTGTAATAATTCTGAGGTTGCATTGTCCTCCGCCAGATGGCGCTCAAGAAAGGTTTTTGATGGGGCCAAAGGTTTTTGATTCTTATGCCAAACCTAGGGTTGTGGCATAAAGTAATGCCAAAACCTGGGGTTTTTGGCATATTTCGGTGGACCGAAATTTTGTTTAGGTTTAGCTTAGCTTAGTTAGATTTGGTTAGGTTAGGTAATTTAATTTTGATTATTCAAACTTTTCCTAGATAAGATAAGGCAATTAGGTATCCTCCTAGACTATGGAATTTTACCCCCCTACACAACTCTTAAATTACGTGTTTTCCGACCATAATTTCTCCCCCCCGAAAACCCTGCATTCCCCACGGTCCCCCAACTGTTTGGTGGAATGGGAGAGTATGGCCACACTAGCATTTTACATGATTGAATTCCAGCTGTGCATCGTCGACCTGAATCACTGCCCCTTCAACACAATACATGGCGCCTGAAGCGAGCAAGGAAGGAAAGGAAATTGGTCCAGGATGAGACTCTCCAAACTTGTACAGCTCTACCAGGCAAGAAATAGGTCCTGCAAGGGTCATTTTCCTTGCCTGGTTTCTCTGCAAAGCGCAGGGCTGATGCATGGGAGGGAGATAAATCAACCTGACCTACTCCTTCCCTCGAGCCCGCACAGTCAAGGACGGGCCGTAGAGTGGCAGGTGATGAGTCTGCCGCAAGGTCAACATCTCTAAGGTACAACGAGCTCTACTGCTACAGGTAAGAATATGTTGCAAAAAATGGTACAATTTTTTACACGTAGGACCAGAATTATCTACACAATTAGGAGTATGGTTTTTCTGTTTACCTTAAGGATTCTGAGAAACTTTCTCTGAGTTTTTTTTCCGTCGCAAAAAACTACTTTCGAATATAAGTTGCTTTTAGAGGAAGGATAGTGTATATGATTATGAAAATAAATAACCTAACCCCACCTTTAGATCACTAACCTAACAAATCCCACTTTTTAACCTAACTAAAACCACATCCTCATTGAAAATGTCCGCGGCAAGGCAGAACAGAGGTGATGCTGTCCACAATAGGAAGAGTGAGGCGCATGTAAAACGGCACTGTCCTCTCTCCTCCCTATAAAACAAGATAATCACATCTCCAAAACTAATGATTTGCAATGGAAGCTCATTGAGAGATGTTTCCTAGATCCAGTAGGTAAACATAAACCATAACTCCCACACATGTATAGGGAATGCTGTCCTAGTGGTAAAATAATAAAAAGATCAGCCTAGGGCCCTCTAATAATAATGTTTTTAGACACTCGTGGAGATGTGGGTCTTTTCACTGAACGCAGCCATGTTAGGGTTATTTGTATTCGTGAACTATTTTTCGCGGGAAGATTTTGGGTGTGTTTTGGATTAATCTGGTTTGTTTTGTCACCTCCCACGAACAACTAAATCTAACCTTAACCTTCACCTAACCAGTCTGCTTGTCCCGTGAGAGACCACATTCTCAGAGTGCCAATAGGTAGTTTTTGTTCAATCACCAAAATTTATCAAGGTTTGTTTAGTTGTGGTTTATACGGAAATGTCGCTGTAGATTAAAAAAAAAAATTAAGACTGAGCCGTAGACGGCCGTTTTTTTCTTAATTAAAATCTTAACTTTAACCACTGGTTATAACGAAATTTAACTTAACCTAACCTAACCAGGTCAGGTCGTTTTGACCGTAAGTAATTTAGGCCGTGACGCCAAACTGGCAACGGCCGAATCTCTCAACGGCCCTAACAAGATACGGGCTATTATAATTGTATACGACCTAAATAACCAAACTTCTTTCAGTCACACTTTTACACTATTGCAATAGATTTATTTCATAATTAGACTTTGATGAATGAATTGTGTGTTGTAACGTAAAGGCACATATCAATGGTGTCATAGCTGGGTGTGACCTGTAGATGGTTACTCAATACTCACTGTGGATGGCTCGGGTACGCTACAATGTGTCAACAAAGTTCACATCCCTGCACCGTCCCTCTGCCTAAACTCTTATGGCCTAAAGGTTCCTGCGGCCTAACATCTTCGGCCTAAAGTTGTGACAGACTGACTGGATCACGGCTGAAAAAATACGGCCTAATAGACATGAACTTACCTAACCTAACCTGCCAGCGGCTGCCGCGTAGTTAAAATATTTGAGAAATTTCATAATCTCAGGAACGGTTGTTTCCGATGCAATTGCAATACAGTACACCAGTGTCTTGTATATGCAGAAGGCACGTCATATAACACATAGGTTGTCCTTCGTAGTGAGTGTTTTTTCTAGATAATACCAGATATGGGTTTATGTTTTATTAATTTCCCCAAGTGAATTACACGGCCTAAAATACTGAAGCAGAAAATAATAGAGAAAAATTTACTGGTAAGGCATGTCGAGCCACCCTACACATGCGGAATATTAAACATTTTTCTTAGGTAATGGTTTTGGCCATTTATTGAAATGTGATTTTCAAAGAAGTTACTATTTAACTGAGACCCATGCAAGAAAAAAAATACAGCAGCCACATTTTGCTGCCACACAACGTCCCTACTTTGTAAATGTTTCTCATTGAACACAACTACTATTTTATCTGATAGATTTGTTGCTTGGCAATTCTTCAAACCTTAATGTGAATGTGTGCCTCATTTAAATGTTGGCAATTAATATTTGCTCATAATCTTGTCCAGGTGTGGTTAAACCAGATTCTCCCTCTCAGAACTAGACGACTTAATAGGCCGACATTCTGGGGGAGGGCAGAATGCTGTGTTCGATGCTGCCTTTCACAGGGTCGAGCAGAGCCTGTTTGGTACCTGATATGCAGGATCATCTGCTGCCTCCCCAGAGTTTTTGATAATATAAGGTACATTATTTCATGGACTCTCCTCATACTTTCTTTATTTCTCTGTATAGATAACTTGTTCAACATAATGGGGGGCCCATTGGTTTACTTGGTCCGTGCAGGTCACATAGGCTTCAAGTAGAAGTCGTACTGCGTTTTGTCACAAGCGTTAACTTGATTCGTTCTGTAATGCTTAAATTGCTCTTTTTGTTGATGCTTTGTCATCTGGTGTTTGGAGATTGGTGAATGTGGCTTGTTTTGGGTCATGAACATCTAGTAGATGCAATTTTTCTATTACAACTTACGTTACCATATCAGCGACACCTCTTAAGCTTAAAGCTAAACCTACAAATTTAGAAATTAGCATGCTAATCCTTAATATTTTTGCAAATGTGATTGTTGCAGAATCTTTTTATAATTGGTTTTCTAGATCTTATAAAATTTTGTTTTTAATATCATTATTATTTAAGCTTCACCGTCTTTAAAAATATTATTCTGCGAAATTGAGTTATGCTGTATTAGTGCATGGTAAGTCACGGACTTATTAAATTTTCATAAGTTGATTTTTTTTGTGAGCCTACTCTAAGTTGCTTTGTATTTTGAACCTGATACCATTCACCATCAACAGTCAGGTGGAGGATCACTCCTACCTGCAAGCTGCAGCCCCACGGCTGGACTCAACACTTGGTTGAGCCGCGAGCTTCAAGCTGGCCGCATGTTCCTCGTGTTCATCGTTCTCTGTGACGATGGTCAGGCCGAGGCACACGAGAAGAAGAGGAAGCTTGAGCTAGCCATTCTATAAGAAGAACTGCTTCTTCCCAGCAAAAAGAAGGGCAGAGACGGGGCCATGGTAGAGGCATAGAGACAGCTAAAGCCATGGAAGCGCTTTCTCTAATGAAACCAGTTAGACAAACTAAAGACCTCACATTTTTTTTCTTATATTTTTTGTTTTATAGTTTTTCATTTTGTTAATTATTATTGATGCCTTTATTATTATTATTATTTTCTTTTTGTGTGTGTTGTGTGTAATAGACTATAACAGTGAGCTCGATCAGCCATTTTGGTGGCCGTCTGGGAACCTCCCGTCACTCAGGACGTCGGGTCTCGGGGTGTCAGGCTTTGACTTATTGCCATTATTCCTACCAAACCAGCTACAATTAAGTGTTGTCATGGTCAACATAGGTTTATGCAAAATGAAATATAACGAGTTTTACATTATTCAGCATTATAACGAGGATTGTTGGCAAATAGAAGCATTCGACCACAGTGTCCTACAACAATCACTAAATACTGTAGAGGAGATGCTTCAAGCAGGTGTAATGGGTAAATATTACCTTCTCTTTATGCATTGCCCTACCCGCTTGAAGCATTCCTCTACAGTATTTAGTAGATTGTTGTAGGACACTTGGGTCAATGCTCTATTTTGCCACAATCCTCATTATAATGCCATGAATATGTAAAACTCGTATATTTTCATTTTGCATACACCTATGGTTGACCATGACAACCCTTAATTGTAGCTGGTTTTGGGTAGGGAATAATGGCAAATAAGTCAAGCCTGACACCCCGAGACCCTACGTCCTGAGCTGACGGGAGGTGCCCAGACGCCACCAATGCTGATCGAGCTTCACTGTTATAGTCTATAGCAGTGCTCGTCAACCTTTTTTTGATGTCGTCACCCCTAGTGTGATTTGGTACTAGCGGGCCCATCACTATTTTTTTTTCTTTAAAATTTCCACGGCTCTGACATATTTAAAATCTAATTATATCATTGTACAAAATATATAGGTAGGAAAAGACGCTTCACTCATTTTAAATTTACAGTTTACATTTTTTTTTAGGTGACACATGCAGTCTAAAACTTAAATATACAAGGATAGTTAAACATAATTTCGGATTACAACGAAAGTCAGTGTTTGCTACTGTTGCAATATCAGCTTTAATTGAGGCATCAGACAATTTTTCAAGTGCCACACCGCATAAAGGATCCAAATTTTGAATGGCATTCCTTCTATATACATTCAAAGGAATAAAAAATTATTCCTATTTATGATACAAGGATGTGCGTACTTTAGTTATGAAGGAGATTGAAAGTTATTAAAATTACACTCACTCGAGAGACGCAGGTAAGGGGCGATTCTATAGAAGTTTTTAAGTGATAAGGACTTAATAAAGGAGAGGTAGGAAAGGTTCTTACAGCTTTTAACCGGTAGAACAAGAATTAACGGATCATCTGGCAAGTGTAAGAATTAGAAAGGAAATAGGGAAAAACTGGTTTCCAAAAGTACGATTCAGCTGGAAAGCGTAGATTTAGAAAGGAATAGGTAAAAACTGGTTTCACAAAAGTAACGGATTCAAGCTGGAAAAGTGTAGAATTAGAAGGAAATAGGAAAAAAACTGGTTCACAAAAGTAAACGGATTCAGCTGAAAGTGTAGATTAGAAAGGAAATAGGAAAAACTGGTTCACAAAAAGTAAAGGATTCAAGCTGGAAAGTGTAGATTTAGAAAGGGAAATAGGGAAAACCTGGTTCACAACAAGTATGGATTCAAGCTTGAAAGTGTAGATTTAGAAAGTGAAATAGGGGAAAAACTGGTGCCGAAAAGTAACGGATTCCAAGCTGGAAAGTGGAGAATTTAGAAAGGAAATAGGAAAAACTTGGTTCATCAAAGTAACGGATTCAAGCTGGGAAAAGCGTAGATTTAGAAAAGGAAATAGGGAAAAAACTGGTTCACAAAAGGTAACGATTTCAAGCTGGAAAGCGTAGTTAGAAGAATAGGGAAACACTGGTTCACAAAAAGTAACGATTGCAAGCTGGAAACGCGTAGATTTTTAGGAAAGGAAATAGGGAAAAACTGGTTCACAATAGGGTGGTGATATTGAATGGCTGGACTCATTAGACAGGTAGTTTAGTGCGGAGTCATTAGGGAGCTTTAAAGGGGAGCTGGATAGGTTTCATGGATGGGGATGAAAAGGTGGATGTAGGTATTGTTAGGCGACAGAACTACCACGTGTAGGCCTCGCGGCCTCTGTATCTTCCTTATTTTCTTATGTTCTTATGTCTTATATGCCTTGATTAAGATAAAACTAAGCTTTGCTGATACAGACATGATGTTGCATTTTGCACAAATATGCTGTTGCCTTTCAGCTATTCCTTGTAGTCCCCTGACCTATCAACCAGGACAACAGCCAATGCCAATAGAGGGCCAATGTTTTGAAGCTGCTTTTTAGAATAATCAAATGAAGCTCCAATAGGCTTCTTAGGGCATAGGATTATTCTTAAAAAGCAGCTTTCAAAATTTGGCCCTCTATTGCATTCCTGTGTTGTCGCGTGGTTGATAGCAGGACTACAGGAATAAGGCTGCGAAGGCAACAGCCATATTTGTGAGAATCCAACATCATGTCTGTGTCAGCAAGCTTAGTTTTAATCAGGCATATAAGAACATAAGAAAAATAAGGAAGCTACAAGAGTCCGCGAGGCCTCACGTGGTAGTTCCGTAATGCTCAGTTTTCCATCATCTGAGAATGGATGAAGCATCCACATGTTGGAGGTTGAAGGTGTCCTTGGAATAGAAGTCAAGGTTTTTCTGCCATCAAAGTCAGCGTGTCATGTAATTCCAGGGGACATTCGTACCTCCATTGTTCCTCTTCTGCCTGTACTGCTACCATGTGCCCAGTCACTGCAGCCAGACATATAGGTATCAAGACTTCAAAATCAGACAACACCTCTTGTCTACATTGCTTTTCATTTTTTTCACTTCATTTGATCCTTTGTATCCCTATACTTTTTTTAAATATTCCACCTTTGCCTAGTTTTATACCATAATTTATTTTCCCCTTATCTATCACGCGCATGTGAGCATGATCTCGTCACCCACCTGTCCCCCCCCAAAGCCGTCCACCCCTCAGTCAGGTCTCGGCCCCACCTAAAGGTGGACGTCACCCAGGTTGAATACACTTATATAGCATTCTGATTGTTGCAATAACTAACGTGCGCCAAGAGACAAAGTGATTACTGCAGTAATTTTTTTGTATGCCTAACGTAAGTTGTTATCACTAATATAGCTAGAATTATATTAATATACTACATAGATTATAGTATATTGCTAGTACATTTAGTGCAAACCATAATGGTGTTTTTTTCATTTCTTTTAAGATAGTGTAAATATATGATATTTACATATTTTCGTAGTATATAATAACAAATGTTTTGCATATCTAGAATCATTATAGTTGTACTGATCACAATTTCGTTTACATGCAAACGAGCAATTGGCCTCAATATGAAGGCAAAATTACTTTTGGCACGTTAACTCTCATGCAGCCTTATAGTTTGACGCACTGATGTTCCATATGGTTGTGCATACTAGAGAGGTCTTCGTGTATAGCCCTCGTCTCATTCAGGGCAATTCATAGGGTGGTGAATGATTGGAATGGACTTCAGTCTCAGGTGGTCCAAGCGGAGTCTTATGAATGAGGCTGATAATTTCATGGATAGGGAAGATAGGTGGATTGTAGTATTTAAAGTAACAGACCGACCTCGTGTAAGGGCTCACGGCCTCTGTACCAGTTTTATTTTTCTATGTAAATTAGAAAAATTAAATTATGAAGTGGTTTTGATCATTTACTTACCACCCATTTTTACTGATAAGCAATATGACAGTATATGAACACTCAGCACTAATTTGTTCGCAATATATTTTCAGCATTTTACGTAAATGCAATGTGACTTGTTATTTTTTTCCTCTCTCTTAGACGGGCTGGCCACAAGTTTTGGTTGTGTTACTGGGAGGTGGTTTTAAATCGTCTCCAACGTAAGTGTTGTTTGGCCAAGTATCAGCAAAAAAATTAAGCATTTGGACAAATAAATCCACAAATTCAAAAATAAAATTCACAGTTTTTTTTCCCCAAAAAAATTTCGTAGGTATGGACCTTAAACCTACCTCGGGTATGTGAGCCCTACCTATGGCCCATACATTGAAAGCCACTTACTTTTACTTAATGTAGTTTAATTTATTTATTAATAGTTTTTAATATTTAATTGGGAGAGTCTCCAAGTGACCTTGCGGTTCTCTCCGACACTCAGTAAGTTTTTGTTATGGAGAACTTTCGCCATTAGATATATTGTAACTCCGAATGATAACGAGTGACGCGGCGTTATTTATGAGGTGGTTGAAATGCTGTTTGGGTTCGGTCTACCATGACTCCAGCATGACCATGTCGCCAGCACATACCACGACTTTGTCCCCAAGGCGATGTCGGTTGCCTCAGTGAACATCAACCGGTTCACAAGGCCCTCCAATATACCAGTCACCACTCCATTAATATTAGCACCACCTCCAGATAAACATAACCCAAACGTGTGACTCCCTGCTAGAGAGAGAGAGAGAGAAAAAAAAAAGAAAAAAAAAGTTATATTGAATACTTAAAATGCTGAACTATAATTGCTAACAATGGCCTTTGTTTAACGTCTGCCTCAACGACGAGGCCACGCATTAGAAAGTAGGTCTCTCCTGTACCTGCAGGACCCTCAAGAATAAAGGCCTTAAAAGCAAGTAAAGGTAAATTGTTTAGCAATATAGTTTTCCAGCATTTTAAGTAATTCAATATTAACTTCGGTTCTTTTTTTTTTTCTCTGAGCTCTCTCTCCTCTCTCTCTCTTCTCTTAGGCAGGATGGTCACAAGTTTGGGTTATGTTTACTGGGAAGTGGTTACTAATACTTACTGGAGTGGCGACTTGGTATATTACTCTGCACGATGTTTGTGATGGTGTGCAGCTTGTCAGTGTGGACCATCACTGACAAAAAAACAAACCTTCATATATATAGTACTGCCTATAGCACCATCTATTTATCAATGTACCATAACGTTTCACATTTGTAATTAGTCATCATAATTGATACAGTGTATACAAGCGGAATTGTAACTGGTTTTGTTAAGCACTTACATGTCCGTAGTGAAGTAACACATAGGCCATCCCTGTAGCGCAAACCTCCGCAGCATCGGTCCAGCAGCATGGGGTGGCTGTACTGGTGGTGGTCCTGCTGTTGGTGGTGGTTGAGGGAAAACTGTGGAGGCTCGTCGTCCTGTCAAATTCTGTCCCTCTTCTCATGTACCCCATTTTTTCCTATCTTTGCATAAGTGTATGCACATAGCACAGACCCTCGATTATCCAGCATGCATACGCAGGGATTTAATTCTTATTTAACTGTGGAGGATATGAAACGCGTCGTTTTCCTCACTGGCCCGATACCTCTCTCCACAACACTTCTTGTTTTTCTGTGAATCTTGTAATGGCATGAGATGAATTTCAATAATGGTCATGCTCAATTCCTCCGCAATACAAAATATAATCGTGTGTTAAAATCCCAGGAGTAATGGCTGGCTGCACATGCCTTACCGGTTACTTTTTCTCTTATCATTTTCCTGCTCAGTAATATTGTCCAGTTGTTATTCACTTCGAAACCCAAAAAATTTTGGACATTTTTATATACTAATAGCTAGGTTAGGTTAAGTTTAAGGTTTGGTTTGGTTAGATTTAGTTTTAAGTTAAGTTAAGGATAGATTTTTTTGTGTTTTGTGTTTAACCTAAATGAGGTTTTATTATGTTTCATTAAGCCCGGCCCGCAGCCCCGCTGTTGTGATATTTAGATTGAATGATGAAAATTTGACGGTACGGAAAAATTGAAGACAAAAAAACTATGAACAGAATAAATATAAAATAATTATTCAAATAGTTTGTACTTTTTTTAATTCATGCATTACTTTTGTTTTAACTAACCTTAACTACCTTGTATGTGGCTTGAGGAGAACGGTACCTGGTATAGCTAGTTAGGTAGGTTAGCAAAAAAAAAGTGAGGCAGCTTTCAATAACGTTTATAACAATTGAGTATCTGCTGTTACGAATATAAATCACATAATAATTGATGTACAGTCGCAGTGATAAAGTCAACTTATAATGGTCTTAGTACTTGTGGAAAATGCTGAATTGGGAGGTAAAATGTATCTATTACCACTAGTATATATCCTATCCGGTATTATTTAACACTAGGACCGAAATTTTTCCTACATTATTACTTTCCTTTCTACTCACTACTTTACTTCCCTACCTATTGTTTTCTGTTTACTTATTGTTCTGGAGGAAAACATTCTCCTCTATGAGCTTCCGTCGCAATCATTACTTATGGAGATAATGCATGTTTGGTTTATAGGAGGCGAGAGACAATGGTTACGTGCGCCACACTCTTCTTCCTCTTGTGACCTGCATCAACCCTCTGTTCTTCTCCCTTGCCGCGAACACTTTTTTAATGCAGATTTGGCTTTATTAGGATGTTAAGGCGTGGGAATAGATTAGGTTTAGGTAGTTTAGTGATTAATTAAAAGGTGGGGTTAGGTTAGTTTAATTTGCCTATCTTCTATAGCATATCTCAATTATCCTTCCTATTAAAAACTCTTAATTTCTCCGAAAGTAGTGATTTGCGACGGAAGTTCCTAGAGGAGAAGGTTTCTTTAAATCCAATAAGGTGAACAGAAACACACTCACATTGTGTAGAAATTTCGTCCTATTAATACAATGTACTCCTATCCGTCAATTCATTACCATTGCCAACACTACCTAGTCTTCTTCTAGTTCAATTAATATTTCTTCATGCATGCCAGTACCAAGAATTATTTTAAACAATATTTACATCTTGTAGTTGTTGCGGGCCCGGCTGATGACGGCGTAAAAGAGCCAACATCAAAAATCATTACTGTAGGCAGTGTACTGCCTAGCAGATGGCCATACAGGGGAACATGAACCACCTTCAAAGAGTGTAAATAACGCACTAAGGCGTAGGAACTCTTGAGTCATGGCGTTGATCCCGGCCACTGTTCAACTATGTCATAAATTTGTAGTTCATATCAAATACAACTTGGACGTTGATGGATTGAAACCCTTTTTCTGTTCACACACTCAACTCGTAAGTCCTCAGGGGCACATCCGCACAGCGGTTCCGTCTATGCACCGATTTATATCTGCATATCTCCACTTCCATGATCCCTCTTCTTGACTACAGTTTCCTCTGGGGTGCGGGGAACTTGATGAATCTTCGGATATGTCCTACGTCTGAGTGCATACACTGTTTCTTTATTATTCTGCTCATTGTCTGTTCTGACGGCCCAAGTCATCACTGCTTGCATGCTGCATTTTTCCTGTGGCAAGTAATCTAGTGGTTATACAACCTTCAGCTCGGCAGAAGATCGACCTTATTTCTTGGGAGTCGGCTTGAATATTATATCTCGCACTAGTCTGTCACGGTAGAATCCTTCTCGTCCAAGCGGTATCGCTTGATTAGTTCTGCTGTATCAGTAAGCTCGTCGTCAGTACATCTTTCCTGTCACAAAAATTTCCTCTGGAATCGGCGGGGCACATCTGCGGCTTCGGCCATGTTTACGTCTTGGGAAGAGTCTTAGCCCCGCCTGCTCGCTAGGACACCTCACACCTGTCCTAGCCAAACCTCGAAATTAGGACGAGTCTTAGCGATTTAGGATGCGCTCGAAATGATTTTAGGACGCCGGGCGGCCAGTACTTAAGACTCGAGCGAGTCTTAAGACGATCCTAAACTTTATAGTATGGCCCTGTGTTTCTTACCTGGGGTACCTGTCCACCAGTGGTAACGAAACCTTACACCTGGGGTACGAAACATGCTGACCAATATGCCAATGTCCCATATTTATAGGACGCTGAATTATATATTTTTTTTTTATGTCTACACAAAACTGGTTAATCCCCTATTAGTTACCGGGCATATGTCTTTTTCTTATTTTACCGTTTTCAAGTAGTCAGAGTTCTATACTCGTGTGTACGTGTTCATGTGTCTGTCGGCTCGAACTGGGCCACTGGCCAACAAAATTAGCAGCAGGCAAATCTCGGCCCGTAGCCGTCCGTGGAAGTTTTCTGCCGCTCTCGCCTCATACCAACAACTCAGTGCGCACCAGGTAACAGGTCCGCCTCTCCTCGGGTGACGGTGCCCTGAGGTTGCTCTACACTACTTGCCTTGGTTCGCCAGTTTTCACTTTTCAACGTTTTCTTCTGGACCTGACCGCCATCAATGAGCGGGATTTAGTTCCCGTGTTTCGTGTTAATTGATTAGCTTGCACTGTAACACTGTGGTCCTGTGATTCTGTGACCGCGGCGCTCCCCACAGGGCTGTAGTGGCTGCCCAGGATGGTCCTTGTTTGTTTACCCGTTGCTCAACGTTGTTGCAGATTCATTATGTCGCCCTTAGCGTCCCTTGGTGTGATAACGGGAGGCGAACCCTGCTGGTTGCACTGGCGTAGTAGACAGTGACCAAGGGGACCCGCATAGGCTAGTTAAGGTAGCAGCACCATGTGGGAAACCTGCTGTAGGGACAAGGCGAGACCCTCACGGGCAGCTCCACTTGTGTCCTGCGACGCTCTGAGTGGTCATGTGCCACACGCTGTTGTGGTAGCTGTAGTCAGCGTTGTTGTGTTGCAGTTTGATAGTGGTCTTGGTTTTATTTTTACAACTATTAACGTTTTGTCTTGTGAGGACTAGTAATTATTGTTCCTGCCTATTTCTTTGAGGCAATTGGATTACTTTCTTCATTCCACATTATTTTTTGGTATGACGTGGATGCTCGGTGGTCAAAAGAAATGCCGTAACTCTGAACGAAAGATAAAAAAAGACAGCTCTTGGAACTCTTATGCTCCAAGCAGCTCAGGCAACAGGTGATCCCAGTTTACGATGGATTCCTTTGCACTCATGCTGGACGCTGATAACGCTGGAAAAACATTTTATGTCTGACATTACGAATACTACTGGAACAAAATGGATTTCCTCCACTATGCACCCGAACTGAAGGTTCTAAACAATAGTTCACAATAGCCAGGGTCGATGATGTCATTTCGGGAGATGAAGATGATCACAAATAAAAATTGGAAGAAAAAATTCCCTGGATAAGCGAAGCTGATATATTGAACGTATTTTTCCCTAATTCCCTAAGTTTCACGGTTTTATTAAAATTGCTTTCAAACACAATGTTATTGCAAAGAAAATGCATTGATACTGAAACTGAGGCACTAATCTGAGTATAGGTTCGTTGCACGTGACGTCACACAGCCCTCGTTGTACAGGCGACGAAGCGGGGAGATGCGAGCTGGAGGCCCAACAAACTCCACTTTCCACTGTGTTTTGCCCGCTTATGGTATTTTCCCCTACACCATATATGTTTAACTCATTATAAATGTAAATGTTTGATCTATAACATTACATAAGACATAATATCCATAAAGAACAAAGAAGTTACAAGAGGCCCCGCGGGCCTACACGTGGAGTTCCTGTACCTAACACTACTAAGCATCCCCTTTCATCCCATCCATGAACCTATCCAGCCTCTTTAAAGCTCCTAATGACTCCGCACTACTACCTGTACTACTGAGTCTATTCCAATCATTCACCCCCTATTGTGAACCATTGTTTTTCAGTTTTTTTCTAAGCTATGCTTTTTCCAGCTTGAACCGTATTTTACTTCTTGTTCTACACCCTGGTTATAGACCTAGAACTTTTTCCTACCTCTCCTTTATTTGAAATCCCTCTATTTTATCACTATAAACTTCATATCAATCGCCCTTACTCTGCGTCTCTCAGATGAGTAACTTTTAAAAGCTTTAATCTCTTCTCATAACTAAAGTTACGCATCGGTTGAATACATTTTGGTCCATCCTTCTCTGCACGGTTCTAACAAGGCTATATCCAGTCCTGTAATATGGAGACCAAAACTGAACCACATAGTTCTAGGTGAGGCCTGACTAGAGCCAGATAAACTTTAAGAATAACTTCCGCACTTCTACTTTTTTAACACTTCTGGTAATAAATCCTAACCTCTATTATCTCTATTTCTGGCCTCAATTTACATTGTTTTCCTATATGACAGGTCTGGGTTCACACCTCTCTCCAAGATCTTTTTCACCTTCTGATCTTTCAGCGATACATTGCTTATAATAGTGTATGTATTACCCAGGGTTTTTTCTACACAACATTCATACGCGCCTTATTATATTAAATTACCATCTTCCGTCTGGACTACCCACTCATTAGTTTATATCAGTCTCCCTGCATATGTTTACATCATACTGTGATCCAATAATCTACCTACATTAGTATCATCATCAAACTTCTGATAATCATGCTAATCTCACTATCCGAAGTCGTTATTGATGTAATAAAAAAATAGTAAATGGACCCACCACAACCCTTGTGGACTCCACTTGTCACCTGTCCCCATTCAGATTAAGCACCTTAATTGTACCCTTTGTTGCGATTACTCCAGCCAACTGTGATTCAACGAAGAACCTTCCCCTCCTATTGTCTTGGCCTTAACCTATTTAAGAGTTGCTCGTTTGGTACTTTGTCGAAATGCCTTACTAAAGTCGAGGTATATTATATCATTAATCATTATCATTTCTGCCGTCTCCATAAACTTTCCTATAAAAACTCATAAATTTGGTGTACCAGACCTACCCTGGTGAATCCATGTTGTGTGAATCATTAACAAACATGTTTTTCTAATTGGTCGTTGATGTGGAACTTGGTGTGGATTGTTTCCATCATGGTGGTACTGGTTTTATTGCTGATTCGCAGTTTTTGGGTACGTGATTTTTATTGTTTTTTTCTTTGTGAACCAGATCTTTTGTCCAAACAAAATAACAATCATTGAGTGGATTTTTTCGGCTCACGCAATGCAAGCCATGGGGACTAGAACGGCATAGCTTTTATATTACCATTCATTCATCCAAACTATTAACATTGCACTGCCTGTGCACAACAATCATGATTGGTGCCCAGATCCCCTCTCTTGGTCGCGTAAATTATTACGTCAAAATATAATTGTTTAGCAAGTTAAATCTTTTGTTGTTATGTTTCTACGATGACTTAGGTGTAGAGCAGAAGTTGTCTGGGTGATTTACACAAGCACGTCTATTTGATCCAATGTAATTACCGTACCATCATATCTGAAAAAAAACGTAAAAAGTATTATTACGATGTGCAAAATAAAAAGGAAATACATACCGTAGTATACAAACCAAATGCTATAAAAACCCAAAGTTACATTACTTGCTTACCAGCAGTTGAGCTTCAACAACGCCTCTGCTTGACTGTCACGTAGGACTGACCGTTGGGCCGTTACTCTTATAGCGCGTTTTCGCGACCGCTCTGGCCAGAAGCCACAAAACATTTAAAGAACCTTTTTTTTGTCGTTAGTCCAACGACGGAAAACCACAGCACGGAAAAAGTCGTCGTTTCGTCTTAACGTGCACACTGAACAACGAACTGCTCAAGACCGGTATTAGCCAGAGGTCGGAAGTCTCCAGGCATGCTCATTATTGTTTGGTATACTATTGAAATATCTTTTTTTATAGTGAAATTTAGACATATGATTTGCAATTTGATGGATATTATTCATATTTATGAGTAAAGCGATGAAAATACAAGCAAGGGACTCATCTACGTCTGGCAGCGCGGCCTTTCGGCAGCAGCGCAGCAGCATGATGAAGCCCGTGAGGTGGATATCAACACCAACTTCACCAAGGGCATAGATGTCCTTTGTAATATTTAAGTAGGAGCGAAACCCCTTGAGGACTCATATGATCCCTGTGGTATCCCATGGTGCTATCACAGCGTGGGAGCCTGACTGTCTTCTCAGGAAGGCACAGGTGAGGCGGAATAACTGCGGCGTTTTTACTCAAAACTTCTGAGTTGTGCGGCTGGAGAACCCAGCTCCTCCCCACTGTAGGTTTGGGCAGGATTAAACCGTCCTATTACTCGTTATTATACAACTTAGTGATTCTGGTGAGATGGTTTATATATACCCCTTTTTGTCCATTATCTAAATCATGTAGCACCGTGTGTCACCTTAAATCGGGTGATTTAAAGATGTTTATGTATGAGCTGACTGATGGCGGGGCAGAGTGACGGAGGAGGCCTTGCCGACGGGCCTCACCCAGATTCACAAATATTCACTATTTCAACCCACACATAACACCTTCTATTTCTACCACCAAACACTGCAGCAACACAGGCTCCGTACTTATACATCCTTACTATCTGATACATTAAAACTCCTTAAAACGCAAGCCTTCCGAATAAACGAGACTTAGTTTGAGATAACGGGAAGAAAGGCGGGGAGAGGCAGTCTGGCAATGCCTTCTTGCCCGGAAATATGTCTCGCTGACTTGTG
Organism: Chionoecetes opilio; assembly: GCA_016584305.1. Taxonomy (NCBI): domain Eukaryota; kingdom Metazoa; phylum Arthropoda; class Malacostraca; order Decapoda; family Majidae; genus Chionoecetes; species Chionoecetes opilio. Next base: position 17,637 of record JACEEZ010024122.1, read on the forward strand.
ATTGGTCGCGAAGTCTTAAAACGTTTTGTCCATTGGCTGTGACTGCTGACGCGCTTGATGACGTCCATTACTCGCCTTAACCAGTCAGCGCTCCGACGCGGTTACCGACCGAAAAGGAGGCTTTGTAGCTTCGTCGTTAGGAAAAGACAGTTCCTAGAGATGGTCCGTTGCTGGCGCAACTACCTTTGTTGCTGGTTCCTGCCCTGGCCGGTCTGGACTGGACTAGTCCCGGCGGCCACTGTTTTTCGTGAGGCGGATTGGACCGGGGCTGGGAACGGGCTACACTGGTCAGGCCAGCGGAGCAAAGGACCAGATTGGACTGTGGGGAGAACTGGGCGCATTAGCACCACAGTCAGCGGGAAAGGACGACCAGGAAGCTTCTCGTGCTGCTGAATAAAGACTGAAACACCATGATGGGCCGTACCATAAGACTTAAAGTGATTTCACGAAAATTCAATATTCGCAATTTGCTAAAACAACATCTTGGTAAATGAATGTACCGTCACAACCTATAGTGCACTGCACTAATGTCACCATGCGCCATCATATTACAAATTTTAGCATCACTACAGACTTGTATGTTGTCACTGAAGACATGTACCGTAGCATAGTGTTTATGTAGATCATGTAAACTACGTACTGTTGCAGTGATGTGATCTGTAGTGATGCGAAACTCGTAAATTATGCCCCCCTGCGACATTAGTGCAGTGGCGACTTAGATATGTGTATACGGTGAAATGAAAATAAAAATTTCAATCTTCTTTTTTTTCATAGTCATCCACTGCAACTTGACGTCCCTTGAGAAGTTACCCCTTCACACTGCGATATCAAATTCATAGGCCTACCCCCTGTGCGCAGATTAATTAAATTAAATAATTACTGGATCTCATTTTAAAAGTGCCTAAATGAATAGGAGTCATTCCATACAGAAAATCTATGTTTCGTCTTGTGGAGGCTACCAGCTAAGTGAAGAGTTACGGTCAAAGTGCAGCACACAGGGCCCGTGACCGTGCTGCCAGACCACAATGCACTACTTACTACTCAACATAATACAGCTATTTTGGGTACATAAATGCTCATTCTGCATGCATTCATTCATTCATGACTTCTGTTTTATATCCATCAAGATATATTGAATATCTTGACTATTTAGACTCGCCATTGAAGTAGAGGGCGCGGCAGCGTCAACACGTCGTACTGTACCGCTTGACTTATTATACATACTAACTCACGCAAGCAGAAAAAGAGTTCTATTATATCGCACACTTGACACTGTTGCCATGACCAGCCTATCACAAAAAACCCCCCCCGAAAAAAAAAAAAATTTGTTTTTAAATTTTTTTTTTTTTTTTAACCCATAATATCTCGAGTCGCGCAGTTTAAATACGAAACATAACTGATAACCGCGCCGCAGTGACCTTAAATAGCTGAGAGACCGTATTTGTAACCAGCCTCGAAGTGAAGGGGTTAAGTAGAATAAATCGCGGCGCGTTTTAAAAATGGTGCTTTCTGTCGGAGGACCGTCCCACTTGATCCCCCAGCCAATAGGAACGACGAATGGGACGGTGCCAGTCTCGATGTATTTTCAGGGCGAGCATCATCCACTGGAACCGTGGAACGGTATGACTAGATGTACCAGGGTGGTGACGTCGCGAAAACGCGCTATATGCTCTTGAACCAGTGTTGGCTAACTCGGTGATAAAAGTTTATTGATCAAAATCGTTAGAATTTGTATATAGTTGGCCAACATGCCTCAACCTTGAAAAAGCAAGTTACTTATACTGGCTAATACGATTAAAACCAAAGATCTTGGACGTGGTAGGACCTTTTTGGCGAAGTGATTTGCATTTTACACAAAATCTAGACGTGATGAAAAAATTTAATTATAGATTTGAATCGCATATCAAAGTTAGGACATGGAACACCTAATTGGTCGTCTGTAAACAAAATCTTGTTGGCCTAATATAATGCCTGGGCGCATACATAGCCTTCAGAATTTCAACAATTTTGTGTTTCACCGATTTGCATGAAGATTTGTTCATCGTGGCTTTTTCGGATGGTGATCGCGATCCGTCCTTCGTTTTTCCTATATTAAGTACCAAACAATTGTGAGCCCTTTGTAAAGCTTATTTATCCCGTAAATATATATTTTACGCCCTTTTATTAAACCAACTATGCTTCTGTGCGAAAATGTATATCGAACTGTATTATTGTTCTTCGGAAAATGGACAATTTTTGTTGAGATAATTTACGTCTGTATGATAATACAACTCTTAAACTCAATTTTAGGCTGTTTATGACGTAATGTCAAATACTTACTTTTTATGCGTTTCCCATTTTTTACTATGTACTATTAACCTAGACAAAAAATATGCCTTGAATACTTTTGTAAGCTCAACGAGATCTTACCCTCTAGCAACCTATCCGTTTCTTTTTTGCTTATAACCGATCTTGAGATATAACAGCTTTTTTATATTTTGTCAAACTTTGTAATGTTCACTTTCCGCAGCTTATGAGCACCATACATCTATCTTTTATCCGGCAACATTTATTTTGTCTTGATGGAGAGCTCTATGCAGGAATCGTAAATTCTACTTATTACAAATGCAAATTTTATTATTAGCAAGAGTTTGACGCAATGTACGACTCCGTCCCCTGGATTTCTGGAATCATTTTTTTTCGGAATAAGCTAAAAAAGCACACTTACTGCGCCCTCATTTCTCAAGTAATTTTAATCTGCTTACACACCACAGGGAAACCTGTGAATCGTGATTTGTTTCATCTATAACGTTTTATATATAAAAAATCCGGTTCTTGAGATGAATAGGGAAACATTGTTTTTTTCCTCCATTATTCCTTCCGCAGCCTCGTACTGATACATTCCACGGCTTAAGAGTTTTTTTAGGGAACAAAGCGCTTCAGTCTCTCAGATTCCGGGTCAGAAGACTAGAAGTACGTGGGCGACCTCTCTCTGGTAAGAAGACTTTTCTTGAGTTTAAGATAGATTTATTATGAAAATGTGATTTTCACAATACAATTCACTAGGCAACAAATTTCAACTTTTTTGTTTGTTACAGAACAGTGACCAACTGATTTCTACTAACTTGCTGATGCTGATTTCAGATGCTGATATCTTCCAGTTCCTCTGTATCACGTCCAGCTTTTTGTTGTACCGAAAACCCCTATTTTTCATATTTCTTCACCCGATTCTATCACGGAAGCCGTCTAAGCTACTTTTCCGTGCCACGTTAAGCATACTTAAATAATTTGTGAATAGGGATGCAGGGATGTCAATTTTCCGCGGATTCGCGGATTTCCGAGTATTTTATTGCCAGCTGGTTCATTTCTGTGAATCGTGTAGATTCGGGTTTTAATTTTTGGGGGGGTGGTGTACATAGTTGGCTAGCCCACAGCCGAACCTAACCCTGGCCACTGATCCACCACAGACCATAACACATTTTTTGGCTGCCTAGCGGGAAGTTAATTTTGTTGGACACAAAAGCAGACAAAATTGAGACCAGAAATTATTATTGATATAACCAAGGGCCTCTCAGAAGCTCTCTCAGAGCATGAAATTTACAAAAAGTCCCGAACCCCCAGCTGGGAGGTTCCCTCGCCACGCTCGGTCAGCCTCGCTGCGCTCGGATGAGTTGGTCGCCCTATTATTTTATTTCAGAGTTTTTTTTCTTTTCTTGTTGACATCCATGGGATGTCTTTCCTCCATTATTCTGGCTTAATACAGACAGCAGAATTCCGCTGGCGGAGTTAACACCCCTGCGCGCCCAACCATCCGTACCCAGGGTGGATTCCGTAAGCATCACTCTACTACGGAAGCGCTTATTTCCTTAAGAGTCATCCATATGCGGGACATTTGCCTCTCGACAACACCATGTGACCATATTTTTCGACCTTGAGAAGGCTTATGGCACAGCTTGGAGATACGGTATATTGCAGTCTCTGTATGAGATTGCTCTAAGAGGTCGTTTGCCTGTATTCCTCCAGAGTTTCCTAACCAACCGGGTTCTTCGAGTTCGAGTTGGCAATATAATGTCTTCTGAACACCTGCTTCCAGTTGGCATACCCCAAGGCAGCGTCTTGAATGTAGCTCTGTTCGCTGTGGCCATCAGTGGTATTGTTGATATACTTACTGCCAGAGGGGCTTGTTAGTACATTATACGTGGATGATTTATCAATCTTTTGCTGCTTCCAGGATGTCGGTTGCAGATAGAAGACTTCAACTTGCTATTGACAAAGTTTGTGAATGGACGATGAATCGTGGCTTCCGGTTTTCTCCAGCGAAGACTGTAGCGGTTCATTTTTGCAGAACCCGTGGGATTCAACCCGACCCAGACCTATATCTTTACGGGAAGAGAATACCATGTAGGGAAGAGGCCCGGTTTTTAGGACTCATTTTTGACAATAGACTGACTTGGGTACCTCACCTTTGTTCTCTCAAGACTGACTGCCTTCGAACCATGGATCTACTGAAAGTCCTCTCGCACACCAGCTGGGGAGCTGATCGCGCTACACTCCTATATCTCCATCGCTCACTTATCCTTTCGAAGCTTGAATATGGATATGAAGTGTATTCATCTGCCACACCCACTCGACTGCGGATGTTGGATACTTTACACCATGCTCGTGTCCGTCTGGCAACCCGGGCATTCAGGTCATCTCCCATCCCAAGTCTAATGGTGGACGCTGGTGTCCTCCCATTAGATCTTCAACGCCAGTCCCTCATGTTATATGTTGGTATCGCCTCCAACGCCTCCCTGACTCAATAGCTTGCCGTGCTGTGTCTTTTGATTCAGGATCGCAAATTTACCATGAGCGCAGAAGCTTACCAAAGCCTCCTAGCTTCCGATTAAAAGTTATTATGGAGACGCTATCCTTCCCTGTTCTACGGATCTGCCAGCATAGACCTACGACAGTCGGTCCATGTCTTCTCCCAGAAGTTTCTTCTGCAAAAGCCTTCCGATCTCAAAAGGCTCTTTACCTCGTCAGGCTGAGCCTGACGTCAGTTTTTAGAACACTATTGCACACATCAGGGTTCTATCCCTGTCTTTACTGATGGTTCCAAATCAGACGAAGGAGTTGGATACGGTGTCTTATTCCCATCGTTTAACAGAGGCGCCAGCCTTCCAAGTGTTTCATCTGTTTTTACGGCTGAAATAAGTGCTATTTTATATGCTCATGGTTATTTTTTACCCTTCCGGATGTCTCTTTTACAATTTTTAGTGATTCTTGTAGTGCTCTTCAATCACTATGTACTTTTAACTCCCCATCCGCTGGTCAATGCCATCCTGGAATGGCTTTATCTGATCAAGAGGCGAGGCCGGACGGTCAGCTTTTGTTGAGTTCCGGCACATGTGGGTGTTGCCGGTAATGAGGAAGCTGATGCCTTGGCAAAAGCTGCAGCTAGAAGACCAGCTCTTATCACATTTTGCAGTGCCGGCTACACACTTACGCTCGGCAATCCATAGATCAGTTCACACCAGTTGGCAGGAACGATGGAATAATATAGGGCAAAATAAATTACGCACCATCCGCCAAAGTATCGAGGACTGGAGCTACTGCGATCTCTCTCTCAGATGGGAGACTGCTTTTGCACGATTGCGTATTGGTCACACTCTATACTTGTATGTATACACATGGATTCCTCATGGAGGGGGGCCACCCTCCTTACTGTGATGATTGCTTGGTCCCCATTAACTGTGCGGCACTTGCTGGTCGAGTGTCCTAGTCTTGGGGACCTACGTGAGCAATTCTTGTCCCGGTGTCCGGGGGGGGGGGGGGGGGGGGGACGGTGCCTACCGTCTCTCCCTGGCATTGGGAGAGAGGTGTTTCTCCCCGGGACATGAGGTCTATACCTTTATTGATAGGGCTGGCCTTCTCAACAATTTATGATGTTTTTTTATAATTTTTTATTATTGCTATTACACTATTGTACTTTTATATATTGTTATTTTAAATATTTTTATTCTATCTTAAAATTTGTTTTTTAATATTACTTTTACTGTATCTTTTGTAAGCAGGCGTCAATAATCCCGCAGTTGCGGCGCCTTAAAACTATAATAGCTATCTATCAAACTTGAAACAATTGTATGTGGACGGGGTAACTGGAATTAACCAGTGTTGGTTGTCCCCATAACGGTACTTGTAACAACTTTTACTGCCGTGAACTCGCGTGCAGCGTCCCTGCATTCGGTCAGCGGTTCGATTTCACTAAGTTCGACCTGGCGTAGTGGCGCTTTGTATAGTCAATAACCTTGTAGTTGGTACTTGCAAAGTGTCAAAGTGTCTAGATAGGATCAAAGTATTTTATCCTTGAGTACCTTAAATTAACATCATGGCGGAAGGCAAGGTTAGGGATCCATTACTTCTGGTGTATTGTAATATTGATAAGTGCAGCGTTATGAATGTTGGTATAAAAAATCCGGGTAATAGATACACCATACGCAATGTATCGCTGAAAAGATCAGAAAGATGTGGGGGTGAGGGTGAGCTCAGACCTCTGACCTAGGAAACAATGTATTGAGGCTAGAAATAGAGCTAATACGGTGTAGTCAGGCAGATAGTGAAGAGAGTGAGATTGAGAGTGCTGTGAAGTGTGGGGCAGGTGTATCCGGCTTCTTTACTGTGAATACAGTAGTGAGGCAAGGGTGCGTCCTTGCCCCATCACTTTTCAACGCTTGTATGGACTGGGTATTGGACAAGGTTGTAGATCAAAGTGGTTGTGGAGCATCCGTCGGCAACACCAAGATCACTGATCTTGTTTTTGCCGATGATGCAGTAATCTTTGCTGAGTCGCTGGAGGTCCTGGTGATGGCTCTCGATGCGCTGCACGAGGAGGCAAAACCTTTGGGACTTGAGGTCTCCTGGCTCAAGACCAAGGTCCAGGTGTTTGGAGACTTACTAGATGAAACAGTACAGTCTGTTCATGCGTGTGGCGAGGACATTGAGATCTTGAAAAGTTTTACATACCTTGGTAGCGCAGTCCATAATGACGGCGGGTCACGTCAAGAAGCCTTACGGCGGATTGGCATAGCCCACGGTGTTATGGACTCGCTCAGCGGGAGTATTTGGCGTTGTCGGTACCTGTGCAGGAGGACAAAGATCCGGATCTTCAAGTCGCTTGTGATCCCTGTCTTACTCTATGGTTGTGAGACATGGACACTAAATAGTGACTTGAAGAGACGAATCAATGCCTTTGGTAATAAGTGTCTTCGCAGAACCATGGGGTATCGCTGGGATGATTACGTATCAAATCAGCGATTGCACTGTGAGACTGAATCGAGGCCTATTACCTGCATAGTCCGTCAGCGCCAACTTGGGCTATATGGGCATGTGGCACGCTACCCTGAAACCGATCCTTCCCATCGGGTTGTATCTGTAAGAGACAATCCGGCGTGGAGGAGGCCAAGGGGGCGCCCACAAGGCTCGTGGCTGGGGGCAAGTTGATGTTTCTTGTCGAGAGCTGCTTGGTATGGGAAAGGAGCCTGCATGGGAACTCGCGCGTGGTGACCCCCGGGAGTGGCGTCGTAGGGTGGGCGAGGCGACGCGCCCCCCGGCGTATGCCCCCAATGATTGATTGATTGAGGCAGATAGGTGTATCCATCATAAGAATTGTGGGTTTAGACGTACAAGCATGAAATTTGGCAGTCATAGATAATAATCTAATGAATAATTCCAGCTATGGACCCACCGCGAAAACGTCCTATGGTAGTCGTGGCGGACATTTTACAAAATGACCGTTTTGACAGCGATTATTTTTAACCGGACGACACAAATGCTTCTTTATGTTCTAATGAAATGACTCTAGATACACATATATGCCATAATTGTATTCTCCAAATGACCACAATTTGCATTTATGTTGCCAGCAATGTCAATTAACCCACCAGGGAGCGTAATAAGTGCTGACTCATCAAATTTCGGAACCTCCGCGTTCAGGAGTCAATGTTTCAGTGAAATTACAGGACCAAATTAACTAGTTGACAGGTAAGTACATATTTATTTTAAGTAAAACACTATTATCTATGGCTGTGCCAAATGACATGCTTGTACGTATAAACCCACAATTCTTATGATGGATACACCTATCTGCCTGACTAAAATGGGGGCAAGGTCTAGAGTGCTATGGCTTTAAGTTACTCACGAATGGGGCAAGGTCTAGAGTGCATATTGGGTTTAAATGGGATGTGGAGATGCCATCACTCGGTCATAGAGATGGACAGTCCGAATCAAACAGCATCTCAAAGAGGTCACGTTTCGAGTCCTTGCATGGACTGGAGTCCCACGTAGATGGCAATGGGGTTTCTCTGTCTTTGTTGTGAAGCACAGTAGTACTATCCACTCTGCGACGGATGGAGCTATTGTACTGCAACAACTGAGCTGTGCTGAGGGTTGTTGGGTTTTCACCTCACCTGATTGAGACTTTATGTTTGGGGCCGTCGGGATCAGGNCTCTTGTCCCTCTCCCGGAAAGTTTGGGGCCCCTTCGTGACAGTCCATTTCTGGTACGGGTTTTCCCAGAAAGCCTGGCATAGCACGCAATTCTCCTCGTTTTCCCCCTTTTTTCGCCGTCGAGAAAAAAACCCACCCTTGACCTCGGGCGCTCACCAATATAAAATATGTACAGTTGCAAAGAACTCACCCCGGTCTACCCGCGACTAGGGGATCCTCCAACCCTGTACTAACAGGATTTCGTCGATCCCCTTAGCTCCCCCCCGTCATTATTCCATGTCCAGCGGGCAGCTCTGGTTTGATACCAAGAACCTGCATTCTCAACTTTTGAACTTGGGCGAAATTCAGAAGGAGGAACTGTTAATTTTGGTACCGGGAGCCGGGGGAAACCAACACATAATCACCATCTCTCCATGCCAGTAGTAGACTGTGATCCAGGGTTTTTTAAGTATTGACAAAACTCTTTTGGAATAAATTTCTTGTGAAAATTTCTCCATGACGAAAAAAGTTTCTCGTTACGACTAAATTGGAAAACAATTTAGTGGGGAAATTGCTGCCACCTCCAAGGGGTATTCCTAGGGTTACCCTTAACCGATTTAAATATAAGGATTACGGTAGTCGGGGGGATACTTTTGTATCCCGGTAAGTCTAACCTCTCTCGGGACGTGGGAAATTTTTTCCCATAAGGGGGGAATAGTCACCTGGGGTTTTGAAGGGGAAAACAAAAAAATTCTATTTAATCATTTTTTTTTTTAACAAGAATTATTCGGGTTTAAAAATTAAGAATGTATGGTTTAATTTAGTAAAGGGAAAATTTCTAAGAGATAACCTCCTCGCGGGTATATTCTCCCTACCATCAAAACATAAAAGATAAACACCTAAATATACAGGGGAAAACATAGGGAAGGGAAAAAGTGAAGTAATAAAAACTTTTTGCAAAACACGACCTGGGGGACCACGCATTCCACTGTGGGCGTCCCAACTTGGGGGGTGAGGAAGAAAAATCCTTCTCCTGGTGGTCGTGGCGCGCTGAGAACCACAAACCCGGGGGAAAAAAAAAATGTTTTTATACTCAGAGAGGCTTCCCCCAAGGGGGATGGAATCGCGGACGACTTTATTAGCGGGGGAAGTAAAAATAGTCGAAGTAAAAAATTACCCAATTCTTTTAAATTTTTGATAAAGGGAAAAATTTTAAATTAATAATATAATCCACGGGGGTTTTTACTTCATCCGGACGGCCATACAAAACACGTTTTTAAAACATGACGGGGGTATGGAGGCGTGGAAAAACTTTGCCGACTTTTAAATTTTCAGCGAATGACTTACTAATCATGCTTAATATGCAAACCAATCTTTTTGTCTTTTTTTAAGGACGCTGGAAAAACTAAAGTGTTACGATTGCCAGGAGGATAAGGGGGGAATAAAAATTTTTTATCTACAAGTTATTGGCAATCGCAAAATTTAATGTCCACAATTATACTCGTGACTCTTCTTTTTGGGGGGGGGGGGGGGGGAAAAGGAGGAGGGAGGGGGTGAGATAGAATGAAGAGAGAGAGAGAAAAAAACATCAATGTAGATAAATAATACGAGAAGGAATTTTTTGGAATGCCTTATTCTAAAAAATAACTGTTCCCCTAATAGGATTTAGGCCAACAATTATTTTGTTTAAAAAAACTAGGGTTATTAAAACTTTTTCTTTCCTTTTAGTTTAACTCGGAAATGTGTGGGGAAATTTCCATCATTTCTCTTGGAATTTTCCGGCACTACAGCATAATTCCCCAAAGACAATGGTGTGTCCCGAGGAGGAACAGACAAAAACACAGTCTCAGAGCAGGCTTGGAGCTAATTATGCCCAAGACGGTATAGGATCATTATGACGACATGGGGTAATTTGTGTGGTGTGTGTGTGTGGTGAATGTGTGTGTGTTGTGGTGTGTGTGGTGGTGTGGTGTGTGGGGTGTGGTGTGGTTGTGTGTTGTGGTGTGTGTGTGGTTGTGGTGGGGTGTGTTGTGCGTGGTGTGTGTGTGTTTGTGTGTGTGTGTGTGTGTGTGTTTGTGTGTTTAACCTGGCCACGAATGAAAAGGCCCTGGTGGATCGCCCGTGCGTCACACCATAAGGATCCCACCCGCCCCGCCCCCTAAAAGTTTCCCCCAAATATATGTTTTCGCATAAAAATATACTGTTACTTCGGAAAGTTTGTTCTATAATATTATCAAATAAAAAACCGAAAAAAACACAAAGAAAAGGCCAATAGACTTTAAAGAAATATGCTAACTTAAACTTTTCCCCTTTTTAATATTTTGCTCGAAAAACTTTTTAAGGAAAATATCAATAGAAGCGGATTTTAAATAGCTTTCCATTGAAAATTTTTCGTTTAGGAAAAATGAATTACGGAGCATAATTAGCTTTAACTAGATATAAAAAATTTTATGAAAGGGAAATTTCCTCCCTAATATTGTTTACAGTATAAAATATATACTGTTTCTTGGGAAAGTTTGTTCTATAATTTATCAATAAAAAAAACGAAAACACACTAAAGAAATCCTTTATGAGATTTTCAAAAAATATGATGAATTTAAAAATTTCCCCATTTAATATTTTTAAAAAAACTTTTTACAGGGAGAATAAATAGAAGGGGAATTTTTTAAAGCTTTCCATTGAATATTCCTTTGATAAATTAATTAGAACCATGCAAAAAATTAGCTTTAAACAAAAAAATAACATCATGAAGTCGGGAAAATTTCCCCGTTTCTGATGTTTTTATTTAGTTAGGGCTAATTTATGCATGTTTTCAAATTTATTCACAGAAAAAAAATTTATCAATGGAAACAAATTTAAATTCTGCTTCTATTGATATTCTCCATTTTAAAAATTTTTTTTTCACAAAATTTTTAAAATGGCAAAAAGTTTAATTTCATGCTATTTCTTAAAAAGTCTCAAAATGGCTTTCTTTAATGGGGTTTTTTTACGGTTTTTTATTTGATAATATTATAGAAAAAACATTCCGAAATCCCCAGTATATATTTTATACTGTAAACATATTTAGGAGGAAATTACCCGTTTTTCTGATTTTTATATCTAGTTAACGCAAAATTTATGATGCCGCTAATTTATTTATCACAAAACGAAATATATAAATGGAAAGCTAAAAAAACCCCGTTCATTGATATTCCCCATGAAAAAATGTTTGCGAGCAAAATTTAAAGGCAAAGATTTTTTAAGTTAATGATTTTTCTTGAAAGTCTCAAAAGGCCTTTTTTTGTGGTTTTACTTTTTTTATTTGATAATTTTATAGAACAAACTTTTCCAAAGATAAAAAGAAATACTTTTATACGAAAAAAATTATTGGGTGGTAAACTTTAGGGGGGCGGAGGGGGGGGTATTCCTTTGGTTTTTTACGTCAGGGGCGACCCCACCAGGCCTTGTCTCTCGGGGTCTGGTTTAACCCACGGCCGCCCGCGCGCTGGACATTATCTCCAGCTCTTATAATCCGGAAAGGGGTTACAGGTCAGGAAAAAACGATGTTGGGGTAAAGTTATCCCCTTGCCCGGGGGGGACTTTACCTACTTGTACTGTCAGAAAAAAACCTTAGGGAGTGGGGGCTTTTAATCCTTTACCGTGTTTTCTAGAAAGTTTTAAATTTTGATAATTTATGAAATAGAAGAAAAGCTAGACCATATATAAATCTTTTTATTTGTGAAAATTTTCCTTTAATTTCTGTATTATTTGTTTTACATATGCAATTTGATGAAGTGCCCAATATGGTACTCGGGGGTTTGGGGATAAAAAAAAACCCAGTCACAATATCAAAATTTTATAGTACGAACTAAAAATGAATATGCCTTTTTGGTATAGAAATTTAATTTATATAAATATTTTTTTTTTGAGGTGTTTTTTTTGGGTTGACGCCTCCATTTTTTCTGCATCTCTTTGCCTTTTTAGGGGTCATACTCCCAATTTTGTTTTAGCAAACGTTGTGAAAATCTTCAGAAAGCCATCCTCTCCACACCCAAAGGACGTTTGAGCACTGACCAGCCTGGTGAAAAAAAGCTTTAGCTTTGTTTCCCCCATAAGCTTGAGCAGCGGGGGGCAGTACCCACCATTATTTATGACCCCTTGGAACTTACCTAAAATTTTTGACTTTTTTTCCCACCTCAAAATCCTTAGCAAATTTTGTAAAATTTTTTCTCCCTTGGGTTCTTGATCACAAACTTATTTCCATAAATGTCCTATGCCCTGTGCTGCCTAACCCCTAAGCGCGGCTATGCCCATTTGGTCCTCACTAAGAAAACGCGAGTATGCCCCAATTTTGGGGGCCGCCAAATTCAAAAAGGGGGGCAAAAAATTTTTTGGCCGTTAAATCTGGCACTTACTTTCCGGAATGACCCCGGGGTCAACCCTAGGCCAGTGACCCAGTGACCAGCATGGAAGGTGAAGGTGTGACGGTCCTCCCCTATCGCGGGCAGAGAGATTAGGGGCAGACCCTTGCAGCCTTTTTTCTGTGAACGAGCTGTACCAGGGTTCCATAAACCTCAACCTTTCATTTGCAAGTACAATCATAGAATAACCCCAAGACTTTGGCAAAAAAAAAAATTTTTAGCTGTTGCACAAAATTATGGGGAATACATTGTACACATTTAAGTTTGTTTAGCGCCCATAAGAATTCTTGGCAAAAAGTCCCGGGACACAGGTATTGTCAAACAGGTATCCCCGTTTACGGGCTAAAGCCACCAAACGAAGGTATTATGGATTATAGCTACACTAAGTGGGAGGACCCAAGGGATACTATAGATTTTCACTTGAATTTTTATTTTTCCATGTAGAGACGTATTCTTTGTGCGAAACATAACTGAGGTTTTTATGGGGGAGTTTTCCCCAAAATTTTTATAAATCCTTTAAATCAGTTAAACCCCACCATTAAATCAGCCTGCTCTGTAATGTCCAAATAGAGAGGGGATCACAAAAGGTACTGTAGCTATCCATCTCTGAAAATTATACCTATATATTATTCCCCAATCCGTAAAATATTCATCAACGACCAGAAAATCCATCAATAGTAATGTCAAAAAAAATTTCCGTTCCAACTCTTTTTTTGTGACTTGCGGGACCCAGAGTCTCCACAATTTAATTATTTCTTTTCCTCTTATACTTCAAAAGATGGCTCCACACTGTCTCACAATTTCTATAAAATCTTGCTTAATTAAACCTTTGTTCAAATTCAAATTTGGATGATCATGGCTTTTCCTCCTCCTTCAATCCTAAATAAAGCCCGCCACAAAATTTTTTTGTAAGTGTTTCTTGCACTCTCTAGCCTTGATCCCGGAAGCTTACAGCCGACGGAAACCTCAGATTGTTTATTTAAAAATGGCTTCTGTGCTTCACAGCCTCTTCAAATTCTCGTATTGTTTAACTACTTCCACCTTTTCCCTTTTTGCTGGAGATTTGCTCAATTTCAAACCCGTTCCTAAGAAGGGTACCCCGCTAAACTTTTACCTATCATTCTATAGTTTTTAAATTTTCCTCCATTTTAAAGCTTTTTAAACTAACGTGTAAGAACTTTTTGTTTAAGAATTATTGGGCCAACCATCTATCTGATAATCGTAGATTTTAGAAAAGGCGATTTTATGGCGATATTTTTTTCCTAAGAACCTTGATCTCCACTTATGAGTTTTTGGCGAAAAATTTTTCAGTTTCCCTTGACATATCAAGTCAAACAAGCTTTTTATAGTCGACAAATCTTTAATTTCCAAACAACCCTTATGGTTTATATCCCTTTTCTTAACTTTTATATCCTTTTAACCATTATATTGCACAAATGGGACGGTCGAACGGCGACGTGAGTTTCGACAGGGGGTGCTTGCAGCCTTGGGGTTTATTTAACAGGGTTTGACTCAGGCATCTGAGTCACTCGGGTCTTCTGCTATTCGCGGGATTCCTGCAAAGGGTATTGGTTTGATGACTGGGCTGTACTCTGGGCTGAGAGTGCTGTGAAGTGTGGGGGGGGGTGTATCCAGTGTTCCTGTAAATTTTCGGAGAAGGCAAGGGTGCGCCTTGCCCCCAAACCTTTTAACACGTATGGGTGGGTATTTGGGCCCAAAATTTAGATTTAAAGTGATTGTGGGCTCATCGGGAACACTAAGGTCATGATCTTTTTTTGCCGATAGCAGTAATCTTTGTGAGTCGTGGAAGGTTTTCTGGTATGGCTCCCGAGGTAGCAAGGAGGCAAAGCCTTTGGGGCTTGAGGGGTCCCGGTCAAAACCCAAAGGGCCCGGTGTTTGGGGACTTACTAGATGAAACGTACATCTTTCATTTGGTGTGGTGGGACATGAGACTGAAAAAATTTTAAAACCTTTGGTACGCAGTCCATAATGACGGCGGGTCACTCAAAAAAGTCTTACGGCGGATTGGGATACTCCATGGGGTATGGGAACGCTCAGCACGAGTATTTTGGGGCTTTTAATACCTGTCAGGAGACAAACATCTGGATATTCAAGTCGCTTTTGGGTCCTGCTTCTCTATGGGTTTTGAGAAAGGACATTAAAAAGGACTTGAAGAGGCGAAGTGCCTTTGGTAAAAGTGTCTTTTCAAGGATATAAGGGGTATCGTGTATCGCTATCAATTACGTGTTAAAACAGCGATTCACCCTTAGACTGAATCGAACCTATTTCCTCATAGTCCATCAGCGCCCAAATTTGTGTAGGGCTGTGACAACCCCACCCTGAAACCGTCTGTAAGAAACAATCCGGCGTGGAGGTGGCCAAGGGGACGTCCACAAAGGCTCGTGGTGGGGCAATTGTGCTTCCTGTCGAGATTTTTTGGGATGGGAAAGGGCATGCATGTGTACTCGCGCGGGTGACCCCCGGGAGTGGCGTCGTAGGTTGGGCTGGGGGGTGCCCCCCGGCATATGCCCCCCTGATTGGAAGATGATGTAGACGGTTTTTTCTTTTCCAAAGGGCCCATCAATAATGTTGTGTTTTGTAAAAAAGTTACGTTCCTCAGGCTTTGTTTATCCCCCCCTCTTTCTTTATTATCATTAATGACTAAGTCTTCTTAAAAACTCTATCCACTCCTACACTGAGGCTCTACGTGCTTTTTTTAACGTCAATCACTGATTTCAAAAATTTTAGGAACTTAGATATTCAGCAGGGATTCCAAGCGTTAATTCTGGTTTATTTTACATTTTTGAATGGGGCAAAAAAAAAAAAAAAATTTTAATACCTCAAAAAAAACCCGATTTCTTCACCTATTACTGACCAAACTTCCCCGAAAATTCCCCTTTTTCTTTAACGCAACCCAATTTTCATTTTTCTCAAATTTTAAAATTCTCGGGCTATCCCTTTTCTAAATAAAAACCGAAATTAAAAATGTCTGTCATTTTTTTATATCAGGGTTTTACGACGTTAGGTGGTCCTGTACCGTCTGGTCAGTTTTGTTTATCACTCCCAGATGCCTGCTCTGTACAGATGCCTTATCTGCCCATGTATGGAATATGTATATCATATTTGGTGTGGGTGGCGTCCACTCACACAGCCCTCCTAAACAAGGTGGAGGCAAAAGTTTCTGTTCTCAACAACTCTCCCTGCTCTAAAGGGGAGGCGCGATGGCAGAGTGGTTAGCGTGGGTAGCGTAGTGGTTAGTTGAATAGTGAGCTCGAGGTCACGAGTATGAATTCAGAAGGGGGCAACTCTTTCGCCAATCGTTAACGCGGTGGACGCATGGTAGTAATCTGGAAGTGGTGAGTTCATAGTCCCGAGTTCAATTCTCTCGTCAGGATCAACTCTTTCTTCCATTTTCGAGTGGTCGAAGACACCTACATGCTGCCTAGCAACCTCACATTCGACTGCGAGTTTGGTGGAGAACATTAGAGGCGGCATAAGCCTCAAATCATTACATATGTCGCTAAAAAAAATACAACCTGCGCCACCACGGGCGAAGGGCCAATCATCATAGCTCTCCAGTAGGTAGTACATACCTGAGCCTTCTAAGCCTTCTTTGCTTTATTCTGTCGTTATTCCCATACTCACTGCTCTTGTATTGATTTGTAAAGGTTTATTGTACAATCAACATACAGGACATACAAATACAATACAAGCATGTACAGAAATACATATCCAGTAGCAAAAAAGGTACAAAGCGGGCATCAGCCCGGCAGTGAGGAGGTTATCCGTCAGGCTACGGGAGGGGCGCGTGGAGGCGTGGTGATGGTGAGTCACCTGCGTCACTGGTCAGCGCTCGGGGGCGGCGGGTGTGGGTACGTGATGTGTCAGCGGGAGGGGGCGTTGCTCGCAGCACCCTCAGCATCACGTCTCTCGGGTGTGGCGGAACATGAGGGTGGCCCTGCTTCACGCCCACTCAGCAGCCCCCCACCTGCAGGCTGGGCGGCAGGTGGGGGGCTGCTGAGTGGGCGTGAAGGCAGGGCCGCCCTGCTCTTTTGAGCTTGCCAGCTACATGCCTTCTCCCCCTCCCGCAGCCTCACTGAACAAGACTTTCTACTTATTTGTATCCCTATTATATCCAACATCCTAATGCAAGAGTTAACCAGTGTTTTCATTTTTTTATCCCTTTTACTGGTAAACTCTAGAATTTTCTTTCAATCGACATTTTTCCACCGAAATACATAACCTTTTTTTCTGGGTTAAATACGAAAGAGTCTTAGATTCCCTAATCAAGGAAGGGTGAAGGTCATTCTTCTTTACCCCAAAAAGGTGGTCTATTTCGGACACTGCATCTCGCCTGTTCTCACCCTTATCTTGTCCTCTTTATTTTCCAAGAGTGTTCGTATTCTATTGAAGGATGTGTAGCGAGAAGACCACTGTCAAGTTTGCAAATGTACACTAGTTATTTTTTTTGTAAACTTAAGTATAAGAATATAGTAAATACTGCAAACACATTCTGCAAAATATGAGTATTTGATGAGCCTGTACTACGTGGTGCAAAAACCCATGAAAGGGTCATTTCATAGTTATCATTTGGTCGCTTGTGTACAGACAACGTAAAGAACAGAACAGGTAATGGTGTACAGGTATCGTCTATTAATGCACGATTGTTATAGCTCGAATATTTCTAAAGGAATGTATTGAAACTTCTAAAAGATTCTGTGATAAAAAATCATTTGCTTCGTTAAGGTAGTAAACGAAGGCAGTTTTTTTTAAATCAGTGGTGCAAGGGTAGGTTATCTGTCGATGGTTGATATTAATTACGTTGCATGTACTGTAGAAACTTTCTTCGGATCTTTTTTTAATTATGTATTCATCAAGCCACTTACCATTGAACAAGCGATGATACCTTGAAAAGCAATTGTGAATATTATGATGCTTACAATAATCACCATGATGTTTATGACGGCCACTGTGTCTAGGTGCACAGTGATGATGATAATGGTGATGATATTATTGACAGCTGTCGCTTCCCATAAGACCCGTGGAACCAAGTTTCCGCCCAAAAGTGTATAACTACTCCTAATTATTGTCGGATTCAGCTGAAATTTGACATGCAAGTAGTGCTGTCAAAATCAATGGGGGTCGTCGGAAGAAATTTTTGCGTAAAACAAGCCCTTAATGAGTAATTAGCGTAAACTACTCCTAATTATTGTCGGATTGAGCTGACCTTCGTCAGCCAAGTAGTGCTGTCAAAATCAATAGGGGTCTGTCAAACAAACTTTTTGCGTAAAACAAGCCCTTAATGAGTAATTCACGTAATGAGTTAATTGGCTGGAACGTGGCTCGCTGTCACGTTCCAGCCGCAAGAACTGAGCCAAAAGCAAAGGGACCAGAGGTTGGACGTCTATACTTGATATATTTCCATGCTCTAGGGTAGAGTTAAGTAAGCATACCTATGGAAAGATGAAGAGTCGCTAGAGGTGTTCAAATGCTGAGGAGAAAAGTGCTGGACGGTAGAAGAGGAAGCTGTATATATATGTTCACTCGCGACATATATTGATCTCTCTCTCTCTCTCCACGGCAAGAAATCCTCATAAAAAAACGAACAAAACCTTATTCACCCTCGATTTATGGGGAAGGCGATTAGTAGCCTGTAGGGCAGTGTAGGCTATTATTTTCTTTCCTTGAGGACTCAGATTCTTGGCCCTGCATGTTCTGGAGGACTGTGATGGTTGGCCCTCGCCCGTGGTGGCGCAGGCTAGATGTTTATAGTGACACCTGTGATGTTTTTTTATTTGAGTCTCATGCTGCCTCCTGGTGTCCCCTGGTGCCTCTCCATACCGCATTTTCGGTCGCAGTCGAAGGTGAGGTTGATGGAAGCATGTGGGTATCCTCGGCCACTCGACGATGAAGAAACTTTGAAGGAGATATGGGAGAAGTTCTTTTCTCTTTTTTTTTTTTTTTTTTCGCCTTTATTTATATCATTTTCAAAATACACTCATGATTTATATATGGTCGTATATTATTTTCTTCTATTGCGTAATGTAAAGTAACCACTCTGCTATAATGTGATTGAGCTCTTTTACAATTGTTTTGTAAAATATATATTATATATATATATATATAGAGAATAGAAGAGGAGAGAGAGAGAGAGAGAGAGAGAGAGAGAGAGAGAGACGAGAAGAGAGGAGAGAGGAGAGAGAAGAGAGAGAGGAGGAGAGAGATGAGAGAGAGAGAGGAGAGAGAGAGAGAGAAGAGAGAGAGAGAGAGAAGAGAGAGAGATAGAGAGAGAGAGGAGAGAGAGAGAGAGAGGAGAGAGAGAGGAGAGAGAGAGAGAGAGAGGAGAGAGAGAGAGAGGAGAGATGAGAGGGAGAGATGAGAGAGAGAGAGAGAGAGAGAGAGAAGAGAGAGAGATGATTTTTTTACGTGGGAGTTAAGTTTGTCTTTCATTTTCAAGTTTTTGCATATTATAAAAATTACGCCACATAGAATAAAAACCCTCAATTTGAATCTGCTCTTTTTATTTGTATATTATATATAGTGTAATCAATTTGGAAATATATTAAGTGGTTTTGAAGTTTTGTAAGTTTTTTAGACAATAAGTTACATTCCGAGAAAAACGCATTTGATTTTTATATTTCACAAAAAAGTCATATTATATATGTAAATGTATAATTAAACAAACTATTTTTATGTATGTTGTATACGCCTATTTTAAAGTATTTGACACCTTGTCTTCTTTTTATGCAAGGACACATGCAAGGACACAAAAAGGACTTTTTATACACTCGAATGTGTGGGTATGGAGGACCTCTACTCTCCTATCCTCTTTTCCCGCCTTCTCTATTGCAACTACTTTCTTTTTACTCAACTTCGTTGAGGAAATGAAAAATATTTTAGTGTTGACAGAAGTACGACGTAAGGTCTTTTCTCTAAAGTACGCTGTCTCGCACTGACACTGACCCTGTAATTAGGCAACCCCCTACCTCCGCGCTACCAGACACAAGACAACAAATATCATGAAATTGATATCATTCACATTTCAGAGAAAAAATATCGTTGTAAAAGGTATGAAATACAACGCACTCGCGTCATGGCAAACTCGGGCGTCATCTACAACTGTAAGGGGGAGGGGGATTAGGAGAAATGCATTTTAGGGTGCATAGAATGATTGAATTGGAGAATTTCTTTACCATAGCAAGGCCTGAGGTTACAGTTCTTTATAGAATACTAGCCGCAAAGCTGCCCTCTGGGCGGACTTTTTGGCTAGCTCCTGCGGAGGGCTATTGGTGGGCCTTCGGCCCACCACCTGTGTTTGGTGGGCCAAAGGCCCACCAAACACAGACTCTCCAGATAGCCCCTTCTAACTTTCCTGAAATCATGGATGTAGAAATGTATGTATTAACGCCAACCCATTCACATCACCCCCAACCCATTCACTCACCCAATACCCATCACCCCCCACCCATTCATTCACCCATTACCCATCACCACACACCCATTCACTCACCCATTACCTATCACCCCCACCTATTCCCTCACCCATCACCCATCACCCCCCAACCCATCACCCCCCACCCATTCACTCACCCATCACCCCCACACCCATTACCCATCACCCCACCATCACCCTACATCAAGGTTTCCTCAATTCTCGCAACCCACTTTTTTTTCTCACAATTCTTGCTAATAGGCTGCTAAAAGAAAAAAAAGAAAAAATTATCGGATCATCCCCAAAATAGCTTTAAAACCCTCCCCTGGTCAACCTGGTTCCAAAACTGTGCCATATGATGGGATTCGTCACAGGGGCGGCACCTATCGCGGACAACCAGACAGACAGACAGACACACTTTCGCTTATATTATTATAGATATATTGAAAAAAAGGATGTTTTCACCCTAGACTGGTAAACGCCATCCTTATATTGGTACACCGCTGCGGGCCGCAAGGCATCAGGGATTCTCTCCGTAAGTTCAATAGAGTGTGACAGGGTAGAAGAAGAATTAAACACTACGTTAAGCGACACATGTTGCCAAAATTGTCAAAAAACTGAGTTGAACTTTGTTTCGAATGCCGAAAGACTTATGGCCTATGAAGGGAATTATTGAATATACAACTGCCTTATGAGTGGTCTGTATTTGAGGAGTGGTTGAGCGTAGAACAAACTGTAGAGGAAACTCATTACGTTGAAGGGTATATCTCAATAATCTAATAAGTGAAAAGCAACATAGGATGAGCAAATGTTGTAAGCTCTAGTAATTAGCGTGAGAATGAGATTTCTCTTGAATTGGACCAGAATGTTAGAATTAAATGTTATTGTGAGTCCCAGTGGCGGCTCATGGCATAGGACTGCAGAGCTGCAGCACCCCCAGACACTCACTGACAGGTGTATGATGCCTTTAGAGACAGCAGCAGAATTGATACTCTATTAACAAATATATCACAATAAAAAGTCATGATATGTTATTTAATTATTTTGAATACGTTACTTAGTGAATTTTCATTAAAACCAGACCAAAATTTAAGTTACTTTCTTATTTGCTGTACGATTCTGTCTGCGCCGCCACCCCGCCACTTGTGAACACAATGAGCTGCAGTCGAGGCAGCTAAGTCTCGTCCCTCTCGTGTTTACAGTGCGTGTAGACGGTGTGGTTAAATCGTGCTTTCCTTAACTACCCTATGATGATGGAAAATCCACTGAAGTATTTGCAAAACATCAACTTATCCCAGCTGACACTAAATGAATAGACTGAAATCAAGCGGTACCGACTTTATTTCCAATTAATACTGTAATTCTACCATCACCACCTCAGCCATCCCCTCTACTACCAACATTACCACCCCCACCATCCCCTTCTACCACCACCACTACTACCATGCCCTGAAATCCGTGAACATCAACTACAACGCATACTTGAGATAGGTAAAATGTGTGTATCCCACTGTTGTGTGAAGCTTGCAGTCCCTCCATTGTATTTTATCACGAGCCGCCACTGGGTGAGTCCTGTAAATGTGTTTTTCTATAAATCTGAATGAATTCCCAGATTTTTCTATATATATATCTAAAAAAGGGTTTTTTATTATTTTGTTCTGCCTCAAAAATTATTTGGATATTAGGATGTTTAGAATTCAGATAGTCATGAAACAAAGGAACATTATGAGGTGATTTGAAAATTACAAAGGTATCATCAATATAGCGCATGTACATAAGAGGTTTTAATTCGGCTGGGCATTCCTTTAGCCAGTTACTCACATGGAAATATCATGAAAGAAATGCATAAGCAAGGGTAGGACCTAGATGGTTACCCATGGCAACATCATATATTGATTTGAAACACATACCATTAATTAAATATACAAATATAATTATTTACTGCTAAGGCTAGTAATTTATGTAATAAATCTTAAGTCAATCCATATGTTCTCGTCATTTTTGGAAGATTTGTTCTCAGCAGATATCCAGTCTCACCCAGATGTATTTTTGTAAATAGAGATTTCACATATAAAGATGCAAGACTAC
>JACEEZ010024122.1:42500-52003 GCA_016584305.1 Chionoecetes opilio
AAAAATCCCGGGGAGCCGCGAGGACTCGAACCGGGTAACCATAGAATAGCAGGTCAGCGCGCTATCCACTTGACCATCGGGTGGTGTGTGTGTGTGTAGTTTTGGTCAGCGGCGGATTTTAGGAAAAGTTTTTTGGGGGGCGACCCGACTTCCTATTTTTTTTAAGGGGACCGTCACCACATTCCTGAACCCCTACGCGGCGGGTGACGTACTCATACGTCCTGAGTAGGGTGAGCGAGCTGGGCGGGTGACGTACTCATACGTCCTGAGTAGGCTGAGCGAGCTGGGCGGGTGACGTACTCGTACGTCGTTGATATTTTGGCCCAATTTTGGTCTCTATAGCAACCTCTTTAGAACATAAGAACTTAAGAAAATAAGGAAGCTACAAGAGTCAGTGAGACCTACACGAGATAGTTCCTGTTACTTAACACTACCTACATCCACCTTTCATCCCCATCCATGAATTTATCTAGCCTCCTTTTAAAGCTCCCTAATGATTCTAACAACAATGACTCTAACTAACAATAATGGCACTAGCTACCTGTCTACTGAGACCATTCCATTCATTCACCACCCTATTTGTGAACCAGTTTTTCCCTCTTTCTTTTTTAAATCTACGCTTTTCCAGCTTGAATCCGTTACTTCTTGTTCTATCCTGGTTAAAAGCCGTAAAAACTTTTCCTACCTCCTTTATTAAATCCCTTTATCCACTTAAAAACTTCTATCAGATCGCCCCTTACTCTGCGTCTCTCGAGTGAGTGTAAATTTAATAGCTTCAATCTCTTCTCATAACTAAAGTTACGCATCCCATGAATCATTTTGGTCATCCTTCTCTGCACTCATTCTAACAAGTTTATATCCATCCTGTAATATGGAGACCAAAACTGAACCGCATAGTCTAGGTGAGGTCTGACTAGAGCCAAATATAGCTTTAGAATAACCTCAGCACTTCTACTTTTAACACTTCTGGTAATGAATCCTAACACCCTCTTACCTCTATTTTTAGCCTCAATACATTGTTTCCTAGGTCGGAGGTCTGAGGTCACCCTCACTCCCAGATCTTTCTCACTTTCTGATCTTTTCAGCGATACATTGCGTATGGTGTATCTATTACCAGGGTTTTTTGGCACAGGCTCTTGTTGTTTACTTGGTTACTTGGTTTACTTGGTCTTGTTAAGAAGCAAAGCCTCACAGTCGTGGTGGTCCACCGCTGCTGCCAGTCCTGGCGTCCCTGTCTAACAGGGCCACCTGGTCCGGTATGGTGTTGGAGGTCCTACACTTGGCAGTGTAGATATAAATCACACTACGTGGGAGTAGATTCCGCCGCACATGTGGTGTCTATGTTGAAATATGTGGTATGCCTCGTCTCAACACGTGCATCTTAGCGCAGTCCTCGGCCAACCCGAAAGCTAGCGTGAGGAGAGGTATTATCTTTTCGCGACATGGAAGTGTCTTCACCTTCTGTATTTTCGCTGTATCATGTATGTAACAGCCATACCCATGTTACCTAAGGCTACACTAAGCTTATCAGCATATACATTATACGTATACTTATATGGATATAATATGCATCCATGCTTATGTTCTACACATCTCACAATCCATGTCATATCACGCCCTGAACTGGATATTCACACCATTTTTAATTTTCCTTCTCTAAGACGGAGATTGTACCTTCAATAGGTGTTATGGGACATATGCTCCTGGTGATTCTACATGGTCGGCTTATGAGAATGCTGTTTCTCGGGCTATTGAGGAGGCCAATGTCAAGCTTAAGGGGGGAATCCCATTTCCTGATTTTTTTTTTACTGATAAGGTTCATATTATAGTTAATAGTGTTGTAGTATGTAAACATGATTAAGTATGAGTTTCATCAAAATATATGAAAAACTATGGGAGTTAAAAATATTTTATCGGTTTTTTCATATACTTTTACTTTGTGCTAATATTTTTTAAACGATTGAATATTATGAATTTTTTTTTATATATCTTAGTACAATATATAATTTGCATTATTTGTTCATTTCATTTTAACCTCATTCTGTGTAAGCCAATCGAGGCTGAAAAGAGAAAATTTAATTTGCGTTTTGGTGAACTTTTGTCAATATTTTGTAATTTCCTTACAATAAACGAAACCTTCATGTTGATTTGCCAATGGAACCAATGGATTCCTTGGTTATTGACTTGATTTGCATGGGTTTTACTTCAGAGGGCACTGAATTTTGTGCAAAGAGGGACCTTCACTTGGGGTTTCGAGTGGCGACCTGTCACTTAGGACTGTTGGCAGTGGGACAACATTCATTTGGGTGTTGCAGGGGCGATGTCACTTGGGTGTGGTGCGAGGGGCGACCTGTCACTTGGTGTGGTGCGAGGGCGACTGTCACTTGGGTGTGGTGCGAGGGGCGACCTGTCACTTGGTGTGGTGCGAGGGGCAAACTGTCACTTGGGTGTGGTGCGAGGGGCGACCTGTCACTTGGGTGTGGTGCGAGGGGCGACCTGTCACTTGGGTGTGGTGCGAGGGGCGACCTGTCACTTGGGTGTGGTGCGAGGGGCGACCTGTCACTTGGGTGTGGTGCGAGGGGCGACCTGTCACTTGGGTGTGGTGCGAGGGGCGACCTGTCACTTGGGTGAGGGTTGACGAAAGCAGCTCTAATGGTACCTGATCCCCTTCTGTGAGTACCTGAGTATAATTACCTACTCAGGTACTCACATAATACTATCCTCTCGATGGAGGGGGTTTCACGAACTGCAAGATCTTTCTCAGCTCCTCAGCTCGATGTTTACTATCTTCTTGGAGCCTATAACACCTTCCTGCCTTTCCTGGGAGCAAGCTAACCTTTCTCTGACTTCAGTAGAAGTTTCTGCTACAACAGGTTGTTTCGGTCAGGCAGCGGGGGCAGTATATAGTGTGGCAGTGTGAAGGCAGGTGGTAGCGGCTGCGTCGGTGACGGGGAAATGGGGGGTGACACTGGCTCCACTTTCCACCTATTTTCATTCATCTTCCTAGTTCTTTTTAGCTTCTCCCTCTTCTTCCTGGATAGAAGAGGCATTCTTCTTTGTTTTTGTAAAGGAAGCCAGGTGGAATGACGTTGGCAAACCTTGATTTGAACAAAAGGAATAAGAGAGCAAGTCAACGTAGCGCTCTCCTGGTCGCATATTTCCCTTCTGTATACCACAGGCGCACTCCGATTCAAGTGTGGGAATTTTTTTTATTTTCAAGGCAGACTCAAAGAAAACGCGCGCGCAGTAACACACTGTATGGTGGAAGAAACTTGCTTTTACTCTGTCCTACGTAAGTATAGCCTGGGTTCTTATATGTTTATTTGTTGTGTATATACATATATTGGTAAGATAGTAGCAGCAAACGGGCGCAAAAGTCGTAACAGATATGTTTACGGGGATAGCATGCTGAGAACGGCTCAAAAAGAGATTTCATAACCAAATACCGAAAAACTAAGTCCGGAAAGGTATTCGATCCGGAAGTCGAGATAGCTGGGTATAAGTTATTTCACAAGGACAGAGTAGGCAGACGAGGTGGAGGAGTTGCGCCTTATGCAAGAGATGCATTGCAGTGTTGTGTTAATAATGTTATAAAAACAGATGACAGCATTATTTTTTTTTTTTTTTTTTTTTTTTTTTACATCACAAGCAACCGGCCAAGGGCACAACAAAAATGGGTAACACAAAGCCCGCTTAGTTGCCAGTCCCTATAAAGAAGACAGTAAGAGAATAAAATAAAAACAGAGGGGTAGGCCAATTTAGTTCGGGAGGTGTCTTGTTACTCTTCTTTTGAAGAGATTTAAGTCATAGGAAAGTGGAAAAATAGAAACAGGAAGAGAGTTCCAGAGTTTACCAGTGAAAGGGATGAAAGAGTAAAGATACTGATTAACTCTTGCATTAGGAAGATGGACAGAATAGGGATGAGAATGAGTAGAAAGTCTTGTGCAGCGAGGCCGCGGGAGTGGGGGAGGCATGCAGTTAGCAAGTTCAGAAGAGCAGTGAGTATGAAAATAACGGTAGAAGAGAGCAAGAGAAGCAACATTGCGGCGGTGATTTAAAGATTGAAGACAGTCTGTCAGAGAAGAGGAGTTGATGAGACGAAAAGCTTTTGACTCAACCCTGTTTAGGAGAGCTGTATGAGTGGATCCTCCCCAAACATGTGAGACATACTCCATACATGGGCGGATAAGGCCCCTGTAGAGAGCAAGCAATTGGGAGGGAGAAAAAAAAGGACGCAGACGCCACAGCACACCTAACTTCTTAGAAGCTGTTTTAGCAAGAGATGAGATGTGAGATTTCCAGTTCAGATTTTTAGTAAAGGATAGTCCTAGAATGTTCATTGTAGAAGAAGGAGACAGTTGAGTGTCATTGAAGAAGAGGGGATAGTTATCTCGTAGGTTTTGTCGAGTAGATAGGTGAAGAAATTGGGTTTTTGAGACATTTAACAAAACAAGGTTTGCTTTGCCCCAATCAAAAATTATAGAAAGATCAGAAGTTAGGCGCTCGGTGGCATCTCTCCGTGAATCACTTAGTTCCTGTTGAGCTGGATGTCTAATAAACGACGTCGAAAAATGCAGGGTAGAATCATCAGCGTAGGAGTGGATAGGGCTTTGAGTTAGACTTAGAAGATCATTAATAAATAATAGAAAGAGAGTGGGTGATAGGACATAACCCTGGGGAACACCACTATTGATAGATTTAGGAGAAGAACAATGTCCGTCTACCCATATAGAGTCTATATGGATAGAGGTTACGGAGGGAACTGAGAAAATGGTTTTGGGTGTAGCGTATAGACCCCTAAACTTATGTAAAGAGGATTCAGCTCCTATATGGGAAGAAATAAACAAGGCCTGCAGATATAATCGACTATACGTGGTGGGAGATTTTAATCTTAGGAATATAGACTGGGATTTAATCATAGGTGACAGCGACGCAGATGAATTGTTAAATATAATCCAGGATAACTTCCTAAGTCAAGCAATCAAGGAGCCTACTAGAGGAGATAATATTCTAGATCTATTGCTGACAAATAGAAACGATTTAGTTACAAATGTGGAGGTCGGTGGGAATTTAGATAATAGCGACCATTATGAGATCAGATTTAGCTTAAAATGGAAAGTTGGAAAATTAAGTGGCAATAAGCATCGAATACCTAATTTCAGAAAGGCCAATTATGCAGGATTAAGAAGACACCTGGAGGTTATTAATAAGCGGTGTGGGATGGAGGGGAAGAAATTTTCCCAGGATAAAGACAGGTCGATGACAGCTGGAAAGGCCAATTAGGAAGGATTAGGAAGGCACCTGGAGGTAATTGGCGCGGTTAAATATGGTAGTGAGGTCGGGGCTGAGGAGGTAATTAGAGCGGTTAGACAGGAAAGTGAGGTTGGGGCTGAGGAGGTAATTCGAGAGGCTAGAAATGGAAGTGAGGTAGGGGCTGAGGAGGATTATACCTCATTTGTAAGGAATATAATTGATGGATAGAAAATAAATATTCCTTATACGGAAATAAGGTCCAGAAAGAGTGATCCAAAATGGATGACCACCAATTTAAAACACAACATTGGAGTAAAAAGAAATATTTATTTAAGGTTTAAGGCAGGATTGGTAAACAAAGAACAGTATAACGTGATGGCGTGGACAGTGAAGAAATTAACTCGAGTTGCTAAGAACAATTATGAGATTAAAGTAGCAGAACAGGCGAAAAGGGACCCAAAGGGGTTCTATCAGGTATATAAAACAAAGACAAGGGAATTAGTTGGGCCGTTAAGGTCAGGACAGGGTGGGGTCTTAAATACGGATGAGGATATGTGTAAGAGTCTAAATGATTATTACTTAAGTGTTTTTACGGAGGAGGATACACAGACGATACCTGATAGTGAACAGATGTTCAAAGGAAGCGATGAGGAGAAACTCAAAGATGTTGTGATAACTAGGGAAATGGTGGAAGAGGGTATAGATAAAATGAAATTTTTTAAAACGCCAGGACCAGATGAAGTGTATCCCAGGGTATTAAAGGAATGCAAGGAGGTTGTTAGTGAGTCGTTAGTGCACATTTTTAGGAAATCGGTTGAGATAGGCGATGTGCCATTATTGTGGAGGAAAGGAAATGTTGTTCCTATATTTAAGAAGGGAGACAGAAGACTAAAGTCAAATTATCGACCCGTAAGTCTAACATCAGTGGTGGGTAAATTATTGGAATCTATTATTGCAAAGAACATTAGAGAGCACTTAGATAAACATAGTTTGATCAATGATTCACAACATGGATTCACCAAGGGCAGGTCATGTCTCACCAATTTATTGAGTTTTTATAGGAAAGTTTATGTGACGGCAGATAATGATAAGGATTATGATGTAATATATCTGGACTTTAGTAAGGCATTTGACAAAGTACCACACGAGCGACTCTTAAATAAGGTTAGGGCTCATGGAATAGATGGGAAGGTTCTTCATTGGATCAGAGCTTGGCTAAGTAATAGGCAACAAAGGGTTACAATTAATGGTTCTAAATCTGAATGGAGACTGGTGACAAGTGGAGTTTCACAAG
This sequence comes from Chionoecetes opilio, assembly GCA_016584305.1. Classification (NCBI taxonomy): domain Eukaryota; kingdom Metazoa; phylum Arthropoda; class Malacostraca; order Decapoda; family Majidae; genus Chionoecetes; species Chionoecetes opilio. The sequence continues at coordinate 49,048 of JACEEZ010024122.1, forward strand.
GGTCTGTTTTGGGTCCATTACTATTTTTGATTTATATCAACGACTTGGATAGTGGGATTAGCAGTGATATCAGCAAGTTTGCTGATGATACTAAGTTAGGTAGGATTATTGGAACACAGTCTGATGTAAACATATTGCAGGGAGACTTAGATAAACTTAACGAGTGGGCAGTCAGATGGCAGATGGAATTTAATATTGATAAATGCAGCGTTATGAATGTTGGTAGGAAAAACTCTGGTAATAGATACACCATAAGCAATGTATCGCTGAAAAGATCAGAAGGTGAAAAAGATCTTGGAGTGAGGGTGAGCCCAGACCTCCGACCTAGGAAACAATGTATTGAGGCCAGAAATAGAACTAATAGAGTATTAGGATTCATTACCAGAAGTGTTAAAAGTAGAAGTGCGGAAGTTATTCTAAAGCTTTATCTGGCTCTAGTCAGGCCTCACCTAGACTATGCGTTCAGTTTTGGTCTCCATATTGCAGGATGGATATAGCCTTGTTAGAAACAGTGCAGAGAAGGATGACCAAAATGATAGGAAGGGATACGTAACTTTAGTTATGAGAGGAGATTGAAGTAATTAAAATCACACTCACTCGAGAGACGCAGAGTAAGGGGCGATCTGATAGAAGTTTTTAAGTGGATAAAGGGATTTAATAAAGGAGAGGTAGGAAAAGTTCTTACGGCTTTTAACCAGGGTTAGAACAAGAAGTAACGGATTCAAGGGAAAAGGTAGATTTAGAAAGGAAAATTGGGAAAAACTGGTTCACAAATAGGGTGGTGAATGAATGGAATGGTCTCAGTAGACGGGTTTAGTTAGTGCGGAGTCATTAGGGAGCTTTAAAGAGGAGCTGGATAGGTTCATGGGGGTAAATGAAAGGGGATTAGGGTAGTGTTAGGTGACAGGAAACTACCACGTGTAGGCCCTCGCGGCCTCTTGTAGCTTCCTTATTTTCTAATGTTATTATGTTCTTATGAGAGAGAGAGAGAGAGGGGAGAGAGAGAGAGAGAGAAGGGGAGAGAGGAGAAAAGAGAAAAGGGGGAGAGAGAGATGAGAGAGAGAGAAGAGGAGGAGAGAGAGAGAGGAGAGAGAGAGAGAGAGAGGAGAGAGGAGTGAGAGAAGAGAGAGAAGAAGGGTGAGAAAAAGAGAAGACGAGAAGAGAGAGAGAGAGGAGAGAGAGAGAGAGAGAGAGAGAGAGAGAGAGAGAGAGAGAGAGAGGAGAGAGAGTCACTCAGCTGAGGGAGAGAGGTGACGACTAAAGAGAGATCGGAGAGATCAACAACTCTCGAGTATCGTACGCGTACACTCGACACGAGTCAACTTTCAAGATTATCAATAACATCTTCTAAGTTATTGTTTTCAGACTTGAATTTTATATACGATAACCGAGTCTATGCTATGCGTGTAAATGCACACCGGGCGATACCCTTTTTTATAATGATTATGGGCATTGATAAGGACCCAATATGCTGCGCGTTCACAAATAACATCCCTTTTGGCAAAAGGGTAGGACTGCCGTCTGCCGCTGTTGTCACATGGTCATTTATTTTCTGATTTGTAGTGCCCGTAGCGTGGGAGGTGTGTACTGTGTTGCATTGATTTTCGTATTTATTATTATTTGGGTCTATCAATATCTGATATATCTCCCTAAGTCTGAGATGATGATGAATTGTCAACGAATTGGGATCAAAGCAGTATTTCAACATTTTCATTTGTGTTATGCTGAGCCTGACAGTACTTTAGCAGAACTTGAAGGATAAAGATACGAAAGTGTAAAATAGATATCAAGTTTCAGGCTCTTATTTCTTATGACTTACTAAAATTGTGACTTGTCTACCGTAGATAACACTAAAGTCGCCAGGACAACGTTTCTTTTCGATTTACAGACGTCTGGTGGCCTTAATACTTACATTTCTACATCCATTATTTCAGGAAAGTTAGAAGAAGAATTTTTATTTTTTAAACCCCTAGCTGCGTTGCCCCCCCCCCCCCCCCCCCCCCCCCCGCCTTTCCTCCAAGTCGGCTAGTCAACACCAAAAGGCCTGAGCCGAAATTAAGTCCCAGTTCGCCCCTGTCCATGTATTATCACAATTCCCCCTTCAGGGCTGTCACTTATCACCAATCTTCCCTTCGTTTCCTTTCCACTATGTTTATCAGTTTCTCTTTTCCTCTCGTTTCCCCTATTCACGGAATGTATGAAAACTAACATCAGTAAAGATGTATTTAGCTCATTATGATGTGCAGTGTCTTCAAAGCCAATAATGCTCATATCGCTGTCGCTTTCAGTGCAGCCGGACTTGAATGACTAATCAAATAAGTATAATTGTCTCCCAATTGCACTTGCACTCAATGCTTTGAGAGGCGTAGAAATTTGCGTCCTTAGTTGGTGGAGACTGCTGACTGGAGGTGCTATCGGAGTATGTATGACATTCTGCGTCTATTGATGTTTGCTTCTCACGACAAACAGAGGCTTATCTTGCGGAGTGTATGTTATCCTTACATAGCTGGAGTGTGTTGTAGAGCTTAAAATCAGGCCTCCATAGCGGCGACGTAAACAGGCAGCGTCACTTCACTGCTCCCTACACTGATTTCCACGCTCACTGGCCCTTTCAGAGATATACAGTCCCTCGTCACGCCACATAGTCGCTGGGTGGTTTCAGGCAGGTAACGTCCTTCCACAAGTTCCTGACGCACGAAGGTCCTCTCGGCGCCTGTATCTACAGTCAACTGGCAGGGTTGCCCATCGACAGTTCCTTACACCCGAACTGCCGCGTCTGAGGCGCGACGGCAACTTAAATCGCAAGGGGCCCTCGGAACACCGGCTGGCTTGCGGCCCCTCCTGCCAGCGGCCCCTCGTTTCCCGCCTGCTCGACGACCTTCGGCCAGGGGCAGGCGGGTTTGGGGAAGTGACCATTTCCCCGCACTCTGCAACAGGGCTGGAAAGCGTTTGGTGC
>JACEEZ010024122.1:53273-73273 GCA_016584305.1 Chionoecetes opilio
TTCGTCCACTGGAATCACACCTACCCCGGCAACCACTGACACCATGTTACGCAGGCACACACCATTCATCACATAGGGCGCCAGGATACCTACAGCGGGGCCTCACGTAATCACTTTACTTGCTGACGAGGATTCGGCGGAAATACCTGAAGCTAGTGGCTTTCACCGCTGATGTCACCTTTATCATACATCAGGGGGGAAGGGTCACTGAGAACACAGATGACACTTTGACAATTATAATGGTGGAACTCACATTACACTGTAGTACAGATGGTGGGAGAAGGAGAGGCTCACATATATTACACTGTCTAGCTTGAATGTCTCTCAAACACTCGAGGCTTACGCGAGGTGACACACACACACGGGTGCTGACTTATTCGAGGTGCTGACACATTCCTTAATCCACCGGTATTTTCCCTTGTGCAACTCAGGGAAAATGCGGGGGTACCAACCGCCACCAGGACCGTTCCTTTCGTTTTGCTCTCCCCCGACTCACTCACCCTCACACTCTCTTCCATTCGCTTCTGCCTAGTAGTCTAGTCAAAATGTGGCTGAACCTCAAACAAATTGCTAACAAAGGTTTTTAACTTGGATATTGGGCATGAATAACCTCTCTTTCGGATAAAAAAAAGTTTACCAAAATTAACCTTGCCGAAAGGGGTCAACGGCCGCCATCTGTAAAATCCAACGGGGAAGATCTCCGACCCGCCGCCACAAACGGTTTTTTCCTCCTCTTATCCATAATAATTAAGCTAGGTCAATAATTTTTTTACACCAAATGCATGACTATGTACTGCCATTACCATACAATTTTCATTAAAATTGGTACAGTAGTTTTTGTGCAAAAAAATTAAAACCGATAAATTAGAAATAAAAAAATATTTTTTGCATGAAAACCCACACAGTGCCCACCCAAGCCAGCTTGACATTTTCTTGGTGTTTTAAATTGTAATGATAGGTAGCTATATGCTTAACAATAAACTAACACCAGAAAATGACTAGCCCCTGCCATTGTTTTCATGCTTTTTTTATTTCTTATACAAATATGAATATAAAAGGGTACAAAAACAGACTAAGTAGCCTTTTTCAAGGCAACAATTTTCACATTAATTCCTGACATTTCATAAAAAATAGGTCCAAAATAAGTACAACTTACAATAATGGAATGGTCAGTTGGTCGAATGCTGGGCAAGGCTCTTGCATAACCACCACAGAACAAGTTCATGAACGGACCAAAGAACATTTCTTGTCAAGAACTAGTCAAGGTAATTTCATCATCATCAAGATCTGGCTGTGGTGAGTTGGTGCAGTGGAGGCCTTTGCAATCACCACACAAGTTTGAACAGTGAATGCCATGTTTCCTGCAACTGCATCTTGCTGTACTACACCCTGAGTTACAGTTACACCTAATTATAGCCAACAAATTTTACAGGACCAGCTGGCAAGTCAGTCATGATTGGTTGTAATTTACCATCTGAAAGTTTCCATCCCCCTCGTCAGGTTTTAGCTGGTTTCTACCTTTCCATTCCTGAATTTGAAAGTAAACTCGAAGGCTGTGGAATTTCGTAGCTGCTCTTGTTGGTGGCAATGATTTGGCCTCACATACTTTGAGCTTTTTACAACCTTTTCCTTAAAGCGCCTCAGTCGGAGATGATTGATGTTTTCCCCATCATTACCATTGTACAGGCACACTAAAGCCTTCTCCCCAGCTTCAATAACCTCTTCTGAACTGCTATCCCTGCCAAACACTTCTGCCAGTTTGAGGAAGTTTCTATTGTTCATCACCTTTCGAAGGGACGCTGCCTTCCCATTCCATGAACACTGGATGTACAATCACAACCCAGTAGTGCATGGATGAAAAGAATGTTGGAACAAACCACATCTCCCAAAGATTTCCTCATCTCTTTGATGTTCCAGACTTTCACACTTTTTGCACTAGCCTTTGGTTGTGGCGTGAAGTAGATATTGTAACCGTCATCTCTATTGGCATGATAACATAGAAGGACAATAGGTCAGTGTCATCTGCTATCAAAATGGTTTCTCCTGTCTGTGCCAGTTTCTAGAGCAGTCTTCACAATCAATACGTCAGCGTCTCCAGATGCATGGACTACTTTACAACCTGCTTCCTCCAAACTCTTTCCCAGCAAGTTGATGAACAATTGTTTGTTTTCTTGATTAGCTAGGAAAACATCCTTTTTAATTTGAACACCATTTTAGGGGTCAGTAACACCTTAACACCAACAGAGCCCCTGCTCGGCGTCGGTGAGTCGCGTCTTTAATGGATGGACCACTTTCATATCCATCAAAGACAATGCATGCTTTTCCATATCTAGTGTGACATATCTGCGGTATCGGGCACAATCTCATCAAATGTGTGACCTTTTTGCCATGGGAGGCGTTGAAGTAGTGCTCCACCATCTAAGAGATACTGTGGATCTGAAGACTGTGGACCTGATTGTACAGGGGAAGTCAGTTCCCATATTGCGTCTGCCAAAGCCGGTTTCTTTGCCTCTCGCGGCAGTCCGAAAGAATAAAAAAGTGCAGGTGGGTAACCACAAAGCTCATACTGGAAATGTTCTTGCTGCTGCTGAGTTGAGGGTTCATTGGTAGATAGCACACACAGTCTCTGGAATAGGAGTTGTGGACAGTCTCAACTGCTTCATCTTTGCTGAGCGAAACTTTTTGACCCAAGTGTAATTGCCTGATCCTTTCTTTTAAAAGTGTACTCGTGGACATTTTTTCCAACCATTGAAGCTATGATTGTCTCTCCTATGAGTTTGCTTTGTCCACATTCACCTTTTTGTCTCAGTTACTCCACTTGAAATGCTGTGAATGGACGGATCTTCCGTGAAAGGGTCATATGTCTGGAGAAACGCAACGAGCTTCCATGTATCCCTCACATCTCGCTCTTTTCTGCTGAAGTAGCCTCCTGGTGCTGGTCACTAGTGCCATAACGAATGCCTGCTAGTTCTTGCATTGTAAACTTGATTTCAGCACACGCTGGCAGTGATAGCGTCCAAACTAATCGTTGAATTTCGTCCATTCCTCTGCCATGAGTAAGACCTCCAGACGTCTTCATGCTTCTCATTAGCACCTGCTCAATAACCAGATCCGTCGACAAGCCAGCCCAGTAGCGATCACTCCGTCTAATCACATGGAATCCTTCAGAAAATTTCTGGTACACTTCAGGATGGCTTGTCGGCAGCCCCTCCATTTGCTGCAAGTACAAGTAGGCCGACTTTGCATATAGGATGTGTCCTGCTGCAGCGAATATTGGCAGCATTTTCCTTACAGCGTCAAGGTGCAATTCCCAGTTCCCGGTGCGCTCTGCCTTGATAAACAATTGCAGGATCTTCACCATATCAAGGTATTGAATCCACAATTTTGCTGTTCGCTGGTCAGCCATCGCATCCTTCACATGGTTGATTCTCTTGTCAATCCTGGTCACAGACTCTGATGACAGAACATTATCCAATGTCTCAGTCCATCAAGAGACCTTTCAATAGCCCCTGAGCTTCCTTCAGGTCTTCATTTGAGGAAATGACTCTTCCTGCATCAGTGTTGGGTTGATCATCCTCAGTGACATGTGAAAATGGCAAATCATAGGCTTCGCTAACAAAATAGCATTCAGAGCAGCATCAACTAAGAAGTGAGCACGAATGGCTCTTGCAATTGCTTTGCCACTTATCATGTGCTTGACTGTGTTTTCAGCATACACAAGTTCAAAAAGTTCTTGCAATCCAGAACCTGTCATCAAATGACCAATTGACCCCAGCAAGCTCATCTGTGTATGGAGCCCACCATGTCGCAAGACAAATTATTTCAGGGGACTGGAACTAGGCTGTGACTCGACTATCATCATTGCTTTGTACTAAAGTGGCTGATCGAATGTTAGAATTGGTGTTATGTTGTTTTTCCTGGCTAAATCACTAATGTAACATAACGTTGAGTACACGCAGGTTGGGTTACCAGGGTACATGTCGATCATTGGCAAAAAAACTATGGCTGATTTCCCAGGATATGTTCCTTGTGCACTGACTGCATAAGGCCTGACCATGCGGGTCTGGACGGATGTAAAATTAGTGAAACCTCCCAAAGGATGTCAACATTTGCAGTGGAATCGACAACTTTCTTGGCCTGGAGCTCTTTATATGTCACTGGTGTTTGTTGGTGTGCTGTGAATCTAGGTAGTTGATGTTGATCCTTCCAACCTTATTATATCTTCTGAAGGACCTGAATCCTTGGAACTGGTTTTTGCTTTAACTTTCCCGGGCGTAAAAGATGCTATGATGCCCATACCGGTGGAATGTGTTGAATCCATCAATACTCCTTACATTATGGTCCACATTATCAGCTACGAACTGCACAAATTCAGTTTCAACAGGGGAGAGAGTTTCAGCGCCATGAACAAGAGCAGCACTGCTTTCGAATTTCTGGACTTCCGAGTAAGATGAGAGAAGCCATGTTTATTCAGAGTGTCAATTAAGAACCTCGATCCAAATTGGTCATGCATTTCCACTGCTAAACCAAACTGCAAAGGTGCAAGGAGAATCTGGGTCTAGCAGCCTGCATTATCGCTTGACCAACTGATGCAAGTTTCAAATCATTGTCTTTGCCTGCAAATTCTTCTGAGAAAGATCAACAATGTTTTAGGAACAAATTCAAGAATCGCATCCTGTTCAAGATCATTCTTAGACGGGTAATATTCTGAACTTGTCTGGATAGCTTTAATGTCATTCTTGATAAGCTTGGCTGCCGTCTCTATGATTCTAATGGCCTCTGATTCTGAATTGTCTGTTGAGCGGCTCTGTGCATATAATTTATGGAGAATACATTTTGCTGTACTTAAGAAGGTAACAACATTATGTTTCCCATTAATTTCAGTCACAATGATTTCGTCTTTGAAATGTTCTAGCAATCGAGATTTCATGTATGAGACACTGTATGGTTCAAAGCCAGTGTCCTCGAGAATTTCCTCCATTTTTTTTAACAAGATCGACAATGGTAAGTTGCTCCTCGTCATTTTGCTGCAAATATTTAGCAACTTCCAGAAATGCCTGCTTTCTCTCTGAATCCTCTGGTCTACCAAGGTTTTGTTTCTTAGAAGAATCAGCAGAAGAGAATGCCTTGGGAATGTTTTTATTGGAATCAAAGTTTGCAAAACATGTTCTGTGATAAAGTGCTTCTTCTGAAACCAGGTCACCTACAGAACCCATTCTACCTTTAACAGTGGATGCCCAGCCATCATTTTTTCGGACTTTCTCACAAACTTTTAACACTGTCCTTAAACTCAATAGTTTCTACATGGGAAACATCAAAACCTCTTTTCTTTCTATCAGATTTTGCTCCAGAACCACAAAAAGACAATGTTCCTTAAAGTTAAATACACACAAAGAGCGGCTTACACGGGATGGCATTTCATCATGGGTGGACCTGTTTTTACGGTCAATTTCTATGTATTTGGGGTTGATCCAACGCTGTCTGCATTTCTTGTGAAGACGTTGACCAATCTGAATTATGATCTTCTCTCCACGTTGTTCAGAAGCTCTGTTATGGAATCGATTCCCTTTCTGGCTGACGATGAATGTTTCTTCATTACTGGACAGTTCATTGTTGCAAATAGCACACTTGTCAGCATCCATAATTATCGGTACTTCAGTTTGGCCAACCTGAAATTAGAATATAACAGAATATTAGATCCTAATAACAAATTAAAAGGATAACTATAAGATTAGAAAAGCAGGTATATATTTATATAAAGTAGATATATTTAATTATACTACACTAACTATTCATTTTAACTACAACATTTACGCTGGTATTGTAAAATACCAGGACTAGGGAATTCCCAAGATATTCTAATGCCAAAGTCAAATTATAGCTACATCATAGCTATATTTAATTAATTATTTTTTTATTTAAGGTCCAATTTGGACAAAAGAGAAAAGAATTCCACCTATCGTTGGCCTCTTAAATTAAATGTATGAACTGCGGATTCAAACACTGTCATTGCTGGTTGTGTCATATTAGTTGCCTGGCATCCCTGTGTAGTTCAGTAATCATGCCAAAAATAATGAGTGAGTAATGAAGTTGACGCTGTTTAGCCTGAAAGACTATTTCACAGCAGAAATATAAGAAAAAGAGAGTGGACAGAGAGTGGAGAAAATATTAAAGGAAATACAGAGATGAGGATTAAAGGAAATAAAGCTGGGTAAGTGCTTGCCAAATGATGGCGGCCGTTGACCCCTTTATCGATTTTAATTTTTTGCACAAAAACTACTGTACCAATTGTGATGAAAATTGTATGGTAATGGCAGTATATAGTCATGCATTTGGTGTAAAAAAATTATTGACCTAGCTTAATTATTATGGATAAGAGGAGGAAAAAACCGTTTTGTGCGGCGGGTCGGAGATCTTCCCCGTTGGATTTTACAGATGGCGGCCGTTGACCCCTTTCGGCAAGGTTAATTTTGGTAACTTTTTTTTATCCGAAAGAGAGGTTATTCATGCCCAATATCCAAGTTAAAAACCTTTGTAGCAATTTGTTTGAGGTTCTGCCAAAAAATCAGCTAGATTGACTGGACTACTTCCCTGCCACACCTCCCGCGCCGTCGCCTCGACAACACATGTTTCCACCTCCACACATTCCTTATATTCTCCAGCTATTCCATCATTCCTTCTTTCCCTGCCACACCCCCGGCTAACACCGTGGCCACCGAGATGACAAGGCCTGATGCATCGCCCGTGACGTCACACCATGTAGATCCCACCCGCTCCGCTCCCCGTACATGTTTACCTACCTAATATAATGTTTATCAGTATAAAAAATATACTGTTATCTTCGGAAATGTTTGTTCTATAATATTATCAATAAAAATTCGTAAACACACAAAAGAATGCCATTATGAGACTTTCAAGAAATGCATTAACTTAATCTCTTCGCCATTTAATATTTTGCTCAAAAACTTTATACATGGAGAATATCAATAGAAGCTGAATTTAATTAGCTTTCCATTGATATATTTCATTAGTCATAAATGAATTGCAGTATGCATAAATTAGCGTTAACTAAATATTAAAAATCATGAAATCGGGTAATTTCCTGCCTAATATATGTTTCAGTATAAAAGATATACTGTTATCTTTGGAAATGTTTGTCCTATAATATTATCCAATAAAAAACGTAAAACACACAAAAGAAATGCCATTGTGAGACTTTCAAGAAATATGCATGAACTTAAACTCTTCGCCATTTAATATTTTGCTGAATTGTTTTTTACATGGAGAATGTCAAAAGAAGCGAATTTAATTAGCTTTCCATTGATATCTTTCCTTTTCTGATAAATGAATTAGCAGCATGCATAAATTAGCGTTAAACTAAGTAATAACATCATGAATTCGGGTAATTTTTCCCGATTGATTAATCCGATGATTAATGATTTCCCGATTCAATTAACTAACGATAATTTTTCTCCACTCCCTCAGTCCTGAATCACTGGTTAGTGAGAGAGGGTTATATTTTAGACCAGTGGTAGTTGGCCACGTATCGAAGAGAAGTGAGAAGGGGGGTGCGTGTCAGTTTAGCAGACAGTAGCAGCCAGACTCTCAGTGGGTAAGGCCACTGGGAGTGTGACCTTATCCTCCCTTGTAAAGGTATGTTATAAAATATTTGTTGGCTAGAGATGTAGGTGTGATTCATGGGTTACTTGTGGTTACATAAGGACTAATGAAATATGTTATCCAGGGTCCCAAGGCAGGGCGCAGTGGAGATGGAAGTGATGGCGGGCGGCAGCCCTGTTGGCTGGTTACCGAGTAGCAGGAATAGAGGGGGAGGTGATGGCGGCGGTAGCCCTGTTGTGGCTGTGGTAGTGGCGGTGCCCTACCCGTGGCACTGTGTGGGACAGCCACGCACCCACGGCTCCCCCCCAACATGACACCCACCACGCACTATAGACTCTCGTGTCCTTATCGCCCGGAGAGATAAGTGTGGCGTGGGGGATAAAGGAGAGATAGTGTGGCGGAGAGTGTAGGATTAAGTCTGTTTCCCATTAGAAAAGTATGACGTGTGTTTATTAAGTAAGATGTTAGGTTAAGAGCGGAGAGTGTAGAATTAAGTCTGTTTCTCTGGTAGAATAGGATGAAATATGTTTATTACGTAAGATGTTAGGTTAAGAAGTGTGGGTATCGTTAAGGGAATACTTAGAATTAAGGTGGTTGTGAATGTACACAAGTGGGAAGTGATACAGTAAAGAGATAAATATATTACGATTATAAATATATTAACGCGTTGTCATTCAGATCCAACCAGTACTTACATATTTTTTACATCTTTTATTTTTATTCATTTATATTTCTTTTCCAACTTAATGTGGGTGGTGGCAGTAGAGTAACCAGGACTGTGGAACACCAGCCACATTGTGGGCGACACAATAGTAAGATGTAGAGGCCGGGGACGCGGTAATCGCGCCCCCGACCCGGTTTTGCCGGGGGGCCCGACCATGCAAACCCCTCCTATGCCGACGCAGGGGAGGGGTCTGCCTATGACGAGTGCGGGGCCAAAGCCCTTGAGAATCCCGCACTCAAAATAAAGTGGTAGGGCCCCCTAGCCCAACTTTTTCTTATGGGGGTGGCCGGGGCGGTGCAGAGGCGGCGCCTGCCCGTCGAATCACTCCTGGGATCAACCTGCGGAGGGTTTTTCGTGTGGGCTCGTGGAACGTTCTGAGCCTCTCAGACGATCATTGACTACTTCTCCTATCGGGCGAGCTCAGTAGGCTGAGGGTGGATATAGTGGGACTCTCTGAGACGAGGAGGCCTGGCAGTGGCGAGACTAGCAGTGGGGGTTACACCTACTACTGGTCCAGCATGAGCAATGGTCACCGTGTACGGGGAGTAGCTATAGGCATCTCCAGCAAACTGCAGCCGTCAGTTGTTGAGGTTACTCCGGTTGATGAGCGTAAATGTGGGTGAGGATGAAACACACTTTGGGTTTCATGTCTCCCCTCCTACGCTCAGTCAGTACATCAGTACGCTCCTACCGAGATGCGTAAAACTGAAGAGAAGGAGATGTTCTACGCCAAACTCGACTCTGTATTAGACCAGTGTCCTCCTCGGGACACACTCATTGTCTTGGGCGACTTCAATGCTACTACTGGCACTGTGAAAGATGGCTACGAGTTATGTGTTGGTCCCCATGGCTGCGGTATCAGAAACACCAACAGTTCTCTGCTTCTGAACTTTGCAAGGTCCAGAAGGTTGAGAATTGCAGGTTCTTGGTATCAGAGGCCAGAGCTGCACCGCTGGACATGGTATAGTTATGCCGGAGGGGTAGCTAAGGAGATCGACCACATCCTCGTTAGTACTCGTTGGAGGATCCTCCAGAAATGCAGGGTTAACCGCAGTGCTGAGTTCTTTGGAACAGATCACAAACTTCTTGTTGCTACACTTAAGCTTCATGTCAAGTCAAGTCCAGAAAAATCTCAAGAGGTAACCATACTGTGTTTCATCTTGAGAAACTGAAGGTCTTGACATGTGCTCATGAGTATGCGGTGGCAGTCTCAAATCGGTTTGATGTGCTCGGTGCTCTCGGGGACCCTGTAGAACTGTGGGATACCTTCAAACGGGGAAACTCTACGGCTGCCAAGGAGTGTATTGGGGAGCGCCCGAGGTCAAGGCGTGGTTTTGTCTCGACGGAGACGCTGGAGAAAATCGAGGAGAGTTGCGCTGCCAGGCTGGCTGGGAACCAGGACCAGCACAGGGCTCTGTCAGGCCGGACTAGAACCCTCCTGGGGAGAGACAAGGAGAGGTATGTCAGGAGTCTCGCTGAGGATGTCGAGGGTCATTTGAACGCTAATGACCTCCGACCCGCCTACCGAGCCCTGAAGAAGCTCCGTTCCAAGTCTCCTTCTCGGGCGAGTGCTATTCGAACAGCAGATGGGCGCCTCGTGTCGGACATGGATGGGCAGATGGCTCTTGGGTTGAGTACTTTGGGCAGTTGTTCACGGTGAACCCTCCAACTGAGCAGCTTCACACCACTGGGTTACAGGCAGTGGATGCCGATCCTCCCATTGACGAAACCGCACCCTCTCTTGATGAAGTCAGAGAGGCTGTAGCAAAGTTGAAGGGTGGAAAGGCAGCTGGTGTTTGTAAGATCAGTGCGGAGTTCCTCAAGGCTAGGGGTGAGGCCATGATCCGCGGGTTGCATGCTGTCCTGACTGCCGTGTGGCAATCAGGTACCATTCCTCCTGACTGGAAAAGGGGGCTGGTCGTCCCTATCTGGAAAGGGAAAGGGACCGTCAGGACTGCAACAATTTCCGCGGTATTACACTGCTCAGCGTACCAGGCAAGGTGCTTGCCCATCTATTGCTGAACGAATTCACAGTCATCTGGTGAAGCATCAGAGACCTCAGCAGTCTGGGTTCACGCCTGGTAAGTCAACAACGGACGTATCCTAGCGCTTCGTGTCCTGGTGGAACGCCGACATGAGTTTCGACAGGGGATGCTTGCAGCCTATGTTGATCTCAAGAAGGCGTTTGACCTCAGTGCATCGTGAGTCACTCTGGGATCTTCTGTGACTTCGAGGGATTCCTACAAGGACTATTGGTTTGATAACTGGTCTGTATTCTGGGACTGAGAGTGCTGTGAAGTGTGGGGCAGGTGTATCCAGCTTCTTTCCTGTGAATACAGGAGTGAGGCAAGGGTGCGTCCTTGCCCCATCACTTTTCAACGCTTGTATGGACTGGGTATTGGACAAGGTTGTAGATCAAAGTGATTGTGGAGAATCCGTCGGGAACACCAAGATCACTGATCTTGTTTTTGCCGATGATGCAGTAATCTTTGCTGAGTCGCTGGAGGTCCTGGTGATGGCTCTCGAGGCGCTGCACGAGGAGGCAAAGCCTTTGGGACTTGAGGTCTCCTGGCTCAAGACCAAGGTCCAGGTGCTTGGAGACTTACTAGATGAAGCAGTACAGTCTGTTCATGCGTGTGGCGAGGACATTGAGATCTTGGAAAGTTTTACATACCTTGGTAGCGCAGTCCATAATGACGGCGGGTCACGTCAATAAGTCTTACGGCGGGTTGGCATAGCCCACGGTGTTATGGACTCGCTCAGCGGGAGTATTTGGCGTTGTCGGTACCTGTGCAGGAGGACACAGATCCGGATCTTCAAGTCACTTGTGATCCCTGTCTTACTCTATGGTTGTGAGACATGGACACTAAATAGTGACTTGAAGATACGAATCAATGCCTCTTGTAATAAGTGTCTTTGCAGAATCATGGGGTATCGCTGGGATGATTACGTGTCAAATCAGCGATTGCACCGTGAGACTGAATCGAGGCCTATTACCTGCATAGTCCGTCAGCGCCAACTTCGGCTATATGGGCATGTGGCACGCTACCCTGAAACCGATCCTTCCCAACGGGTTGTATCTGTAAGAGACAATCCGGCGTGGAGGAGGCCAAGGGGGCGCCCACAAGGCTCGTGGCTGGGGCAAGTTGATGCTTCTTGTCGAGAGCTGCTTGGTATGGGAAAGGAGCGTGCATGGGAACTCGCCCGTGGTGACCCCCGGGAGTGGCGTCGTAGAGTGGGCGAGGCGACGCGCCCCCGGCGTATGCCCCCAATGATTGATTGATTGATATATACTGATAAACCAGTCTATATGATCCGTATATCTATATATAAAAATCTCAAAATTTGTCTGTCTGTCTGTGTGTCTGTATGTTCGTTATAGACTCGGCTACAGATGGCCAAAACCCCACATGCCGCACATATTTGGAATCCTCATGACCCAGCGGAGAACATAGGCTATGTTTCGATGGGCGTGGCCGACCCTGGTGGGCGTGGCCAGCAAAAACAACCTAAAAACGGCTGTAGCTGCTAAACCGTGCGAGATACAGACTTGACACTGTAGTCCAAAATTGTTGGCCGTGATCGACTTGGGGGGATGAAAGATGTTTTGAGGGGCGTGTCCGACCCCGGTGGGCGTGGCAAGCAAAAACAACCTAAAAACAGCTGTAGCGGTTAAACCGTGCGAGATACAGACTTGACTTTGTAGTCCAAATTTGTTGGCCGTGATCGACTTGGGGGGATGGACGAGTTTTTCTCACTTCCTTCTCTAATTTCGGCTCAAAAACCGTCTTCAAATGTGACGTAAGGGTAATGGAAACCCTTTTCAGGGTAAAGAAAAACCCTTTTCAGGGTAATGGCCAGAATAATACCCGGGTCCCCGTCCCTCTGGCTGGGTAATGCTAAGAGGTATCAACATAACACCACATGGCCGCAGGCCCCCCATTGGGCCGCAGGCCCACAGTGGGCCGCAGGCCCACAGCCCTCCGCAGGAGCTAGGAGAAAGGTGCCCGGAGGGCACCCTTTCTGCTAGTATATATATATATATATATATATATATATATATATATATATATATATATATATATATATATATATATATATATATATATATATATATATATATATATATATATATATATATATATATATATATATGAATCCGAGCGGCCCTCCGACTTCAGGCCCTTGTGCAACAGGCCGATATTCCGTGCGCAGGCCGGATTTACAGTGGTCTATGCCTCAGTCTTCTACTTTTAACACTCCTAGTAATGAATCCTAACACCCTGGTAGCTCGATTTCTAGCCTCAATACATTGATTCCTAGGACGGAGATCTGCGGCTACCCGCACTCCCAGATCTTTCTCACCTTCTGATCTTGTCAGCGATACATTGCGTATAGTGTACGTATTACCAGGATTTTTTCTACCAACATTCATTGCGCTACATTTATCAATATTAAATTCCATCTGCCATATATCTACCCACTTATTTAAATTATCTAAATCTCCTTGCAATATATTTACATCAGACTGTGATCTAATAATCCTACCTACCTTAGTATCATCCGCAAACTTGCTGATATCACTACTAATCTCACTATCTAAGGCGTTGATGTAAATCAAAAATAGTAATGGACCCAAAATAGACACTTGTGGAACCCCACTTGTTACCTGCCCCCATTCAGATTTAGAACCATTAATTGTAACCCTTTGTTGCCTATCACTTAGCCAAGCTCTGATCCAACGAAGAAACTTCCCATCTATTCCATGAGCCTTAACCTTATTTAAGAGTGTACCGTGTGGCACCTTAATGAATGCCTTACTGAAGTCCAGTTATATTATATCATAATCCTCATCATTATCTGCTGTTTCATAAACTTTCCTACAAAAACCTAATAAATTAGTGAGACATGATTTACTTTTGGTGAACCCATGTTGTGAATCATTTACCAAACTATGCTTTTATAGATGCTCTCTAAATTTTTTTGCAATAATAGATTCCAATAATTTACCTACCACTGACGTCAGGCTAACGGCTCGATAATTTGACAATAATCCTCTATCTCGCCTCTTAAATAATGGGAACTACATCTACCTTCCTCTACATTAACGGAACTTCCGCAATATCAACCGATTTCCTAAAAATATGCACTAGCGCCTCACTAACAACCTCTTTGCATTTTAATACTACTCTGGGATAAACTTCATCTGGTCCTGGTGACTTAAAATTCTTCATTCTGTCTTTACCTTCTTCTACCATTTCCCTAGTTATCACACTTATCTTTGAGTTTTTCATCATCGCTTCCTTTAAACATTTATTCACTACCAGGTACTGTCTGTTTATCCACCTGAGTAAAAACACTTCAGAAATAATCCTTAAAAAATTTACACATTTCTTCAGAAATATATTTCCTTCAGAAAAACCATATTTCCTTCAGAAACCTAATAGCAGCTCAAAATAAATACAACCAAAATAGTTCCAAATTTATGTCATTGCACACACATTTGGATTACTTACTTAATTAAAAGCTAGATTCATGAGGGTTAAGTTTATGGATGCCAGTTTATACATAATTTCACCCTCCATCACCCTTATCATCATAGTTCCAAACATGCTGTTGTTGAGGTGGTGTTGCTAGCAGCACAAGGTTTTTTTTGTGCACAAGTTATCACCACACATAAAACATTAGGCAGTCATTGTTTGTGGCAAGAAATGTACCTTTGTTGATACATATTATTCAGGATCTGCACATAACACCATGGTTTCCCTACACAAAATATCGCCAGACAAGTGATCAGTGGATGACTGTCATGTGATGGTGAAAAACAATTGACCTCTGTTGATGCAATTATTCACATAATACCGGATTTTTTAAAAAATTTAAAGCCATACATGAATTTGAAACTGGATCCACACTGAAACGCCTTCGGATATGTTCCATGTTATAAGAAACTGTGGTTTTCAGGTGACAATTGTTCTTATAAGGTTTCAGAAACCAAATAGCAGCTCAAAATAAATACAATCAAAATAGTTCCAAATTTATGTCATTGCACACACATTTGAATTACTTACTTAATCCGGGGACAGCGGGAGCTGTGAATTTTTAAAGTGCCCACAGTGCGGCAATGTGAGTGAAACAGTGACCATTACAGAATTGGATGAAAATCAAATCAACGTCAAAGTTGTAAAAATCCGCATCCGGCAATTTATCTATTTTTAACCCAAGCGTATGGGGTTGTGGTGTGGTTGTGGTCGGAAGTTGAAATATCTGACGCGAATGGCAGCAAACCGCTTGCGAGAGACTGCTGAGGTGGGGTCAGGGATGCCACTCCTTGGGATGTTTCCCAAGATTTTAAGGGGATTATTCAAGTATTTATCCAGTAGTTTATCTCAAGGTAAGCATGTGTACCGTTGTATTTAGGACTGACCCAAAACTGACTCCCAAAAAATACTAAGATAGACAAAAATATCCCAAGGTCGGTAAGAAAACATTGAAACTGAATCCTAAATACGGTACATATGCTTACCTTGAGATAAACCACGTGAGAAATACTTGAATAATCCCTCCAAAAATCCCAAGATAAACAGAAAATATCCCAAGGCCATGGTTTATATCCCAAGATCTTTGGAAAAAAACCCAAGGAGTGGTATCCCTGCGTACAGCGTAGTTAGGCAGATGGTGATGTGTTGTATCGAGGGCTGACATAGCGGCCTACATGTGACACAGTTTTTGTAGACTTCTACGAATGTTGGTGTGGTTTTTGTATGCAATTATAAATTGCGCTTCCGAAAGGCATGCCGCAGTCGCTCAGCAGAGCCTTCCGGAATGTTTGCCGCAACCCACGGGTTAAAAGCTAGATTCAGGAGGGTAAAGTTTTTGGATGTCAGTTTATACATCACCCACTCTCTATCTCTTATTCATTAATGATCTTCTAAGTCTAACTCAAAGCCCTATCCACTCCTACGCTGATGATTCTACCCTGCATTTTTCAACGTCGTTTATTAGACGTCCAACTCAACAGGAACTAAGTGATTCACGGAGAGATGCCACCGAGCGCCTAACTTCTGATCTTTCTATTATTTCTGATTGGGGCAAAGCAAACCTTGTTTTGTTCAATGCCTCAAAAGCCCAATTTTTTCACCTATCTACTCGACAAAACCTACCAGATAACTATCCCCTCTTCTTTAATGACACTCAACTGTCTCCTTCTTCTACAATGAACATTCTAGGACTATCCTTTACTAAAAATCTGAACTGGAAATCTCACATCTCATCTCTTGCTAAAACAGCTTCTAAGAAGTTAGGTGTGCTGTGGCGTCTGCGTCCTTTTTTTATTCCCTCCTAATTGCTTGCTCTCTACAGGGGCCTTATCCGCCCATGTATGGAGTATGTCTCACATGTTTGGGGAGGATCCACTCATACAGCTCTCCTAAACAGGGTTGAGTCAAAAGCTTTCGTCTCATCAACTCCTCTCCTCTGACTGACTGTCTTCACTCTTTAAATCACCGCCGCAATGTTGCTTCTCTTGCTCTCTTCTACCGTTATTTTCATACTCACTGCTCTTCTGAACTTGCTAACTGCATGCCACCCCCACTCCCGCGGCCTCGCTGCACAAGCCTTTCTATTCATTCCCATCCCTATTCTGTCCATCTTCCTAATGCAAGAGTTAATCAGTATCTTTACTCTTTCATCCCTTTCACTGGTAAACTCTGGAACTCTCTTCCTGTTTCTATTTTTCCACTTTCCTATGACTTAAATCTTTTCAAAAGAAGAGTAACAAGACACCTCCCGAACTAAATTGGCCTACCCCTTTGTTTTTATTGTATTCTCTTACTGTCTTCTTTATAGGGACTGGCAACTAAGCGGGCTTTGTGTTACCCATTTTTGTTGTGCCCTTGGCCAGTTCCCTGTGATGAAAAAAAAAAAAAAAAAAAAAAGCATAATTTTCGATTTGATTCTTTCCTGCTGTCTTTTCTTTTCTTTCCTCCACATATGCATAATTAATCAAACCCAGGTAAGAAGTATTCCCTCCTTGCTAAAAAATAAATATGATTAGTTTGATCGGCCCTGCCGTATCTCGCCTACTACCTTATATCGGCCAGTAATTGCTGATTCAGCATATAGTAGATATATTACTAACTTCCGGAAGTCAAAAATAAATACTTACGTATTTTTACCGGAAACTAGTAGAAAAGTGCCTATTTACATAGAGAGTGAAGCGGTGACGGTACTACTACTTACCGAAACCGAACGAAACCGGGTGGTAGGGTTGGGGGTAGGGGGGTGAGGGTGGTTTTGGAGGGGCGGGGGGTGTGTGGGGATGCTATATTCCAAGTTTCAGATCGATATGTCGGGCCAAAGTAGACTTATTATATATTTTGTTAATATCGGTGAGCGAAACCGGCCCTTGGTTAGGTTAGGTTAGGTTAGGTTAGGTTAGGTTAGGTTAGGTTAGGTTAGGTATGGGTTGGGTTAGGTTAGATATAGGTAAAGGTTAGGTTAGGTTTAGGTTCTTTTTTTCTTCTTTTTTTTTGTCAGTTCTGCAAAAAAAAAAAAAAAAAAAAAAGCAGATATAAATAGCAGATGTAAATGGCCGGTTTTGACCACTTAGCGACCAGGTATTGATCTGAAATGTTGTCAAGGGCATTTTGAGATACCCTGCATACCCCCACTACCTTCAGAACCAACATTAACCTTGTTTGAGCCCTGGTTTTAGGGTCGGTTAGGGTCGGTTAGTGTACATCGGTCGGTTTCGATAAAAAGGACCACCCAAGCGGTGAGAGGTGCTCCGCCATGGCTGGCTTGTGACCTGCTTGGAGCGGCCGGACAACATCATTTACGATTACCTAATAACTAAACCTAATTACCTCAACAAAACCTGACGTAAACGTAACCTAAATGTTACATAAATCTAACGTACCCGAAACCTAGTGTAGCCATTACTAGTGTAACGCGGGAAATTACATTAATAGGGGAAGAGATGAAATAACTTATAATTATCAATAAGCTAACGAGTACTTTTCCTCCACTCCTCAGTCCTGAATCACTGATTAGGGAGAGAAGATTATATTTTTGACCAGTGGTAGTTGGCCACGTAGCGAAACGAAGTGAGAAGGGGAGTTTAACATTAGGATAACCTTAGAAGCAGCCAGACGCTCGCTGAGTTAAGTCGCCTGTGGGGAGGTGATATTCTCGCCCTTGGAAAAGGTTAGTAAGAGAAGGTTTATAGGATAGAGATGTAGGTGTGATTTACTGGTGATTCCTTTTGTTGACATAAGGACAAATGAAATATGTTACCTAGGGTCCCAAGGTAGGAGCCGTTGGCGGACCTGATGGTCAGGAGGTCCCGAATTAGCAGAGGGTGAAACTACAGCGTATCACAGCCAGCCGTGTGAGGCCAAGGAGAGAGAAGGGAACAGAAAAAAGAGTGAGAGGGAAACTTTGGAAGTGGGATAGACTACATTAGTATAGGACAACGGCTTGAGCACTGTGTGTGCGTATCGTTAATGTGGTAACAGTGCGACTGAAGTTACTAGAGATAGTAAACTACATTAGGATAACGACTTGAGCACTACGCGTGCGTATCGTTAATGTGGTAACAGTGCGACTGAAGTTACCAGAGATAAGAAACTACATTAGGATAACGACTTGAGCACTACGCGTGCGTATCGTTAGGGGATAAGAAGACTTAGAATTAAGACAACTTGTGAATGTATAATTATTAGAAAGTGATACAGCAAAGGGAGAAATATATTAATGATTATTTATTAACGAATTATTATTCAGATCCAACCAGTACTTACATATAGTACTTACATCTTTTATTTTTATTCATTTATATATTTTTTTCCCACGTAATGTGGGTGGTGGCAGCAGAGTAACCAGGACTGTGGAGCACACATACAATGTGGGCACCACACTAGTATATGTGAAAAAAAAATTAATTTAGGTTTCAAGAGACCGAAGTAACAATTTCCAGGAGGGTTGAAGGTTGCTGAATACATGACATTGTATTCACAATATTTAACTTTCTGCATCATTGAATATATGTAAATCATTGAGAAGCATAACAGTATCAGGGAGAGAGTCATAACATTCTACTTAAACACATTTAATTTCAATAATGAGTACTGGTTTACAGGCTGGGAATGAAAGGAATCACAAAAATTTGGTGTATGAAAAAATCCTTTTTTTATATACTATAGTCGGCCCATCCTATTCTGGTCCCTCGGGTGGAGTGGTGAGATTCCCGCGGTGGTGTCACGTTCACCGTTGACAGGCTGATGAGGACTCTCTCTCATACTGTTAGCTGTTAGATTAACTATTTTTGAATACATCATATAGTTTTATAATACAGCTGCATAGTTTTGTGAATGGCTTGCGATTTGATGGTAAAACAACGAGTCTGTATACCTTCCATTACACTTGGCATAGTAGCTCATGCGACGTTGCCGGCCGAGTGACCTTGACACAGCCCCACCCGCGGTCATCCGAGAGAATGAGGTGAGGAGGGTGGTGACCTGGCGGGGGTAGTGGGGTGATGTGGCGACACCGCGGACTTGGACCACTCCACCCGCGGAACCAGGATAAGCTGGGCCGACTATAGAATGACATACCCATTCAAAGAAGTTGCCAAGACACTGCATAATTATAGAGACACAATATCACAAGCTTTCTCACACATCTCTGCTTCTCGGCCTTAAGAGATGAGGACCGATCATCACCTCACCACACTGCATGGAGGTCAGTCACACATATTTGTCTGGCCATCAAAAATGACTGCTTGAGAAAGGAAAAATTAAACGTTCATGTAATCAAAAGTAATCACATTTCTCCAATAAACTCCATTTATTTTTCAAGGATAATTATAATTGGACGAGAACTGCGCGGTAAATTTCTGAGACTCCGACTAGTTTTTCCTTGCCTAAAGTGTTTAAGCATTGCCTATTAGTGTTTTTTTTTTAAATGGCGGTATTTTTATTTTTGCGGAAACCCAATAATTTTTTTTTTTTTTTTCATCACCAAATCCTATATAAGGTCGCCGTTCCCATTGTTAACAATGTATGTCCAGTAGAAAAAGTACTAAAACTTGGCCAGGAAATAACAGTCAGTTTCTCTGAAACCAGAGAATTGACGCAATTGTACGTAAACAGGTGTGCCCCGCCCCGCCCCGCATTCGGCAGCCCGCCCGCCAGCCGCCAAGTGGTTCGCTTTCCTCTCCCTGCCGGGAGGATTATTACCCTAACCGAGTCAAATCTGACCTCCTTACGAGAGAGCTCCGCCCCCTCGATCCCCCGGCGAGATTATGAACTAAACTGAACCTTAACCTAACCTCCTAAAGGGTTGGGGGGCCTCTGGAAGGGGAGGGTGTGTCTCTATACATATTAGACAACTATATCATTTCTACAATATGTATTATAAGGGTTGAAGGATACGCGGAAGTGGATTAATACTGTGCAGAATACTGAGCAAAAAAAAAATCTATAAAACTTATGTGGTAACGGTGGTAGCGACCGCGCAGTTCTCGTCCATTATAACCTTATTTTTACCGAGTATTGGAAAAGTGTAGCAATACACCCATGTTCTGATACATTCCCTCCAAAATATGTGCATTAGTTGGAGGCCACAGCCTTTATTAAACTAGCCACTTGTCCTC
>JACEEZ010024123.1:0-10900 GCA_016584305.1 Chionoecetes opilio
AATTATTCAAAAAAAAGGGTTTTTTAAATTCAATTTGTAGAAAACAGCTATAAGTCACCAATAAATAGCTAATATCATTGAAAACACTACATTTTATGGGTTTATAGCAATATGATAAGTAAAACTACTTGTATATATACAATAACGCTACAGTTTACAAGAAACTATGAAAAACGCTTCCAATATACCTTTATATCACAATAAATAACCTCTTACTCTTATATTTATTAGCTTAATGTAATGTAAGCTACTTATAGGTGCAAATTATTCGAAAAAAAGGATTGTATACTTCAATTTGTAGAAAAACAGCTATATATCACCGATAATTAGCTAATATCACTGAAAACACTACATTTTATGGGTTTATAGCAATATGATAAGTAAAACTACTTGTATATATACAATAACGCTACAGTTTACAAGAAACTATGAAAAACGATTGCAATATACCGTTATATCACAATAAATAACCTCTTACTCTTCTATTTAATAGCTTAATGTAATGTAAGCTACTTATAGGTGCAAATTATTCTAAAAAGAGGATTTTATACTTCAATTTGTAGGAAAACAGCTATATATCACTGATAACTAGCTATAATCATTGAAAACACTGCATTTTATGGGTTTATAGCAATATAATAAGTAAAACTACTTGTATATATACAATATCGCTAAAGTTTACAAGAAACAATGAAAAACGGTTGCAATATACCGTTATATCACAATAAATAACCTCTTACTCTTCTATTTATTATGATAATGTAATGTAAGCTACTTATAGGTGCAAATTATTCTAAAAAGAGGATTTTAAACTTCAATTTGTAGGAAAACAGCTATATACCACTGATAACTAGGTAAAATCATTGAAAACACTACCTTTTATGGGTTTATAGCAATCGCTACAGTTTACAAGAAACTATGAAAAACGTTTGCAATATACCGTTATATCACAATAAATAACCTCTTACTCTTCTATTTATAATGATAATGTAATGTAAGCTACTTATAGGTGCAAATTATTCTAAAAAAAGGATTGTATACTTCAATTTGTAGGAAAACAGCTATATATCACCGATAAATAGCTAATATCATTGAAAACACTACATTTTATGGGTTTATAGCAATGATAGTAAAACTACTTGTATATATACAATAAACGCTGCATTTTTTAAGAAACTATGTAAAACGCTTGCAATATACCGTTATATCACAATAAATAACCTCTTACTCTTGTATTTATTAGGATAATGTAATGTAAGCTACTTATAGGTGCAAATTATTCATAAAAGAGGATTGTATACTTCAATTTGTAGGAAAACAGCTATATATCACCGATAATTAGCTAATATCATTGAAAACACTACATTTTATGGGTTTATAGCAATATGATAAGTAAAACTACTTGTATATATACAATAACGCTACAGTTTACAAGAAACTATGAAAAACGCTTGCAATATACCGTTATATCCAATAAATAAACCCCCTACTCTTCTATTTATAGCTTAATGTAATGTAAGCTACTTATAGGTGCAAATTATTCTAAAAAAGGATTTTATACTTCAATTTGTAGGAAAACAGCTATTATCACCGATAATAGCTAATATCATTAACTACATTTTAAGGGTTTATGCAATGATAAGTAAACTACTTGTTATATATCTATACAATACGCTACAGTTTACAAGAAACTACGAAAAACCTTGCAATATACCTTTATATCACAATAAATAACCTCTTACTCTTCTATTTAATAGCTTTAATGTAATGTAAGCTACTTATAGGTCCAAATTATTCTAAAAAGAGGATTTTATACTTCATTTGTAGGAAAACAGCTATATATCACGATAATAGGCTAATATCATTGAAAACACTACATTTTATGGGCTTTATATAATATAATAAGTAAAACTACTTGTATATATACAATAACGCTACAGTTTTAAAGAAACTATGAAAACGATTGCAATATACCGTTATATCACAATAAATACCTCTTACTCTTCTATTTAATAGCTTAATGTATGTAAGCTACTTATAGGTGCAAATTATTCTAAAAAGAGGATTTATACTTCAATTTGTAGGAAAACAGCTATATACACTGATAATAGCTTAAATCATTGAAAACACTACATTTTATGGGTTTATAGCATATAATAAGTAAAACTACTTGTTATATACAATAACGCTACAGTTTAAAGAAACTATGAAAAACGCTTGCAATATACCGTTATATCACATAAATAACCTCTTTCTCTTCTATTTAATAGCTTAATGTAATAGAAGATACTTATAGGTGCAAAATTATTCTAAGAAAAGCTTTTTATACTTTCAATTTGTAGGAACAGCTATATATCACTTTATAACTATTCATAAAATCAATTGAGACACTACAATTTATGGTTTATAGCATATATAGTCAAAGACTACTTTTGTACATAACGCTGACAGTTTACAAGAAACTATGAAAACGCTTGCAATAGACCGTTTATATCACAATATAACCTCTACGCCTTCTCTTTTAACATACTTAATGTAATTATACAGAGATGCCACTATAGTTGCAAATTATTCTAAAAAGAGGTTTTAAATACTTCAATTTGTGGAAACAGCTATATATCACACGATCAATAGCTAATATCATTGGAAAACACTTACTTTTCATAGGAGGGGTTTCTACAATACGCTACAGTTTTACACGAACTATGAAAAACGCTTGTCATAAACGGTTTATCACAATAAATACCCTTACTCTCTATTTATTTATGAATAATGTAATGTAAGCTACTAGAGGTGCAAAATTATTCTAAAAAAAAAAGGATTGTATACTTCATTTTGTAGAACGCTATATTCACTGATAACTACGATAAAATCATTGTGAAACAACGACTATACATTTATTATGGGTTTTATAGCTAATATATAAGTCAGAACTTATTTGGTATATTCACATAACGCTATCAGTTTTACAAGAACTCATGAAAAACTCGTGCAATAATACCGTTATCTCACATAAATAACCTCTTACTCTTCTATTTAATAGCTTAATGATAACGTAAGCTACTTATAGGTGCAATTATTCTAAAAGAGGATTTTATACTCAATTTGTAGGAAAACAGCTATATAATCAACGCGATAAATAGCATAATATCATTGAAAACCCTACATTTTATGGGTTTATAGCATATGAGAGTAAAACTACTTGTATATATAGGCAATCAACGCTAACAGTTTACAAGAAACATATGAAAAAAGATTCTGCAATCTACCAGTTCTATCCAATAATAAACCTCTTACCTCTTCTATTTAATAGCTTAATGTAATGTAAGCTACTTATAGGTGCATAATTACATTCTAACAAGAGTATTTTCATTACATGCAATTTGTAGGAAAACAGCCTATATAGCACTGATAAACTAGGTACAATCATTGAAAACACTACATGTTTTATATGTACGTTTTATATGCAATATAATAAGTAAAACTACTTGTATAATATACAAACGCTAACAAGTTTTACAAGAAACTATGAAAAACAGCGTGGCCATATACCGTTATATCAGCAATAAATACCTCTTACTCTTTTACATTTAACAGCTTAATGTAACGTAAGCGACTATAGAGTTCAAATTAATTCTAAAGAGGAGTTATACTTCAATTGTAGGAAAACATGCTATAATATCACCGGATAAATAGGCTAATATCATTGAAATCCCTACATTTTATTGGGTTTATAGCAATATCTGAAGTAGTAAAACTACTTTGTATATATACAGATAACTCTTACAGTTTACAAGAACTATGAAAACGATTGAGGTCAATATACCGTTATATCACAATAAATAACCTCTTACTCTTCTATTCTAATTAGGATAATGTATGTAAGCTACTTATAGGTGCAATTATTTCGAAAAAGGATGATAGTACTTTTCAATTTGTGGAGAAAGCTATATATCAACCCTCATAAAAGCTATATATCATTGAAAACACTACATTTTATGAGTTTATACAGCAATATGATCAGTAAAAAACTACTTGTATATATACAATCCACGGCTACACAGTTTACAAAAACTATGAAAACGCTTGCAATATACTGGTCGTTTATCCCACATAAAATACCTCCTACTCTTCTATTTAATTAATCAGCTTAATGTAAATGTAAGACGACTTATTGGTGACAAATTATTCTAAGAAAGGATATTTATATCTGATTTGTACATACTTCAAATTTGTAGTATGAAACAGCTATATATCACCGATAAATAGCTAATATTCATTGTGAAAACACTACATTTTATGGGTTTATAGCATATGAATAATGGTAAAACTACTGTATATATAACAATAACGCTACAGTTTACAAGAAACTATGTAAAACCGCTGGCAATTACCGTTTTATCTCACAATAAAAATAACCTCTTACTACTTCCATTTAATACAGCTACTGTAATGTACGACTACTATCGGTTCAAATTATATCTAAAAAGAGTATTTTATACGTCAATTTGTAGGAAAACAGCTCATATACCCCCCGATAAATAGCTAATATCATTGAAAACAGCACATTTTATGGGTTATACGCAATCTGATCAGTAAAAAGTACTTGTAAATAGACCATACGCTTCATTTACAAGAAACTTGAAAAACGTGCTTGCATATACCGTTATAATCACAATAAATAGACCTCTTACATCTTCTATTATAGCTTATGTAAATTTTAAGACATACTTATAGGTGTAAATATAAGTCTAAAAAAGATGTATACTTTCAATTGTAAGAAAACAGCTTATATATACACTGATAACTAGCTAAACTCATTGACAAACCTACTTATTATGGTTTATAGCACATAAATAAATTAAACTAATTGTATATATAACACAACGCTACAGTTTACGAAGAACACCTAATTAAAAAACGCTTGCAATATACCCGTTATATACACAATAAGATAACCTCTTACCTCTTCCTAATTTAATAGCTTACATGTAATGTAAGCTACTTATAGAGTGCAAATTATTCTAAAAGGAAGGTATACTTCATTTTGTAGACAAAAACAGCTATAAATCACTCATAAATAAGTTAAAATATCAATTGAAAACACTACATTTTATGGGTTTTACCATAGTCATATGATCAAGTTAAAACCTACACTTGTATTAATACAATAACTCTACAGTTTACAAGCCACTATAATACTGCATAGCATATACCTTTATAACACCACATAAATAACCTCTTACTCTTCTCATTTATTGCTTAATGTAATGTAAACTTACTTATAAGGATGCAAATTATTCGAAAACAAAGGAATTTGTAAAATACTTGTCAATTTGTAGGAAAACATCTATATAATCACCGTACTATAGCTAATATCATTGAAAAACACTACATTTTATGGGTTATAGCAATATGATAAGTAAACATACTTGTATATATACAATACGCTGACATTTACAGAACACTAATGAAAAACGCTTGCAATATCCTGTACTATCACAAATAAATAAACTTCTTATTCGTTCTATTTATTAGCTTACTGTAATGTAAGCTCTTATCGTGTCAAAATATTCCTAACAAAAAAGTGATTGCGTATACGTCATTTTTAGATGAAAACCGCTATATATATACAGATGAATAGCTAATACATCAATTGAAAACCAAAAAAATAAACTCAAAAAACCCCTCAAACTACAACAAAACACAAATGTTTTTTTGTAAATGTGGTTTATCGCAATATGGACGTAACACTACTTGTATATATACAATAACGCTATCAGTTTTACAACAGAAACATATAAAAATACGCTTGCTAATATACCTTTATATCACAATAAATAACCTCTTACAATTCTATTTATTACACTTAATGTAATGTAAGCTACTATAGGTGCAACATTATTCTAAAAAGAGGATTTTTATACTTCAATGTGTAGGAAAACAGCTATAGATCACTGATAACTTAAGGTAAACATCATTGAAACAACTACATTTTATGGGTGTTATCTATGCAATATAATAAGGTACAAACTACTTGTATATGTACCCATAACGCTGCAGTTTACAAGAAACTATGAAGAACGCTTGCAATATACCGTTATAACAATAAATAACCTCTTACTCTTCTATTTATAGCTTAATGGTAAGTAAGCTATCTTAGGTGCAAATATTCTAAAAAGAGGATTTTTCATACTCAATTTGTAGGAAAACGCTATATTCCCGATAAATAGCTAATATCATTGTGAAAACACTACATTTTTATGGGTTTTATAAGTCATCTATAAGTAAAAGTACTTATAGAAATATACAATAACGCTTCAGTTACAAGAACTATGAAAAAACGCTTGCAATCATACCGTTATAATCACATAAAATTACCCCTCTTATTTTTCCTATTTATTATTAGCTTAATAATAGATAGTAAGATACTTATCATGTGACAATTATTCTCGAAAAAAACGGATATGTATACTTCAATTTGTATGACATCAGACTATATATACTATAACATAGCTAAAATCATTGAAAACACTACATTTTATGGTTTATAGCAATCTACTAATTAAAACTATTGTATATATACAATAACGCTAAACCGTTTTAATAAAGAACTCATAAACGCTTGCAATATACCTCTATATCCAGTACAATAACCTCTTACTCATTCTATTATAATAGCTTAATGTCATGTAAGCTACTTATAGGTCAATTATTCTAAAAAGAGGCATTTTATACTTCCATTATGTCGGGAAAAAGCTATATATCCTGATAACTCGGTGTAAAATCATTGAATACTACTTTTTAGGGTTTATAATATATAATAAAGTAAAACTGACTTGTATATATCAATAATACCCTAAGGTTTAGGACAAGAACAACTATGAAAACGATTGTGGGGGGGGGGGGGGGGGGAATATACCCGTTATATCACATACAATAACCTCTTACCTCTTCTATTTACTATCTTAATGTAATTGTAGCTACTTATAGGTCGCAAATTATTCTAAAAGAGACATTTTATACTTCAATTTGTATCAATAACAGCTATATATCACTGATTAACTACTATAATCATTGAAAACACTACAGTTTATGGGTCTTATAGCACTATAATAAGGAAACTACTTGTATATATACAATAACGCTACAGTTTGAAGAACCTATTGAAACGCTTGCAATATACCGTTATTCTCACATACAAATAACCCTCTACTCTTCGATTTAATAGCTTAATGTATGTAAGCTACTTATAGAGTGCAAATTATTCTAAGGAAAGGATTGTATACTTCAATTTGTAGGGACACAGCTATATATCACCGATAAATAGCTATATCCTTTGCAAACACTACATTTTTTATGTTTATAGCAATCATTATAAGTAAAACTACTTACTATATAACAGAAAATATCGACTAAAGTCTTACAGAAACTCATGAAAAACACGCTTGACAATATACACGTTATATCTAATAAATAACCTCCTACTCTTCCTATTTAATTATGACTAATGTAATGTAAGCTGTTATAGGTGCAAATTATTCTAAAAAAAGGATTGTAATAACTTCAAATTGTAGGAAAAAGCTATATATCACCGATAAATAGCTATATCATTGTGAAAACCCTACATTTTATGGGTTGATATCAATATGATAAAGTAAAACTACTTGTATATATACAATACGCTACGTTTTACAAGAAACTTTAAAACACGATTGCAATATAACGTTATTCACAATAAACAACCATCTTACTCTTCCTATTTTAAAGCTTCAATGTAATGTAAGATACTTATATGGCTGCACAATTATTCTAAGAAAAGATTTTTAAAAACAATACGTCTTTTTCAGACAACATCTATATATCACTGATCAACTGATCTACAATCATTGAAACACTACAATTATATGGGTTATAGCCTATAATAAGTAACAAACTACTTGTACAATAACCTACAGTTTACAAGAAACTAGAAAAAACGCTTGCAATATGACCGTTTATATCACAATAAATAACCCTTACTCTTTCTATTTAATAGCTTAATTTAATTTGATACATATATGCAATCTAGGGGTGCAAATTATTCTAAAAGACAGATTTTATACTCAATTTGTAGATGAAAAAGCTATATTCACCGATAAATAGCTAATATCATTTGAAACACTTACTTTATGGGTTTATAGCATCGCTAACAGTTTCAAGAAAACTATGAAAAAACGCTTGCAATATAACGTATTATATCACAATACAATAACCTCTTACTCTTCTATATTATTATGATAATGTAATGTAAGCTACTTATAGTGCAAGTTATTCTAAAAAAAGGATTGTATACTTCATTTGAGGAAACAGCTATATATCACCGATAATAGCTACTAAATCATTTGATGACACTACATTTTATGGGTTTATAGCATATGAAAGTAAAACTCTTGTATATATAAACAATAACAGCTACACAGTTTACACAAGAAACTATCAAAACGATTGCATATACCTTTATACTTCACAATAAATAACCATCTTACTCATTCTATTTAATAGCTTAATGTAATTAAGCTACTTATAGGTGCAAATTTTCTAAAAGATGATTTATACTTCAATTTTGTAGGAAAACAGCTATATATCACTGTAACTAGGTAAAATCATTGAAACCCTACATTTTTAATGGGTTTATAAGGCATATGAATAAGTAAAACTATTGTATATATACCATAACGTACAGTTTACAAAACTATGAAAAAATCGTGCAATATACCGTTAATCACAAAAAATAACCCTTTACTCTTTATTTAAAAGCTTAAAAGAACGTAAGCTACTTTAGGTGCAAAATTTTTCTAAAAAAAGGATTTATACTTTAATTTGTAGGAAACAGCTATAATCACCGATAAATAGCTAAATATCATTGAAAACACTAATTTTTTGGGGTTTTTAGCAATTGATAAATAAAACTACTTGTATATATAAAATAACGCTACAGTTTACAAAAAATAGAAAAAGATTTCAATATACCGTTATATCACATAAATAACCCTTCTCTTTTTTTAATAGCTTAATGTAATGTAAACTCTTAGGTGAAATTATTCTAAAAGGTTTTTATACTTTAATTTGAGGAAAACAGCTATATATCACTGATAAATAGGGAAAATCATTTAAAACTACATTTTTTTGGGTTTATAGCAAAAAATAAGTAAACTACTTGTATATATACAATAACGCTACGTTTACAAGAAATATGAAAAAAAGCGTGCAATATACGTTTATCACAAAAATAACCTCTTCCTTTTATTAAAAGCTTTAAAGTAACGTAAAACACTTTAGGGGCAAATTATTCTAAAAAGAGGATTTTTTACTTCAAATTTTAGGAAAAAATGCTATATATCACCCATAAATAGCAATATCATTGAAAAAATACATTTATGGGGTTTATAGCAATATGATAAGTAAAACTACTTGTTATATACAATAACGCTACAGTTTACAAGAAAAATATAAAAAGATTTCAATAACCGTTTTTATCCCCAATAAAAAACCTCTTACTCTTCTATTTTTTAGGATAATGTAATGTAAGCTACTTATAGGTGCAAATTTTTCGAAAAAAGGATTGTATCTTCAAATTTTTAGGAAAAGCTATATATACCGATAAAAAACTAAAATCATTGAAAACACTACATTTTATGAGTTTATGCAATATGAAGTAAAAATACTTGTTAATACAATAACCTACAGTTTTCAAGAAAAATATGAAAAACGTTGCAATATACCGTTTTATCACAATAAATACCCCTACTCTTTCATTTAATGCTTTAAAGTAGTAACTACTTATAGGTGCAAAATTTTTCTAAGAAAGGATAGTAACTTTAATTTGTAGGAGAAAGCTATAACACCGTAAAAGCTAAAATCTTGAAAACACTACATTTTATGGGTTTATGCAATATTATGTAAAACTACTTTATATAACAATAACGCTACAGTTTACAAAAACTATGAAAAAAAAGCTTGCAAAATACCCTTATATCACAATAAATAACCCTTATCTTATTTAATAGCTTTAAAGTAAAGTAAGCACTTATAGGGCAAATTATTCTAAAAAGAGGATTTTATATTCAAATTTTTAGGAAAACAGCATATATCACCGATAAATAGCTAATACATTTAAAACACTACATTTTAGGGTTATAGCATCTGATAAGTAAAAATACTTGTAAAGACAATAACGCTTCAGTTTACAAAAAACTAGAAAAAAAGCTTTCAAAATACGTTTATTCAAATAAATAACCTTTACTCTCTATTTATTTGCTTAAAGTAAATTTAAGATACTTAAGGTGTAAAATTTTTTAAAAAAGGATTGGATACTTAATTTGTAAGAAAACAGCTATATTCACTATAATAGCTAAAATCATTGAAAAACTACATTTTTTTTTTTTATAGCAAAATAATTTAAACTAATTGATATATAAAAATAAAGCTACAGTTTAGAAGAAATATGAAAACGCTTGCAATATACCGTTATATCACAAAAAATAACTCTTACCTTCTATTTTAGGGGTTAAAAGTATTAGCTACTTATAGTTGCAAAAATTTTTCTAAAAAAAAGGAAAGGGATACTTCAATTTGTAGAAAAAAAAACCCATAAATCACCATAAAAAGTTAATTCATTGAAAACTACTTTTATGGGGTTTTAGCAAAATGATAAGTAAAACTACTTTTATATATACAATAACGCTACAGTTACAAGAAACTATGAAAACGCTGCAATTATACCTTTATTAAAAAAATAACCTCTTTCTCTTTTTTTTATTAGCTTAATGTTTTTAAGCTACTTATAGGTGCAATTATTCGAAAAAAAAAGGATTGTATACTTTTAATTTGTAGGAAAACAGTATAATCACCGAAATTT
>JACEEZ010024124.1:0-15000 GCA_016584305.1 Chionoecetes opilio
CATCATCATCAACACCACCAACAACCTTACTACTATATACTTTTTAACCCACCATCACCACCATCATCATCATCACCATCACTACTACTATTATATATACTTTTTAACGCACCGCCATCATCATCACCACCATCACCATCATCATCATCACCATCACCACCAACAACAACACTTACTACTACTATATACTTTTTAACCCACCACCATCATCACCATCACCACCAACAACAACACTTACTACTACTATATACTTTTTAACCCACCACCATCATCACCATCACCACCAACAACAACACTTACTACTACTATATACTTTTTAACCCACCACCACCATCCTCACCACCATCACCATCACCACCAACAACAACACTTACTACTACTATATACTTTTTAACCCACCACCATCATCATCACCACCATCACCATCACCACCACTGTGCGTTTCAATACAGGGCAAGAAAGATATGCTTTTGGTCGCACATACACACACAAACAACAACAAAATAATAATGATAATGAATAGAAAAATAAATAAATAAAAAGATACAACTAGATGAATACACAACTCATCGCGTCCCATAAAGTCGTTCGCAACTTTTTCCTCGACGATTTGAACGACCATTAAATTCGTCCCCTAGATCGGCTACCTAACTGCAATATCTCCTTACATATTATGTTAGATATATCCTTATAGATATATATCCTTAGTTTAACCTAACCTAACCCGACTCCTATAACTAATCCCATTGACTCAAATTTCTCATCACATAGACTCCTATTTCTAATATACCTATTTCTTATCATATTGACTCTAATCTTTTATTCTTTTCTTCCTCATCCTCTTATCCTCCTTCTTTCTTTTGTCTTTTATTCCTTTTCTTCTTTTATTCCTCATCCTTCAGATTTTCAGGTCGTGACTCCTATTTCTAATCTAACTATTTCTTATCACATTGACTCCTATTTCTAATCTAACTATTTCTTATCACATAGACTCCTATTTCTAATCTAACTATTTCTTATCACATTGACTCCTATTTCTAATCTAACTATTTCTTATCACATAGACTCCTATTTCTAATCTAACTATTTATAATCACATTGACTCCTATTTCTAATCTAACTATTTTTTATCACATAGTCTCCTATTTCTAATCTAACTATTTCTTATCACATAGTCTCCTATTTCTAATCTAACTATTTCTAATCACATAGACTCCTATTTCTAATCTAACTATTTCTTATCACATAGTCTCCTATTTCTAATCTAACTATTTCTAATCACATAGACTCCTATTTCTAATCTAACTATTTCTTATCACATAGACTCCTATTTCTAATCTAACTATTTCTAATCACATAGACTCCTATTTCTAATCTAACTATTTCTTATCACATAGACTCCTATTTCTAATCTAACTATTTCTTATCACATAGTCTCCTATTTCTAATCTAACTATTTCTAATCACATAGACTCCTATTTCTAATCTAACTATTTCTTATCACATTGACTCCTATTTCTAATCTAACTATTTCTAATCACATAGACTCCTATTTCTAATCTACCTATTTCTAATCACATAGACTCCTATTTCTAATCTAACTATTTCTTATCACATTGACTCCTATTTCTAATCTAACTATTTCTAATCACATTGACTTCTATTTCTAAAGGAAGCCATTCAGACAAAAGAATGAAATATCCACTTCAGTTAATTTGACTCTTTTTATTGTGTCACATCATCACATAATTATCACAAAATATAGTAACTAGGAAATACACTTTTTTTTTGGTAGTTTTAAGTTTTATTTGATCCTTTATTTACACATCACTTGCAGTAAAGACACTATTGGTGCAGGGCTTTTTTCTAAGATTAATTTTCCTTCTGTTTCTTCCTCTGCGTTTCTTTTTCTTTTTGTATTTTTGAGGTTTATTTTTTGTTATTTGAGTGTTTGATTTCAGTTATTTCGGGAAAATGTTTGAGTTGTAAATGTGCATGTGTGTGTGTGTGTGTGTGAGTGTGTGTGTGTGTGTGTGTGTGTGTGTGTGTGTGTGTGTGTGTGTGTGTGTGTGTGTGTGTGTGTGTGTGTGTGTGTGTGAGTGTGTGTGAGTGTGTGTGTGTGAGAGTGTGTGTGTGTGTGCGTGTGTTCAGGTGTGCCCAGGTGACCCCCCGTTCGGCATCTCCTCTAAAACCACATCAATCGCATCCAAAACCAACTTCCTAAACTTCCTCATCTGCGCATCACTCATAGCATGCACATCATCTAACAAGCTCAACAGAAACAGCTTACGCGAACCACCATCACCATCACCATAACCAACATCTATTCTTTCCTTCTTCACCTCACCCAACCCTAACGAGCAATCAACAGAACTGGCATTACAAACCTTTCTCTTCTTACTCTGAGACAACCTGGTACTTGCACTCTGGTTACCATTACTGTTAGCGGCATTAAAGGTAGTGGTAGGGCAATCTAACCCATTACTACCTCCTATATGTGGTTTAATCTCAATATGCTCACTATAATCACTGCTACCATCCTCATCAGTGTCTGGGTCAGTGTACTTTTTGGTGTGTGTAGGGGTTCTGGTGATGGTTTGGTGGCCTCGGACGTAGGGCAGCAGGAATTGCATGGCCTCCGTCAGGTAGTAAGGTTTGCTGGGTGTCTTCTTGCCTGAGGATGCTTCTGCAGGTGAGGCTTTCATCTTGCGGACGAAGACAGTGCGAAGGTTCCTCCATTTTTCCTTGCAATTGTGTACTGTGAAAAGAATAAGTGGGTAAGTGAATGTAAGTAATGTCAGTCGAAGGTTGTGTCTTGATGCTCAGTATAACCCGCATCACCTTGCTATTGCCTTGAGGGAAGCATTGTGTGTAGAATTGAAATCGTGGCATGGGGAATCAGTTCTATCTGTACCTTTGCCTTCAAGCTTATATTGTGCTACGTTTGATGTGATCTGTCTCTCTGTCTGTATGCATGGCCTGTCACCTTTGCCTTCAAGCTTATATTGTGCTACGTTTGATGTGATCTGTCTCTCTGTCTGTATGCATGGCCTGTCACCTTTGCCTTCAAGCTTATATTGTGCTACGTTTGATGTGATCTGTCTCTCTGTCTGTATGCATGGTCTGTCACCTTTGCCTTCAAGCTTATATTGTGCTACGTTTGATGTGATCTGTCTCTCTGTCTGTCTGTCTGTCTGTATGCATGGTCTGTCAGGTTTGTTTGTTTTTGTCTGCCTATGTCATTTATAATTCTCTCCTGTTAGTTTTTGTCCATCTGATTGTTTATTATTACTATTCTTTTCTTCCTTGGTGTCTGTCTGTCTTTGACTGTCTGTCTGTCTGTCTGTCTGTCTCTGTATCTGTCTGTCTGTCTCTCTTTGTCTGTCTCTGTCTGTTTCTGTCTATGTCTGTCTGTCTGTTTCTGTCTATCTCTGTCTGTCTTTTTGTCTATCTATCTCTGTCTGTCTGTTTTTGTCTATCTCTGTCTGTCTGTCTGTATGTATGTATCTCTCTCTCTCTCTCTCTCTCTCTCTCTCTCTCTCTCTCTCTCTCTCTCTCTCTCTCTCTCTCTCTCTCTCAGCTCACCCGTGTCCTGCATCACCTCGGCCACGCTCTGCCAGGCGGAGGTCGTCGTCTGCCTCTTGGTGTACTCCGGCAGGGAAAAGTTGTACAGGCACGGGTACTGCTCGATCTCCCGGATGAAGCGCAGGTTCTTGGCGGCGTCCTCGGGGGCCACGATAGCAGGGGCAGCAGCACAGGCGGCAGAGAGTAAGGTGTCTCCAGCGGTCTCGGCACCAACCCTCCCTCCGCGGCTCTCTGCATCCCCTTCCCCTGCGTCGCTCTGAGCACCGTTGTCCTCGCCCCCCGGTGTATCAGCGGCTGTATCCTGCAAGGCGTGAAGTATGACATTTATATAGTTATAATGTACGTTATAAATAAACAATGATATAATGAATGTACCTACAGCTACGCACTCTTCATTACAGGTATGAACAAGGTAAGGCAACTCGCACACCGACGCTGCCAGTTGCATGAAGCCGATCGCGAGCAGCTGGTCGCCTACGATCCGTCGCCTTTAAGGGCCTCACACCGGAGCGATTGAGTTTTTTTGTTTTTTTTCAACAATGTCGTCGGATGAAGACGACGTAGTTCTGCTTTGGTGCATCAGCAGAAAGGAAAATATAAGATCATGGGTTCATCCACGTTATATAGAAAATGCTCAACGAAGGAGTTGTGTTGCTGCTCAACAGCTGGATGTGAACCCTGGGAAATTTCAAGAATTTTACAGAGCAAAAAAAAGTAATATTTTTTTGCAACATCCTTACTGGGGTATTCCTTCAAAGTGTAGTTGTAAATGCACGGACATTTTTCTTGTACAAATGTCTTGCACCAATGTATGTTCGTGGCTTGGTCGTGACGCGCCGTGGCAGCAGCAGCCGTGACCCTTATTAAAGCCAGGTCCACACTGGGCCTCAAGTTGCGCGATGTATTGCGGCACTCATGTTGCGTGCAGTGTTGCGAGGCGGCAGTGTGCACACTGCTGGCTGAGCTGCCGCGGCGCCTCAGTGGCTGCCTGGCGCCGCACAGAGCCGCACGCTGGGCACGCCGCTGCCGCTGTGCAGGGTCTACCTCGTCATTGGTGGACAATCCTACTACCTGATTCTACCTTATAATGTATGGCCAATCCTATTGCTTAATAATAAAAAAAAGGTATTTACTTTATTCATTCCTCACTCATATTTTTATTTTCAATGTCAAATATATGTTAGCATTTTTTTTCGTCTTTTTTTTTTGTCCTTGATAATTAAACTAAAATACCCTTAACCCACTGGCTGACCTCCACCTTGTAACGCACAGTAACATTGCTGTAACATTACCTGGCTGTAGGGTTCCAGGTCGTCCCAGGTGTAGGCCGCCTGGGCGTCGCTGTCGTCGAGGAAGGACAGTTCGTCGAAGCACCACAGCCTGGGTGTGTAGGCAGGGTCATATATATGACCATGCGTGTAGGTGTAGGCTTCCGCGGGCGTCGCCCCGGCCCGCCGCGACGCCACCGCCGCCGCCTTCACCTCGCGCCGGAATTGTGTGCGCAGCGTGTGGATCTTACGCACGATTATGTCGTGCGTCACGATGCAATTAATCTTGCTGGACATTTCAATGCATATATTGTTGATGGCAACATTTCTCAGGTCCCTGTTTTTGTACTCTTTGGTCTTGACCTTCCACAAACATGGGTACTGCTCCAACAAGTCTATGAAGAGCGAGGTGTGTTGCTTGCTCCACGACGACAGACTCTCCTCAGCCATCGTGTGTGTGGAAAACGGCGCGCGGCAACAGATCCTCCCTCACTGAAAGCTCGACGGCTACTGTCGCTCGCAACGCGTTGCGGAAATGCACCGCGCAGCGCGCCAGGCTTGCCTCCAGCAACTTTCGGGCGACACGCACCACGAAAATCAAGTTGTCGCAACAAGTTGAGCAATAGATGGCACAACTCGAGGCCCAGTGTGGAGGCGCCTTAACGCTCGGAGGCACAGAACACCCTCGCCTCACTGAGTCCACAATGCAACTGATCGCCACACGACCAGCATAACCAGTTGCGCGGCGATCAGTTGGACGCAGTGGACGCAATTTCAGTCGCCTCGATATGAGGGGTTCTAAAAAACGAATGTGTCAGTCGCAATGCAACTGGTTGCGGCGTCGTAAGCTACTGGTTTCATGCAATTGGTGGCGTGGGTGTGCGAGCCGCCTGAGTGTTTGAGATGCACTGCAGGTGGTGAGTCTTGACCACGTGGTTGTGTGGATGTAGATGATGCTTATTATACCACAGGTGTTATGGTACTTGGAGATCACAAACTATAGGACGACGTAGTGTAACTCGTGTTGGTAGTAATCGGTAATCACCGTGCAAAAGATGCAAAGCTATCAGAGATGCATATAAGCAGTCGTAGCAGAAGGCAAATTGTCATGGCAGGACAAAATGGTTGAGTATTTCAGTATTGAAATGAGTATTTCAGTATTGTGAGACAACAATCTCATTGCATTTTCATGGTGTCAAATAATGTCAGTATTATGTTAGCAAGCATTATAGCATGTAATAAAGCCTAGCTCTTATGATACATAAATGTACATAGAAATATAAATGCATGTCTGTACTTACCAAATTGGTTTGTGAGGTTCTTTTCAGTGCTGCTTGTTTCATGATGTCCTTCATGAGTAGAAACCATTTCATGGCAGGCTTGTACAAGTCTTGACTGCCTGACCCGGACTGTTCTGACTTGTCCACTTTATTCTGTTCTTGCTGAAATGTTGTCCGTAAACATTTAATTTTCTGCCTCACGTCATTGAGCCCAAAGTTTTCCATGTGCATGTTCACACCCATGGCACTGAGAGCAGCGTGTCGCGCCCGCTTGTTGCGATATACTTCAGTGTGCATGTTCCACAGACACTCGTGCTCCTTGTACAGCATCACAAACCTGTACGTGAGTTCCTCAGACCACCTTGCTGGCATTTCTGAGAGTATGCAAGGCAACAATTAGCAATCAACAAAATGCGTGTATTCTGCACAATCCCTGTCCTGCAACTGAGATGGAGGGGAACACGACCAAATTGGTGTTCACATCGGCCAAGTAAGTGGCAAGTAGCTTGCCGGTGGTGGGCGGGAGGGAAACAAGTGGCCTCAAAATAGAACTGCTACACTTGCCTTGCCCTTCAGCTTGCCTGCCAACTTGCCTCTTACTTGACTTGCCAAAAAATATCCCCAAGTATATGTGTACACACGGCAATAAACGTGTAGCCAGTTACTTGCACACTTGACTTGCCTCTCTACTTGCCCCGCGTACACGAGCCTTCACGCTGGTTTATGGAACTGTCGCAGATAGGAACTCTCGCCGAAACACCAACCTAGGACTCTCGCCGACATTGGAACACTCGCCGACGTGTAAATTTTCGGCGACAGCCCAACTTGCAATATATGAAAAGGAATCTAACCAAACCTAACCTAACCACATAACCTAGCTAACTATTCAGGCTATTGTTGGTATTTAATCCCTGAATCCAGAAACACGGGTAATGGGAACACCGACGTGAAAAATAAGAACACTCGTCGACGTCGGCGAGTGTTCCTATCGGCGACAGTTTCAGGTACCCCACGACTCTGCCTGCATTGGGTTGGGTCGCCGTGCAATCGTGGCCTCGGTCGCGTGATGGG
This sequence comes from Chionoecetes opilio, assembly GCA_016584305.1. Taxonomy (NCBI): domain Eukaryota; kingdom Metazoa; phylum Arthropoda; class Malacostraca; order Decapoda; family Majidae; genus Chionoecetes; species Chionoecetes opilio. The sequence continues at coordinate 7,205 of JACEEZ010024124.1, forward strand.
GCGAGGTGGGGGTGGCTCCGAGGCGGCAACGCAGATTATTGGGCTGAGGGATATCGCTCTCACCCCGATTGCTGGTGTGAGTGTCATTAAGGGAATACCTATTGCCTTGTTATCTTATCTGTCAGACGGTCGTTTGCACGTGATGGAACAGTCTCCTGGCTGCCTGGTGGTGGTGGTGGTGTAGTGGTAGTGGTGGTAGTGATGGTGGTGGTGGTGGTGTAGTGGTAGTGGTGGTGGTGGTGGTTGTAGTGGTGGTGGTGTAGTGGTAGTGGTGGTGGTGGTGGTGTAGTGGTGGTAGTGGTGGTGGTGTAGTAGTGGTGGTGTAGTGGTGGTGTGGTGGTGGTGTAGTGGTGGTGGTGATGGTGTTCTGGTGGTGGTGATGGTGGTGGTGGTGATGGTGTAGTGGTGGTGGTGGTGGTGGTGGTGGTGGTGGTGTGGTGGTGTGTGGTGGTGGTGGTGGTGGTGTGGTGGTGTGGTGGTGGTGGTGGTGGTGGTGGTGGTGGTGGTGTGGTGGTGGTGGTGGTGGTGGTGGTGGTGGTGGTGGTGGTGGTGGTGGTGTGGTGGTGGTGTAGTGGTGGTGGTGTAGTGGTGGTGGTGGTGGTGGTGGTGGTGGTTGTGGTGGTGGTGTGTAGTGGTGGTGGTGGTGGTGGTGGTGTAGTGGTGGTGTAGTGGTGGTGTGGTTGGTGGTGTAGTGGTGGTGATGTAGTGGGGGTGGTGGTGGTGGTGTAATGGTAGTGGTGTGGTGGTGGTGTAGTGGTGGTGGGTGGTGGTGGTGGTGGTGGTGGTGGTGGTGGTGGTGGTGGGGTGGTGGGTGGGGTGGTGGTGGTGTAGTGGTGGTGGGTGGTGGTGGTGGTGGTGGTGGTGGTGGGGTGTAGGGGTGGTGGTGGTGGTGGTGGTGGTGGTGGTTGGTGGTGGTGGTTGTGGTGGTGGTGGTGGTGGTGGGGGTGGGGGTGGTGCTGGGGGGTGGTGGTGGTGGTGGGGGTGGTGGTGGTGTAGTGGTGGTGGTGTAGTGGTGGGGGGTGGTGGGTGGTGGTGGTGGTGGTGGTGGTGGTGTGGTGGTGGTGGTGGTGTAGTGGTGGTGGTGGTGTAGTGGTGGTGGTGGTGGTGGTGGTGTAGTGATGGTAGTGGAGGAAGTAGATTTTGTATATAGAAGATGAAAAAACCCCTCAGAAATCAATATAGATAAAATAAGGATAAATATAGAGATAAAGGATCCATGTACCACACACACACACACACACACACACACTAACATTCTTCCTTCATCCTTTCCTTTCATTCTTTCTCCTTTATCATTTATTCAACATTAAAGCTTTCACTTACATTATCTTATCTATCTCCTGCCATTTTAGAGGGACATATCTGCTTTCCATTCCATAGATCAGTCATTTCCTCCTCCTCCTCCTCCTCCTCCTTCTCCTTCTCCTCCTCCTCCTCCTCCTTCTCCTTCTTCTCCTCCTCCTCCTCCTCCTCGAGGAGGAGGAGGAGGAGGCATCTGATTGGTTAGATGTTACTAGTGGGGTGCCTCAGGGCTCGGTCTTGGGTCCTACTCTTTTTCTGATATATATCAATGATCTGGACTGCGGACTTGTATCTAAAATATCGAAAATTTTCAGATGACACCAAATTAGGCGGTAAAGCAATACTAGAGAAAACTGCGAACTCATACAAAGTGATCTCGACCAAACTATCAGATTGGAGTTTAAAAATGGCTATTAAAATTCAATTCCGATAAATGTAAAGTAATGCATATAGGCAACGATAACCTCAAATATAACTATCAAATGCAAAACAAATCGTTAACTAAAGTACAGCAGGAAAAGGATTTAGGTGTCATCATTAGTAATGATCTTAAAACCAGTGCGCATTGCCTAGCTGCCAGTAAAAAGGCGAATATGATGTTGGGCTTCATTAAACGCAACTTTTGAAAAATAAAACTCCGAAAGTAATGACACGATTATACATGTCTTTGGTTAGGCCGCACTTAGAATATGCCGTTCAATTCTGGTCACCTTGTTTCGTAAAAGATCAAGCCAAATTGGAATCAGTTCAAAGAAGAGCAACCAAACTAATACCATCTCTGCGAAATTCATCTTATGAAAAGAGACTGCGGAAACTTAATATGTTTTCCTTAAAGGATCGTAGAATCCGTGGGGACTAGATAGAAACCTTTAAAATCCTAAAAGGATTTGATGTCATTAATCAAGAGAACCTATTCGAGCTTTCTCCTCAAGTGACAACAAGAAATAACGGTTTTAAACTGAACGGTCAACGTTGCATCACTGATCTCCGTAAAAATTATTTCAATGTTAGAGTTGTTGATCGATGGAACAAATTACCAGCAAATGTTGTCGATGCCAGCACAATAACTTCATTTAAAAACAGACTTGACGCGCACTGTAAAGTAAATGGGTATTGATATTGCCCTGCGAATTCATAATATAGTACCCCGGATCGATTAGTGTTAGGTAGGGGTAGTTGTAGTTAGCATATTTCATATCCTATCATTCTTCACTACGAAACTTCCATGTTCCTATCTTCTTTAGGGACATGGTATCATTTTCCAACTGTCCTCTTACATGTAGTTGATAGTAGTAGTTAGTAGTTCATTATAGTTAGTAGTATGTAGTACAACAGATACCCTCGTTATGGACCAATAGGTCTCCTGGTGTCTGTTATTCCTATGTATTCCTCCTCCTCCTCCTCTCCTCCCCCTCCCCCTCCTCCTCCTCCTCTAGCTATTGTTGAAAGATAAGAAAGAAGGTGTAGATAAACAGTTCCCTCGCATCAATATTTTTCAGCCGCGTTCGCCTATCCCTGAATTAATCATTGTGAGAAGCAATGATAATGCTCGATAGTTAAGGGCAGACGACATCTTGTTTGAACCTTGGTGTATTATGTGGTCCTAATTTCTATACAATTATAACTTATTCTTATTATATATCTTCTTATTCTAAAAATGAAAAGTATATCAACAGATGACAATTAGGTTGAGCCTTGGTGTCTATAATGTGTCTTGTAAAATGTGTCTATAATGTGTCTATAATGCAATGTAATAATAATAATAATAATAATTTTATTCTCGCCCGGAGGCATACAGACAAAAACAAAGCAACAAGAACAACATAAGAACATAAGAAGAACATAAGAAAATAAGGAAGCTACAAGAGGCCGCGAGGCCTACACGTGGTAGTTCCTGTCACCTAACACTACCTACATCCACCTTTCATCCCCATCCATGAACTTATCCAGCTCCCCTTTAAAGCTCCCTAATGACTCCGCACTAACTACCTGTCTACTGAGACCATTCCACTCATTCACCACCCTATTTGTGAACCAGTTTTTCCCTATTTCCTTTCTAAATCTACGCTTTTCCAGCTTGAATCCGTTACTTCTTGTTCTACCCTGGTTAAAAGCCGTAAGAACTTTTCCTACCTCTCCTTTATTAAATCCCTTTATCCACTTAAAAACTTCTATCAGATCGCCCCTTACTCTGCGTCTCTCGAGTGAGTGTAATTTTAATAACTTCAATAACAAGCCAAGGAGTAAACTTAAGCACTAGAACAAAAACAAAAACAAGAACAAAGTACAGGCACATTAGGGGACATAGTATCAAGGTACATAGAAAAACAAACATAGACACCTGTGCTATCCAACATTCTGCACAAACAGCAGACCCAGCCACCGCTGTTGTATAGGTCCACATACATAGGCCGAGCTCTGCCTGACAGAGGTGATGATGGAGTTCGTAGAGAGCTCCACCCTACTCCTTAAGCTGAACACGGAGTGTCGACGGATCACATCCAGATTGTTCACCCCGTTCCTAGCGAAAGCCAGGGACGAGCTGCACCACCTGGGCAGAACCAGAAGCCTCTTGAGGATGTCATTGTGACAGACCTTAAGGCGGTTCATAGTGGCCACCTTGTACCGCGACCACTGCGAGTTGCAGTATATAGAGTAGCAGTGACTCCTGAATAACTCCATCTTCACCTCTGCTACAGTAGGAGAATTTCCTCTGTAGAGTATTACCCACGACAAGAAGCTTGGTGGTCTGCTTGATGATCATCATCATCATCAGTCATGTCGTGGGATATAACATGGCCTAAGTATGCGAATCTATCCACAAAAGTGAGGGCAGACCCACCGAGGCCGAGCCATGCTGTTTTCAGGTAATTCACCGAAGTGTGTGCCGGTGATACTACCATGCACTCTGTCTTAGTGGTGTTGTAGACAATGTCATGCTTGGCAGCATACACCTGACACACATTGATAAGGTCCTGCAACGCATCCGCAGTGGGTGCGAGCAGTACCATATCATCATGTCCCCTCAAGTGAACCTCCAGAGACTACCATCCGATCCCTGGATCACCACTGCCTACAGGCGCTGTAGGCACAAATGTATTATAAAAAAATGTATTGTATCAGCATAGCTCAGTGAGTTGATGCACCCATCATGTATGTGGCAGCAATGTGTCTTGGTGTCTATCTATATAGTTATAATTTATATACAATCATAACCTTGCTTTCCGTATTTTAAAGATGAGAAGCATATCAACACCACCTGAAAAAATATCACTAACATTGTAACCAACCCTCCTCCCCAGATTCAACCAGTAATAGCAATAGTCTATAAGAGCGTGTTTTCCTCTATTTCGTCTGTGTAGGTATTTTATGTCTTTTCTCAAGCTTTTCTTTGTCTCATAAAATTCATGTCTGTGTCTGTGTGAGCGTCTATCTGTGTCTGTTTTTATGTATGTATACTCGTGTTTGTCTGTGATCTCTATCTATGTTTCTATCTGTTTGTCTGTATCTCTATCTGCTGTGTGTGTGTGTGTGTGTGTGTGTGTGTGTGTGTGTGTGTGTGTGTGTGTGTGTGTGTGTGTGTGTGTGTGTGTGTGTGTGTGTGTGTGTGTATATACGGGCAGTGATGCGCCTTATATAGGTACTACAGAATAGATTATGTAGTGAAACGAGTTTAAAGCAAGAGATTAAATTTGTACTCTCTCTCTCTCTCTCTCTCTCTCTCTCTCTCTCTCTCTCTCTCTCTCTCTCTCTCTCTCTCTCTCTTTTCCGGGAAGTCAAGATCAAGGATACGTACTTACGCAACACACACACACACACATCCCTCTACCCCCCGCACCCTCCTTTCATTACTCCACCCTCCCCTCCATCCTCCATTTCCCCCCCTATACGTCCCTCACCCCTCCATGCCACTTCCTCCCCTTCCCTCCCCCCTGCCCCCCTTCCATGCTGTCTCCCCTTGCTCATAACAGTGTGAATGAAAAAATAACATTAAAAAAAGGGAAAAATAATAAAATTAAAGTAATGGGAAAAAGCTGAGCGAGGGGAGAGAGAGAGAGAGAGGTAGAGAGAGAGAGGGGAGAGAGGGGCACAACAAACGTATCTTTCTATTTTCTTCTTCTTTCTTTCTTTCTTTCTTCTTTATCTTCTGCATGAGGTTGTAAAAAAATGGGAATTATTTATTGATAGTGTGGCGGATATCTCTCTCTCTCTCTCTCTCTCTCTCTCTCTCTCTCTCTCTCTCTCTCTCTCTCTCTCTTCCTCTCTCTCTCTCCCCTCTCTCTCTCTCCTTTGCTCAGATCGGTGTGTTAAGGGCCCACGAATTATCACAAATGTTTTCGCTATAAATTGCCTTTGGGGTCAACAGAGAGAGAGAGAGAGAGAGAGAGAGAGAGAGAGAGGAGAGAGAGAGAGAGAGAGGGGAAAAGAAGAGAAGAGAGAGAGAGAGAGAGAGAGAGAGAGAGAGAGAGAGAGAGAGAGAGAGAGAGAGAGAGAGAGAAAAAAAAATACCCGTCACACTACAAATAATTCATTTCTCACTTCATTACAATCTCATGGAGAAGATAATTATTTTCTTTACTTTAACACAAGGAACATGCCATAATAGTCACCTAACTTAACCTAATCTGACCAATCATTGACTAGTCTCATGCAATCAGTGATGAAAGCAGAGAGAACAGGGGATACAAAAAACCGGGGGGGGGGGGGGGGGTGGGGGGTGTGGGTGTGTTTTTTTGGGGTTTGTGTTTTTGTTGTTTGGGGTAAAAATAATTGGGGTATTAATTGTTGGGGCTGGTTGTTTTGGGTTTTTTTTTGAGGGAGAAGAGGGAGGTGTGTTTTGTGTGGAGGGGGGTAGTTTTTTTTTTCTTTTTCTTCTTTTTTGTTTTTTATTTTGTTGAGGTTGTAAAAATGGGTTATTTTGTGTTGTGGGTTTTTTCTTTTTTTTTTTCCGTTTCGTTTTTCTTTTTTTTCCTTCCTCTTTTTTTCCTGTGTGTGTGTGTGTTGTTGGTGGTTTTTGGTTTTGTTTTGCCTGGGGTGTGGGTCGGGGGGGGGGGGGGGGGGGTGGAGTGGGGGGGGGGTGGGGGGGGAGGGTGGGGGGGGGGTGGGGGGGAGGTGGGTGGGGGGAAAAAAAATGTTTTTTTTTTTTTTTTTGGTGTTTTTTTTTTCTTTGGAATGTTGTTTTCTTCTGCTCTTGCTGGTCTCTGCTCGTGGGCGGGTGCGGGGGTCCCGTGTGGGGTTGTGTGTTGTGTGTTGTGTGGTGTGTGTGTGTGTGTGTGTTTTGTGTGTGTTGTGTGGGTCGTGTGGGGGTGTGTGGTGTGGGTGGGTGGTGGGGTGGTGGCGTGGGGTGGGTGGGTGGGGGGTGGGTGGGTGGTGGGGTGGCGTGGGTGGGGTGGGTGGGTGGGTGGGGTGGCGTGGGGTCGGGGGGGGTGGTGGTGGGGTGGGTGGGTGGGTGGTGGGGGTGCGTGCGGGGGTGTGCGGTGCGTGCGTGCGTGCGTGGGGTGGGGTGGGGTGTGGTGTGGGGTGGGGGTGCGTGTGGGGGTGTGCGTGCGCGTGCGTGCGTTTGCGTGGGGGTGCGTGCGTGCGTGGTGTGGGGGTGGGTGGGGTGGGGCGCGCGGGCGGGTGCGTGGGGCGTGCGGGTGCGTGCGCGGGGCGTGCGTGCGTGCGCGTGCGTGCGTGCGTGCGTGCGTGCGTGCGTGCGCGTGCGTGCGTGCGCGTGCGTGCGTGCGTGCGTGGCGTGCGTGCGTGCGTGCGTGCGTGCGTGCGTGCGTGCGTGTGTGTGTGTGTGTGTGTGGTGTGTGTGTGTGGAGAAGAAAGAAAAAAATGATCTAGGACTTACATGACCGTGGGAACAGCAGATAATAGAAAGTTCACAGACTCATGATGTTACCTGGTCAAATAGATTATAAAAAAAGAAAAGAAGCTCCTCCCCACCCACCCACCCAGCTCTCCCCCTCTACATACAGGTAAAAAAATGTAAGAAAGGAATAAGGCTCCTCCCCACCCACCCACCCAACTCTCCCTCCTCTTAACATATTACCAGTAGTAAATAGATTATATAGAAAGGAATAAGGCTCCTCCTCACCCACCCACCCAACTCTCTCTCTCTTAATATATTACTAGTGGGAAAAAATAAAATTCAACACCACATTTTTAGGAGAACATGGACTACTGAAACGTTCATAGAGGGAAAATAGATACACTTTTAGTCCATTTTTTTTAACGAGGAAAAAAATCCATTCTATCTGAAGGTCTCATGCTTGAAATTATGCCTATGTTTACCTGATAATATGGTTAACTATGATCAAATACAGCTGAAATTTAGAAGAAGCGTAGTATTCCCTTCTCCTGGCATCAAATATCAGTCAGTAAGCAGCAAGGGGTCAGGATTTTTCACCAAGTTAAAAAAAAACCGGACTCTATGCCTATAGGCATAATATTTTGTTTTACTCTAGTACTTAAGTTAACTCTGTCTTGTTGTTGTTGCTTTTTTTGTC
>JACEEZ010024124.1:22500-32500 GCA_016584305.1 Chionoecetes opilio
TACCCAAAGTAAAAGCTCATGGTTATAACAGGCCATCTTTCAAATTGGATAGAAAAAACTGGCTGTCAAATCGTAAGCAAAGGGTGGTAATAAATGGAAATTCTTCTGATGGACCCAGTGAAAATAGTGGTGTTCCTCAAGGATCAGTTCTCGGACCTATCCTGTTCTAATATACATAAATGACATTGACGAGGGAATCACATGCGGGGGATATCAAAATTTTGCTGATGACACGAAAATCAAAAACATAGCCCTCTACAGAATCTCAGCGCCAACTCATACAAAACGACTTAAACACGCTAAAGAATGGTCAAAAACATGGCAAATGAATTTCAACCTTGACAAATGTCATGTACTACATATCGGTAATAACAACCCTCATAAAAGTTACGTGATGAACGATTTCCAATAACAAGTGTTGAAAAAGAAAAAGATTTAGGCGTTATAATCTCGAAAGATCTAAAACCGAATAACCAAATTATAGAGGTAGTAAAAACTGCAAATAAATTGGTTGGCTTTTTTGGACGAACTTTCAGTTTAAAATCTAAAAAAGTTATACTCACTCTTTTAACTCGCTTGTTCGCCCCCACCTAGAATCTGTGTGCAGTTCTGGTCAACCTTATTATAAAAAGGGACATAGATAAACTAGAAAAAATACAGCGCAGAGTAACCAAAATGATACCTAGATTGCGAAATAAATCGTACGAAAATCGGCTCAAAGAACTTAACTTTTTTTTCCCACTAACAAAACGAAGGATAAGAGGTGACCTCATCGAAGTCCTCAAAATCTTCAATGGATTTACGAACGCAGTCCCAGAAAAATCTTTTCACGCTAGACCGGTCCAAGCTCAACTAGAAACAACGGATTTAAAATAAGCAGGAAACGTTTGTAACGAACGAAGCAAAGTACTTTTTCACAAACCGTGTTTGTAAAGTATGGAATGGGCTGGCCGTCAGTACGTAGTAAGCTCAAATACAATAGAATAATTTAAAAATCGCCTCGATAAATATTTCATATCAAATCCCGGTTGTCACTGTTTATCTCGTAAATATTTATCTCGCGAGCCTCTGAAACTTACTCTCATTGCGTAAAATGATTGCGAGTCGCGTCTACACAACCCCCTCCCACACGTCTCAGACACCCCCGGGAGTAAACGGTCACTACTACAACTTTTGACCTGTGAGGGGCTGTGGGTTCAGTAAGGGCCCTGTCAGTTAGTGCCCACCATCGGGCTTTATATACCAGGGGTCACTGCTGCAGGGGGCATTGAAGTGCAGGGCCCGTCCTACTTGGAAAGTGCACAAACCGCAGTGGATTGAAACGGAGCTGGGGCCTGATTGACTGCTGCCTCCCAAGAAAGCGCCAGGCAAGGCTGCCCCCACCACCCTGAACTTCCACACTGAGCCTACACCAAACACTACTTTTAGCCCTCGTAACCCCACACAGATAGCCCCGAGTTAACGTTTACCACTACTACTCTCGACCGGGTGACGGGCTGTGATTCAGTTAGGGCCCTGACAGTTAGTGACCACCATCGGATTAAGGTACCAGGGGTTCACTGCTGCAGGGGGGCATTGAAGTGTAGGGCGTCCTACATGGAAAGTACAAAATTTCCGCAGTGGATTGAACGGAGCTGGGCCTGTTTGACTGCTGCCTCCCAGGAAAGCGCCAGGCAAGGGCTGCCCCCACCACCCTTTGAACCTCCACACTGTGTTCACACCATTACAAAACACACATAACATGACCTATCTATCAAGCACTAAACCTACCCCCACAAACTAGTAGTAGTTAGCCATAGATTACAGCTTTCAACTTTCCTCACAAATTCCATGCAGTTTTTCTATATTGCATGGTATCACTTCATTTCCGGCCAGCTTCGGCTGGAGGGATGGGTGGGTGGGGAGGAGCCTTCTACTTCCTATCCCTTTTTCTCTTTTTATTTAGTTAGTGTAGTGTAGTTAAAGCAAACAGCCTTGTAAGGACCTATCGGTCTGTTGCTGTTTGTGTTTCCTTTGTATTCCTTTGTATTCCTCCTCCTCCTCCTCCTCCTCCTCCTCCTCAGCCTTATACTTTCCTATCCTTTCTCTCTTATTATCTAGTTAGTGTAGTGTAGTTAAATCAAACAACCATGTAAGGACCTAATGATCTGTTGCTGTTTGTGTTTCCTTTGTATTCCTTTGTATTCCTCCTCCTTCTCCTCCTCCTCCTCCTCCTCGTCGTCATTCTCAATCCAATTAGAACACACTACTACTTATAAAATTCTAAGTGATAGGTTCATAAAGGCAAAGGTTCTAAAGGGGAAGGGGGCGGTCAGGGTTGAAGGGGGGCAGAGGAGGGGGTAAAGGGGAGTGGCAACAGGGGATTGGGGTTGAAGGGGGCCCGAGGAGGGGGTAAATGAGGGGGGGCAAGAAGGGGATGGGGGTGAAGGGGGCAGAGGAGGGGGTAATGGGGGGGGGGGGGGGGAAGAAGGGGATGGGGGTGAAGGGGGCAGAGGAGGGGGTAAAGGGAGCGGCAACAGGGGATTGGGGTTGAAGGGGCCAGAGGAGGGGGTAATGAGGGGGGGGCAAGAAGGGGATGGGGGTGAAGGGGGCAGAGGAGGGGGTAAAGGGGAGCGGCAACAGGGGATTGGGGTTGAAGGGGGCAGAGGAGGGGGTAATGGGGGGGGCAAGAAGGGGATGGGGGTGAAGGGGGCAGAGGAGGGGGTAAAGGGGGGGGGGGCAACAGGGGGGTAAGGGAGGGGGGCATAGGAGGGGGTTTGAAGGCTAAAAATAGACTTTATCTTCTATCAGTAATAACAAACGAGACGTAAACAAATGAATGCATAAATGAATAAACAGACAAACAAACACACACATCAAGGCCACACTTACCCAGGCACGTGGAGGAGGAAGAGGAGGAGGAGGAGACCTTGTTGACCTTCCTCTTCAATAGGGGTGTTGGAGGTGGTGGAGGTGGTGGTGGAGTAAAATCTAATACGAGTTCGGGAAGTGGAGGAGGTGGAGGTAGAGGAGAAGGAGGAGGAGAAGGAGGAGGTGGAGGAGGAGGAGGAGGAGGAGGAGGAGGAGGAGGAGGAGGAGGAGGAGGAGGAGGAGGAGGAGGAAAGCCTACTTCTGATTCCAGGTTGAGCCCCCTCCCCTTGTTCCCCCTTCCTACCCCCTCTAATACCCCTCCGAGCACCAAGGACACAGACAGTAATGGTGGGGGTGGATATGGTGGGGGTGTATGTCTCTACTTACTGAAACATAATTTGTTCTTATTGTATAAATTGTAAATATTATTGCCAAAAATAATGTTTTGTGTGTGTTGTCTGTGCTGAGTTTTAAGCCACGGTCTCATCCGACCCACGTAGGCGTAGCGCACACGTAGGGCAGTAAATTTTCATACGTGGCCATTTTTTCTACGTGGGCAAATTCTACCTGGGAGTGGTCACATCACCTGCGTCCGGTCCACGTAGAAAATGCATCTTTTCGAGGTGTTCACGTGGGCAGTGCGTGGGTGCTACGTGGGTGGCGCGCAGGTGCTACGCGGGCAAGACGAGGGGGACAGTGGTGATCACGTGGGCAGTGCGTGCGTAGTACGTGGGTGTTACGTGGGTGGCGCACAGCAAAGTCGAAGAAGTAGAAGTCGGTTCACCTCCGACCAAAATTTGAACGTGGCGCGCAATGACGTCACGCTGCCTCCTAACAAAGGGTCCGCTGCGTGAGACAGAGTCAGTATGCACCGAGACAGGCGAGTGCGCGCACCTGCTGCCACCTTCACTACCACCACTATACCACCTTCACCACCACCACCGTCACTCCCACCACTACCACCTTCACTACCACCACCACCACCTTCACTACCCCCACCACCACTACCACCACCTTCTTCTACTTCTTCGACTTTGGCGCACAGGTGCTACGTGGGTGCCACGTGGCGCAGCACCGCGTCCGTGCCGCGTATATAATTAAGGTCGAGAATAGGATTGCTTGTCATTCAATTTGAGACTGCCAAAGAGATGCCAGCAAAAAAGAAGAGTATGACTGCTGCAGCGAAGGGGAAGGGGAAGGCGAAGCGGAAGGCGGTTGAAGAGGAGCATGCCGCCCCCACTGTCCCTGGTGAAGAGAGCGAGCCGGAGGAAGAGGTAGAGTCGGTGGTTGGTGGCGCGGTCTCCCGCAAGAAGGCAAAGACTGGAAGTGGCAAGAAGTCCTCCGGCCCTGTCACCAGCACGCAGCAGGAGTACACCGAGCAGCAGGAGGAGACCTTAGCGACCTACATCCTGGACCACGAGGAGCTCTACGACCAGACGTCGCGAGACTTCAAGAATACAAGCCGGAAGGATCGGTTGTGGGAGGAGTGTGGGGCGCTCGTGGGTGTTAATGGTGAGTTTATCTATAATAATATAAGCGAAAGTGTGTCTGTCTGTCTGTGTGTGTGTGGTATACGTTCCGCCCCCCGTCGCAAAATCCCCTCATATGGCACAGTTTTGGAACCGGCTCGAGCAGGGGAAGGTTTTAAGCCCACTTATAGGATGATCCGATCATTTTTTTTTTATTTTTTTATTTTTTAGTAGCCTATTAGCGAGAATTGTGAAAAAAGTGGTTTGGGGAGAATTAGAGAGAACTGCAACTCCGAAATGCCAGTGGTCGCTGGCAGTTTTAACTCACAATTTGGTGAAAAGTTGGTCAACTTGAAAGAAAAATATGGGCTTATTCCACTGCATTTAAAACACACAAGTATAATATTAAGAACGATTTTCTTCTATATGTATATTGTATAGAAGCCTGATTCTGTAAAACATTGTATATAACCAAATAACCAAGTAGGTTATAGTTGAGGAGGCGAGGTAAATGTTACTCTATGATATTATATAGTCAATAACGTATGTTTAGAAGTTATCTATATCTAGGGAGTCATATTTTCCTGTTATTATGTGTATCAATCAGATAGAAAGCCGGAAGTGCAATGAGTCGACGCGTGAAGTAGCAAAGTTTTTATTCAATCTCCCCGCCACAATCTCCCCGCCCACCACTCCGCCGCGGGGACGTTTGCCTCCACAATTATAACCTACATTGTCGCAGCAACAAGCCGATTTCGGCATTCTTTATTCTTCGTTTTTCCCAAAGGCATTGCTTATTGTATTTTGACAAGCGTTTGCCAGACGCAGCAGTACTGTCTTAGAAAACAGTGTGAACATCGCCCAAATTTTACATGCAAACAATATACATGAAAAAATATATTAAGCTTGCTACTCGAGGCGAGTAATTTGCATTAATTTGCTATTATAGAACGTTCCATCGTAATGCATGTCCCTCCATATAATTAGTAGAACAACAGAAGAACTATATTTTTTGGTATTCAGATGCGGGGCATCAATGTTTATCGCGAAATTAATTTTTGAAAAATATTAGTCGCGGAGCCAAAACACAAATAGACCAACCTTTTAGTTAAAACTGCCCGCGACCACTGGCATTTCTCGAGTTTCAGATCATTGGAATTTGGGGAGAACTGAAAATCGAAAATGCCAGGGGTCGCTGGCAGTTTAACTCAAAGGTTGGTGTATGTGTTTCCCCGGAAAATATTTTTATAAATCCAATTCGCGATAAATATTAGCCCGCACTGAAAAACTAAAAAAGAACGTTCTTCTGTTGTTCTAGTAAGTGTATGATGACATGCATTCGATTGAACGTTCTAGATAGCAATTTAATGCAAATTACTCGCCTCGAGTAGCAAAACTTAATATTTTTTTTTACATGTATATTGTGGGATGTAAAATTTGGGCGATTTTTCCACTGTTTCTAGAAGTATGCTGCGTCTGGCAACGCTTGTCAAAATACAATAAGCAATGCCTTGGAAAAACGAAAAATTAAAGAATGCCGAATCGGCTTGTGCTGCGACAATGTAGTTAATAATTGTGGAAGCGACCACTCGCGGCGGGAGTTGGTGGCGGGGAGGATTTGGCGGGAGATTGAATCAAAACATTGCACTTCACGCGTCGACTCATTGCACTCCAGGCTTTCTATCTGATTTATACACAATAATAACGGAACATATGACTGCCCAGGTAAAATAACTTCTAACAACGTTATTTACTGTAAAAAATTTATAGATAACTTACCCCGCCCCAACTATAACCTATTGGTTATTTGGTTTAAATACATGTTTACAGAATAGGCTTCTATAAATATACATATAGAAGAAAATCGTTCTAATATTAACTTGTTTTGTTTTAAATGCAGTGGAATAAGCCATATTTTTCTTTCAAGTTTGCCAACTTCTCACCAATTGTGAGTTAAAAATGCCCGCGACCACTGGGATTCGGAGTTGCAGTTCTTCCTAATTGAGGAAAACCTTGAAGTTGGGGATGGGTAATGGGTGATGAAGGGTGGGGTGATTTGGGGAATGGTTTTTGGGGTGATGGTGATGAAAGGGGGGGGGGTGAGGGTGATTGTGAGGAATAGGTGGGGGGTGATGGGTAATGGTGAGTGAATGGGTTGTGGTGATGGGTAATGGGTGATGAAGGGTTGGGGGTGTGTGAATGGGTTGCGTTTAAACATACTTTCTAATCCATGAAGTTTGAAGGGCTAGCTATCGGAGGAGTCTGTGTTTGGTGGCCGAAGCCCACCCAATAGCCCTCCGCAGGAGCTAGCCAAAAGGTCCGCCCGGAGGGCGGGTTTGCGGCTAGTATTATTAAAATCACTTTACCATGTCATATTTTTTTATCATTTTTGGAGAAAAAGTGGGATTTCCGTGTGTAAAATGGTGTTCTGCATGTTTTTTGTCACAGGGAAAGTGCTTTACATGTACAAGACACAATGGTCTGCCTACGGTCGCATAAAGAAGATGATGAATGTGAGCGGGCTTGCCCCCAAAGTTGAGTTTTCAGACAGAAATGGGTGTGGCAGATCCGAGTTCCTCAAAACCCCCTGTAGTCAACAAGAACGCCGGCGTCATCATTTAGCCAGGTAAGCATTTGCAAGGATGAATCTGAGTTATGGTTTTGGAGGTTATTACAAATTGCCAAAGTTCTACTTATATAGGTGTGTGGATTAGTAGAAATAATACAAAAAAATAGAATAAAAACATTTTTTTGTCTCTTTGCATTCCTTCAATCCTACTCAAATTTTATGAATTGTCCTTGCTTTTTTGCTTTTTAGGGTCGGGAAAGGAGGAAGCAATGACGATGACGACGATGGTGACAGGGAGTCCCTTGCGGGATCCGCTGCGGGGTCGGTTGTGATGGCGGGCCCGGGACCAAGCAAGCCCCCTGGCCACTACAAGGGCAAGGGCAAGGGCAAGGACACGGCGACGCTGGACACAGTGCTCACAGAGTACTTGTCGAGACAGGCTACACAGAGAGCCAGCTATGACAGAGAGGTAATGTACATAAATTTCAATTGACACTATTAATTAATGTTATTGTGTTGTATTATGTAAAAAATTCTAAATGGACACTATTAATTTTATTGTGTTGCATTATAATTCTTAGATATTTTAATAGCCAAATTTATGTTCATTCATTAAATGGTTCCCATATTCTGTTTACAGCTGCAAGACACCCTCTCCAGCATGACCCAGGCTCGGGATCAGGCTGCCATCTGGGGAGAGTCGCTGGCCATGAGTGCAAGGAGGCTGCCCGACAACCTGTTCCGCAGGTTCCAGATGGACAGCCTGGCACTGATGAACCAGTACCTCCAGATGGCAGAGAGGGGGGAGGACCCCGACCAACAGCAACAGCAGTACCAGGTCATGCAGCCCCTGATGAAGACTGATGAAGACTGAACGAAGACGGATGCACAAATCCTATTCTCTAGCTTATATACCCTGCAAATAACGAAGAAAATTCGCAAGTACTACCCACGTACCCCCCACGTGCCCCCCACGCACCACTCACGCACCAGCCACGCGGTAGCCGCGACAAATCATCGCAGACAAATTGTGCATGTCCATTTTCCCGTAGGAAATGAAGGCTACGGGGGGTCGTAGCTGAAACGCGGTCGGCCCCCAAGGCAGAAAAAATTGGCCCCGGCCCCCTTAAATCAAAGCCGTGTGAATGTACTACTTCTGCTATGGAGCCTCGGCTCGGCAGATCGTGCCACGCTGAACCTATGTATGTTAGATTACTGTAGATATATACAATACGTGGCAATAAACTCAAATCAATACTCCTTATCCATTACCATATCCAAAGCCATCGCTCATCACCACCACTCACACCACCACCACCACTCACCACCATCATCATCATCACTCACCACATCACCATCACCATCACCACCATCGTTAGTGAAGGTGTAACTCCCTCTTTGAAACTCACCTGAAAAGAAAAGAAATATTTTAGAGTAATGATAATGCTAACACCATTGCTAATAACACTAACGATCATCAATCAAGTCATAGGCCTAAGTCAGAATGAACATAGGTTAGGTTTTTTATTATAGGGTTATTATAATTATTAGGGTTATACATATTAATAGGATGTCTCAGCTGTGTGTGTGTGTTTTGTGTTGATACGGGGTGTAGTAGTTAGCCACACTCGGCTCATCATTTCAAGGATCGAACCCTTTAACTATTGGTGGAGACATAGACAACAGTAGAACTCGTTCTACTGTTATTACTACTGTATGGTGGAGACAATTAATTTTAGGAGGTTTGGATTCTAAATCTTTACTTTGTAATGTATCTGAGTGCATGTGTGTGTGTGTGTATTCACCCAAAGTCTTGTCCACGCGAGCTGGCTCACGATCCCCAGTTTCACTCTCTCAGTGCGAACCTTGGAGCTCATTATTACCGATCTTTGGGTAATGCGGGGGACCTCACACACCACACCCCCCTCCCTTTGCTCAAGGGGTACAGTAACCGCCCGATTTGTCAGTGAAAAATCTCGGGAGCAGCGAGGATTCGAACCGCTACCCACAGAATGGGAGGCCAGCACGTTATAAACCCTGACCATCGACGGATGGGGGGGGTTGTTTAGTGTGTGTGTGGTGTAGTGTGTGTGTGGGGTGGGGTTTTGGTGAGTGTGGTTGTGTGTGTGTGTGTGTGTGTGTGTGTGGTGTGTGTGATTGTGTTGTGGTGGGTGTGTGTGTGTGTGATTTGTGTGTGTGTGTGTGTGTGTGTGTGTGTGTGAAAGACCAATAATGTGGCAATCCGGCTGATGTAAGGGGTATATATTTTTTTCTCTATCCCACCACGGTTACCACGGCCTTGATCACACCCCTTTTGAACCCCGCGATCACCAGTTTTTACCCTCCCAGAGAGAGACATGAGCTCATAAAGACCGCTCTATAGGTAAGGCAGAGATCTCACATGCGACACACCCCATCTCCTTACTCAAGGGGGACATAATCAATGAACATTTGCAATATTATCATTATAAATTTAAAATACTTGGAGGAAATGGAAACTAGCTAATGGCATAAAAACAGGAAAATAAAGAAATGACTAAAGCCCAGGGTTAGGATAAATATTGGGGAGTGGAGGCAGAGGAGGAGGAGGATTACATAGGATTACATAGGAATAAACAGACACAGGAGACCTATTGGTCCATAGCGAGGGTATCTGCTGAACTACATACTACTAACTATCAACTACTTGTAAGAAAAACATTTGGGAAAATATACCATGCCCCTAAAGAGGTTTAGGAACATGGAAGTTTCATAGTACAGAATGATGGGATATGAAAAATACTTACTACAACTACCACTACCATTTACAACTAATCGATACGGGGGACTAGATATGAATTCGCACTATAAATACCCATTTACTTTTACAGTGCGCGTCAAGTCTGTTTTTTAAATTTGTAGTTATTGTGCTGGCTCCGACAACATTTGCGGGAAACCCTTGTTCCATCGATCAACTACTCTAACATTGAAAAATTTTTTACGGAGATCGGTGATGCAACTTTGACCGTTTTAGTTCTAAACCATTATTTCTTGTTGTCACTTGAGTTGAAAGCTCGAATAGGTCCTCTTGATTAATGACATCAAATCCTTTAGGATCTTTAAAGGTTTCTAT
>JACEEZ010024124.1:49693-57193 GCA_016584305.1 Chionoecetes opilio
TGTGCTGTTCAGGACAGCACTTAACCTGTAAAACCAGTGAAATAAGAGCGATGAATGGAGGGTCTACAGGATTTCGCGCCTTGACAATATTTCGCACAACAACGGCAAGAGGCAGTGTGAGTGTAGCGTCCAGTGAGTGCGTGTGTGATTGGGTGGACAATGATTTTCTCGCCTTATTGATCTTATTGTGACTTTCTTATGGTAGAACACATACTACCATGAACCAAAAGGGACTAGTGATACCTTTACCTACAACCTAAGATCTCCCAGGCTGCTGTAAGTACCCTCATTAGCTACTACTATACGGGGTCACTAGGCTGCTGTTATTATTATTATTACTGAGGAGAGGTAGGGAGTGTATGTTACGTCTGTTTACCATTCCTGCTGCTGCTATTACTACTATTACTGCTGCTACTACTACTACTACTACTACTACTACTACTACTACTACTACTACTACTACTACTACTACTACTACTACTGTTGCTATTACTACTACTACTAGACTACTACTTCTACTACTACTATTACTACTACTACTACTTATATTACTACTACTACTACTACTACTACTACTGATTCTACTACTACTACTACTACTACTACTACCACTACCACTACTACTACTGCTACTGCTACTGCTACTTTTACTATCCTAATTACACTATGCCACTACTTTTTGATATAATGATAAATATTTTTATTACGGTTTTTATTACTACTGCTATTTCTTCTGCCACTACTACTACTACTACTACTACTACTACTACTACTACTACTCCTACTACTACTACTACTACTACTACTACTACGCCCAGGAAAATATTGATATTATGGTTTATTACTATCAGGCTTCTACTACTACAACTGCTATTATTTCTACTACTTCAGTTCAGTTCAGTTGTGGGTCGGGAGTTTGGGCTTTTTCATCAGCACGCCCTGACTTGTTTTTTCTTGCTGTCTGGGTCTTTAGTTAGTTGTCTTCTCTTATTCTGTCTTTTAGTTTCTTTCTCTTTCTTTCCTCTTATTTTCTCTGGTCATCCAAAAACTGTTGATTGTTCTTTTTGCTTCTTCCACATTCCCATCTTCAAACAAATACTCTCCCATTATTATTACTATATTTACTATTACTATCATCTTTTTACACCGCAAAGCACAGTGTCAAGGCATTATAATATTTGCTGTGGTACGTATATATCAGATTTTTTTTTCTAGTGCTATTCTATTACATTTTTGTGAGTAACGTATACCATGCTATTTTCTGCTATCTCTCTCTCTCTCTCTCTCTCTCTCTCTCTCTCTCTCTCTCTCTCTCTACCCGTCAGGATGGCAAGGTTGGTAGAGACGTGAGCTCGTAATGTGCAGCGTCCCTGTGCATTCGGTCAGCGGTTCGAGTCCGCCTAGTTCGTGCTGACGTGGCGGCGCTTTGTATAGTCAATAACCTTGTAGTTGGTACTTGCAAAGTGTCTATATAGGATGAAAATCTTATCTTATCTCTCTCTCTCTCTCTCTCTCTCTCTCTCTCTCTCCATTACGCCCTTATACCACGGGTTTATAGGGGAAGGTGAAATAATACTTTCAATACAGGAGTTCAGGTGGAATAATTAGATTTCCTTTTACCTGTATTTGATAGAGGGAAGGAATATTAGTATTATTTAATTATTCATTATTGTATTTATGTAGGGTATTTATGTAGGGTATTTATGTAGGGTATTTATGTAGGGTATTTATGTAGGGTATTTATGTAGGGTATTTATGTAGGTTATTTATGTAGGGTATTTATGTAGGTTATCTATGTAGGGTATTTATGTAGGGTATTTATGTAGGGTATTTATGTACGTTATCTATGTAGGGTATTTATGTAGGGTATTTATGTAGGGTATTTATGAAGGGTATTTATGAAGGGTATTTACGTAGGGTATTTATGTAGGGTATTTATGTAGGGTATTTATGTAGGGTATTTATGTAGGTTATCTATGTAGGGTATTTATGTAGGGTATTTATGTAGGGTATTTATGTAGGTTATCTATGTAGGGTATTTATGTAGGTTATCTATGTAGGGTATTTATGTAGGGTATTTATGTAGGGTATTTATGTAGGGTATTTATGTAGGATATTTATGCAGGGTATTTATGTAGGGTATTTATGTAGGGTATTTATGAAGGGTATTTATGTAGGTTATCTATGTAGGGTATTTATGTAGGGTATTTATGAAGGGTATTTATGTAGGTTACCTATGTAGGGTATTTATGTAGGTTATCTATGTAGGGTATTTATGTAGGGTATTTATGAAGGGTATTTATGAAGGGTATTTATGAAGGGTATTTATGTAGGTTATCTATGTAGGGTATTTATGTAGGGTATTTATGAAGGGTATTTATGTAGGTTATCTATGTAGGGTATTTATGTAGGGTATTTATGAAGGGTATTTATGAAGGGTATTTATGTAGGTTATCTATGTAGGGTATTTATTCTATTTATTTAGGTTATTTATTTTAGGTATTTATTTTAGGGTATTTTTTATTGTATTATTTATTACTAGCCGCAAAGCCGCCCTCCTGGCGGACTTTTTGGCTAGCTCCTGCGGAGGGCTATTGGTGGGCCTTCGGCCCACCACCTGTGTTTGGTGGGCCGAAGGCCCACCAAACACGGACTCTCCAGATAGCCCCTTCTAACTTTCCTGAAATCATGGATGTAGAAATGTATGTATTCCCCCCACCCATTCACTCACCCATTACCCATCACCCCCCACCCATTCACTCACCTTTACCCATCACCCCCCACCCATTCACTCACCCATACCCATCACCCCCCACCTATTCCCTCACCCATCACCCATCACCCCCCACCCATTCACTCACTCATCACCCCACACCCGTTACCCATCACCCCACCCATTCACTCACCTCACCCATTACCCATCACCCTACATCAAGGTTTCCTCAATTCTCGCAACCCACTTTTTTTCCACAATTCTCGCTAATAGGCTGCTAAAAAAAAAAAAAAAAAAAAGTGATCGGATCATCTCATAAGTGGGCTTAAAACCTTCCCCTGGTCGACCTGGCTCCAAAAATGTGCCATATGAGGTGATTTGCGCCACGGGGGGCGGAACCTATACCACACACACACACACACACAGACAGACAGACAGACAGACAGACAGACACACTTTCGCTTATATTATTATAGATATTATTATGTTTGTCTTTTATTTTTTGGCAGTTAGGATTTATTTAATTAATTAAGTCAATAGTATGATTGTAGGAATGAGAATAGGACTGTAACTTTATTTTACTTTTTTATTCTCTCTAGTTAAGATATAAGAACGAGGAGAAGATTAATATAAGGAGTATTTTATATAGCTAAAGGAGTATATTTATGAGTAAGGAGTAGCTATATTTATGAGTAAGGAGTAGCTATATTTATGAGTAAGGAGTAGCTATATTTATGAGTAAGGAGTAGCTATAGTTATGAGTAAGGAGTAGCTATATTTATGAGTAAGGAGTAGCTATATTTATGAGTAAGGAGTAGCTATATTTATGAGTAAGGAGTAGCTATATTTATGAGTAAGGAGTAGCTATATTTATGAGTAAGGAGTAGCTATATTTATGAGTAAGGAGTAGCTATATTTATGAGTAAGGAGTAGCTATAGTTATGAGTAAGGAGTAGCTATAGTTATGAGTAAGGAGTATAATATAAGGTTTATTTGTATATAAGGATACCGTAATGCACTACACGCAATATTATTACCCCTATAGATTACCACAAACTTTGCATTGATTAGTGTTGAAACTGTGGTGATCAAAATATCTTCTTTTTTACATCTTTTTTTACATATCCGAAAGAAGTATTTGTGTCTCATGATAGGTAATTAGAGAGTGACTGATACAAAAAATGGAGCTTTAAATAACTAATAGATAGATAACAAGATAGATAATAGATAATAATAGATAGATAACTAGATATGTTACTAGATGATAATAGATAGATAACTAGAGTTTTAGATAATGATGTGTCCCGCAAATCAAATCAGTCAGTTAGTTAGTCAGTTAAACAGTCAGTCAGTCAGTCAGTCAGTCAGTCAGTAAAAAAGATTACAGTTGAAACTGTGGTGATCAAAATAGCTTGTATATGTTGCGTGTAGCACAACTCTGTCTACGCAGCCTAATTGAAGGGTGTGAAATCAATGGTGAGAAGATATTGAAAGATTAAAGAGAATTGTAAGTTACGAGAGAGAGAGAGAGAGAGAGAGAGAGAGAGAGAGAGAGAGAGAGAGAGAGAGAGAGAGAGAGAGAGAGAGAGAGAGAGAGAGAGAGAGAATCAGAATCAGAATCAGAATCAGAATCAGAATTTTATTTCCATTGTTACAATGGCTATTCTTTTAACATAGTAATGAGTCTTACAATATTTCTGAATAAGATAACAAGTGTTAAAGGTAGAACACTGAACATGGTCTATATACAAATAAAAATATTAGAATACATAAAAATTGTAAAACATTAAAATCCTAATGAAAACATAAATAAAAAGTAAGACTTCCTAAAAGTTACAATATAAAAACATACAGTAAAAGTTATAAAAAAGGTGTTAGTTTAGATTAAAATACATTTCAGGTATTGACGTCAAAAATTAGAGTAAGAATTGTTTACATAAAAGGTGATTTTTTAAGTGACTTTTAAAAGTGTGCAAGGAGGTAGCATCTCTAACTTGGCTTGGCAAGCTGTTCCAGAAAGCAGGTCCAGCCACATGAAGGGACCTTGTTCCCAAACATGTGTTGCATTTTGGCACATGGAGTTGTTGCTGTTGTCTAGTGTTGACTGGTTGTTCGTACATATCTCTCATTTTGGGCAGTGAAAACAACCAGTCAGGTACTCTATTATTAACTATATTGTACACGGCTACTCCTAGCTCAAAGTGATATTTTTCATTTATTTTCAGCCATCCAAGGTCTTTTAAGTAGGGTGTGACATGGTCGTGCTTTGCAGCCCCTCCTAAAGCAACTTTTGCTGCAAAGTTTTGGAGCCTTTGCACACGTTGTATATGTGTGATGTTGGATGCTCCCCAAATCTTAATGCCATAATTCAGTATACTTAGGACCAGTGACTGTATTATTGAGATCCTGGTGGTCTGGTTAAAATAGTCTCTAAGTCTGTTTATGTGGACAATGGTTCCATAAGTTTTCCTGTACAATGCGTCGATGTGTTCATTAAACTGCATATGGTTGTCAAAGTGTATGCCCAAGTTCTTTAATGATCTGCTAGGGGTAATTAGATTCCCGTCAACATGCATACATATGTCAGGGGGAATCTGTGACAAAAGTCCTCGGTTCCTATAAACATACATTGAGTCTTTTTGGCGTTTAAGATTAGGCCATTCCTGTGAAAATACTGTTGTGCTTTCTTTAGTGATTGTTCGCTCCTAAGCATTAAGTCTTGTATATTGTTGACACTGCCTGTGTCAGAGAGAGAGAGAGAGAGAGAGAGAGAGAGAGAGAGAGAGAGGAGAGAGAGAGAGAGAGAGAGAGGAGAGAGAGAGAGAGAATAGTAATAGTTATGAGAGAGAGAGAGAGAGAGAGAGAGAGAGAGAGAGAGAGAGAGAGAGAGAGAGAGAGAGAGAATAGTATCAGATATTAGATATTAAAGAGAATATTAATAGTAATAGTTATGAGAGAGAGAGAGAGAGGGAGAGAGAGAGAGAGAGAGAGAGAGAGAGAGAGAGAGAGAGAGAGAGAGCTTAAAGAGAATACTAATAGTTATGAGAGATTGATTGATTGATTGATATTTATTGGCCTTAAAGTTTTACAAGTTATCATACATATAAAGAATATTTCAAAGCCTTTGTCCATTGAGTCGTAACTCTTTTATGGACTTTATGCTAAAATAAGAGGTAAGCAGATGTAGGGAGAGAGAGAGAGAGAGAGAGAGAGAGAGAGAGAGAGAGAGAGAGAGAGAGAGAGAGAGAGAGAGAGAGAGAGAGAGAGATTCCATATTATTTGTATAATTATTGATATGAATAAAATATAATACTGCTAGAGATAGTCCTTGGCGTCCCAGTCAGGACTTTAGCACATCAACTCTCCTTCTGTTTTCAATGTATTAAGTTTAAAAAAAATAAAAAAAAATAAAAAAAGAGAGATAGAGAGAGAGAGAGAGATATGTGTGTGACTTCAATACACAAGCAGAGCATTAAGCGACATTACGTATGCATAGACTCATTAGTGCAATAAATACCGTGGATTATAATGTAGCACAGTGAAAGGGCGAAATATTCCAGGTTATATAGGTAGCAGTGATAAAAGATACCAATTAATGAATGAAAAAAGGGACTAATACAAAGAAGTTAATCAAAATGCCATAAAGAAACAATGTCTATAGCCGAGTTGAAACTAACATAGCAGTAAATATTGATAAGGAAAATACATTAACCCTTGTGACAAGATAATGAAGATAATTAATCTATTCACAATACGATAGGTAGTTAAGATACAATAGTTAGATTCACACTAGTTAGATAAGGGATTTGTGAAAATTTAGAACCTTATGGTATTTACTGAGGAAAATAATAATAATAATAAAAATAATTTTATTCTCGCCCGGAGGCATACAGACAAAAACAAAGCAACAAGAACAAGCCAAGGAGTTAACTTAAGTACTAGAACAAAAACAAAAACAAGAACATAGTATAGGCACATCAGGGGACATAGTATCAAAGTACATAGGGTATACATACATGGACACCTGTGCTACCCCACATTCTGCACAAACAGCAGACCCAGCCACCGCTGTTGTATAGGTCCACATACATAGGCCGAGCTCTGCCTGACAGAGGTGGTGATGATGGAGTTCGTAGAGAGCTGCACCCTACTCCTTAAGCTGTACACGGAGTGTCGACGGATCACATCCAGATTGTTCACCCCGTTCCTAGCGAAAGCCAGGGACGAGCTACACCACCTGGGCAGGCGGTTCAGAGTGGCCACCTTGTACCGCGACCACAGCGAGTTGCAGTATATAGAGTAGCAGTGACTCCTGAATAACTCCATCTTCACTTCTGCTACAGTAGGAGAATTTCCTCTGGAGAGTATTTCCCACGACAAGAAGCTTGGTGGTCTGCTTGATGATGATCATCATCAGTCATGTCGTGGGATATAACACGGTCTAAGTATGCGAATCTATCCACAAAAGTGAGGGCAGACCCACCGAGCCATGCTGTTTTGAGGTAATTCACCTGAGTGCGTGCCTGTGATACTACCATGCACTCTGTCTTAGTGGTGTTGTAGACAATGTCATGCTTGGCAGCATACACCTGACACACATTGATAAGGTCCTGCAACGCATCCGCCGTGGGTGCGAGCAGTACCATATCATCAGCATAGCTCAGTGAGTTGATGCACCCATCATGTATGTGGCAGCCGATACCTGTATCACGAAGGTTGGCACTGAGATCATCCGTGTACACATTGTACAGGTAGGGGGATAAAATCCCCCCCTGCCGAATACCATT
>JACEEZ010024124.1:69693-82193 GCA_016584305.1 Chionoecetes opilio
GACTTGTAACCCCCCCTTGTCACGCCTTGTAACACCCCCCCCCTTGTCACGCCCTGTAACACCCCCCTGTCACGCCTTGTAACAGCCCTCCTTGTCACGCCTTGTAACACCCCTCCCTTTTCACGCCTTGTAACACCCCCCCTTGTCAAATCTTGTAACACGCCCCCTTGTCACACTTGTAACCCCTCCCCTTGTCACGCCTTGTAACCCCCCCTTGTCACGCCTTATAACCCCCCCCTTGTCACGCCTTGTAACACCCCCCACTTGTCACGCCTTGTAACACCCCCCTCCCTTGTCACGCCTTGTAACACCCCCCTTGTCACGCCTTGTAACACCCCCCCTTGTCACGCCTTGTAACACCCCTCTCTTGTCACGCCTTGTAACACCCCCCCTTGTCACGCCTTGTAACAAACCCTTATCACGCCTTGTAGCATCCCCCCTTGTCACGCCTTGTAACACCCCCCCTTGTCAAGACTTGTAACACCCCCCCATTGTCACGCCTTGTAACACCCCTCCCTTGTCACGCCTTGTAACACCCCTCCCTTGTCACGTCTTGTAACCCCCCCCTTGTCACGCCTTGTAACCCCCCCTTATCACGCCTTGTAACATCCCCCCTTGTAACGCCTTGTAACACCCCCCCTTGTCAAGACTTGTAACACCACCCCCATTGTCACGTCTTGTAACACCCCTCCCTTGTCACGCCTTGTAACCCCCCCCTTGTCACGCCTTGTCACACATGTCTAGACCAACACTAGAACATTATGTAACTCCAGCTAGCCCCTTCCCCATTTCATAGGCTTCCATTTTTTCAAAAATACAATAATATAGGCCTAAGTCTAGCCTAAATTCCTGCAAATTATCATCTTTAGGTTTTTCTTTAAAAATCTGAAAATGCTATGTAACATGGTTGCACCCCCCCCCCCCCCTCACTGTCACCCTAACACTTCACCATATCCCACTCCCCCCCTTAGGTAAAGAGGTAAAGATGGGGACATACGCAATGCTGTGCGTGGCCTCGGTGCTCATCTCCGTCGCATTAGCCTATGAGCCTGTGGTGGGTGACAAACCGCTACCTCGGGACACAGGGCTAGTGTGACAACCAGGTTACCACAGTTATCTTCCCCAGGTTTCCCAAGTACCTATTTATCGACCAACCCCGAAAGGAAAGATGAACAGCTGCTCGGGCTGGCCGCCGAATTGCCCTGGCATGGATTCGAACCAGGGCCCGAAAATTCGTAGCTAGCCTCGCCAGCCACTACACCACCTTGGGCGTTACGTAATTTTTTGAACGGCCCCATAGAATAGATCCATATGACAATGGTGTTCAATATATACGAACACATGTGACCAATGCACCAAGGACGTCAAGCTGTACTGTCTGCCAGGGCTGCGTTCACTAGGGTTCCCCGCGCAATTCTGTTTTGTCACCCCCCCTAGTGAACGATTGACAACACATTTTGCTACAAGATGGCAGCTGTCGAAATTTATCGCTGTGGCTATTCTTATTCTCGCAGAATAACTTGTTGATGACCCTGTATTTGATGCAGCAGAGGTTATAGCAGCAGGACATGAAATATTAAAGAAGCAAAAAGAGGAGAGAGAAGAGGAAAGGCTTTTTTTGGCCTTTGTTTACATACCTTATACCTTATTGTGGCGCGAGCTGGCAACCCAGCGGCAAACCAACTCCTCGAGTCGGTGTGCGGGAGAGAAAACTGAATCGCTGAACTTTTTTCTGTACGGCGTACAGTAGCGTTTTGTAGCGTACAAAATGCCTTAGTGAACGCACCCCAGGTCTCAGACACGTGCCGTGACATCTGCAGGAAGACTTGGCTAATGCTCATGTTTTATCACTTTTAATCTCTGACCCGGAGGCATATTCTCCAGGCGCTCTCCCTTTTCGGCAGACCGCTAGGTTAGGTAAGGTTAGAAAAACGTTAGGTTAGGTCAGGTAAGGTTAGGTTTAGGATTTCTGAAACGTGGTAACTTTGTGTGGGAATCACAATGAGGTTATTTTCAAGAAAACCCTGTGGTTAGTTTCGGAGCTACAGCCATGCGTAGAGGGCAGCCAGCTGCCGAAATGGGCGAACTCATGGGGAATATGCGACCCGGAGCAGATCTGCCATTACAGAATTCCAGTTTTTCCTTCATAACTCTGGAACTAATGATGATAATAAAGTGATGGCTAATTCTAATATAGGGGTATAATGGTATATTTATTATAATGATATTTTCATGGTCATGGAATGCAAATGTACAAGAAATAAAGACGTATTGGTAACTCATTTTTATGTCGTCATGGGAAAAGAAGAAAGAAGATAAATTAAAGACAAAAAAAAGAAGGATGTTGTAATACGTAATATAGAAATTGAAAGATTTTATCAGCCTTCGACA
Organism: Chionoecetes opilio; assembly: GCA_016584305.1. Taxonomy (NCBI): domain Eukaryota; kingdom Metazoa; phylum Arthropoda; class Malacostraca; order Decapoda; family Majidae; genus Chionoecetes; species Chionoecetes opilio. Next base: position 72,085 of record JACEEZ010024124.1, read on the forward strand.
GAAAGCATGATATAACAAATACAACAAAAGCAATTTTAAAACATGGAATATTTTGTCAGCCTTGACGGGGTAGGCAGTCTTGCAATGCTCTTGTTTAGATTTATTTTTTCACTGCATACACTTGGTCTCAATGTCATCAATATCATCGTAGTTGTTATCGTCATCAATGTCATTATAATAAGTATTAGTATTCGATGTGCACACCGGAGGCGGAGGGCTCCATATGTTGGTGGGAAAGTTATTGTTGCTTGCACCTTGAAGTTTAGTATTGGATGTGCATACCGGTGGGCTCCATATCTTGGTGGGAAAGTCATTGCTTGCACCTTGAAGTTCATTTTGTTCCTTGCACTGATGCAGCAGCAGAGTGGCGGCAGACACAAAGCGGTTCCACACCCGAGGCTGGAAGTCATGCAGCTCCGCCGCCAGGTAGCAGACCCAGGCGTCAATCTTGTTGTGCAGGGGGTTAGCAGGCTGGCGCAGGTCACGGAGCCGCTGCCTCAGGTCCGGCACAGCGCCGCGGCTCAGCAACTGCAATGAGGGAATAGCATTAATTAATAATAATATAGGGTATTAAGTTTTTTATTTGAAAAATCACGTTTTTCCGTAATTACTCAAAAACTATGATAGTTACGTAAAATGGGTGAAATTCATAAACATGGAATAGGTCAAGGCCTTTCATTTGAGCTATAGTAAAAGGAAATCGGATAATAAATGAGTGAGAAAATTACATTTAAATATTTTATAAAAACATTAGTATTTTGTCGAAACATTTGAAGCTTTTATGAGATACCTATTTACCAATAGGTAGAACACCTCAGGCTTAACAATTGCTTCCCTATTACTCTTTCCTCTAGGACTAATAGTTTCGCGTTAAAATGGTAAAAGCAAAACTAATATATTCCACGATTGCTACCGTATACACGGCATTTAAGAGCCGGTGGTTACCTGCGCTACGCTCTGGGCGAGTGTTAATGTTGATATTATTGAAAATATTATGTGCGTTATCTTACCATTGATTGAAATGTGATATTTCAACTAGTACATAATAGAATTTTTTTTTTTAAATAAATGCTATTAACCTGAGCCAGCAAGTCCTGTGCCTCCTCGGCCGCAGCCTTGCGCTTGGTCCCCTTGGCCACGTGGGAAGGCGGCGTGGTGGTGGAGGTGGTAGTGGCTTGACCAGGGTCATCTCTAGGACACTGGGTTTGACCTGACAGACTTAGGAGGTACGTTCCAACTCGTGGTGTGCAGGGTCATCTGCATCTTCTGTCTCCCCGTCACCTTCACGCATCACCACCTCCACGTTGTGGCTGGCGGGCATCAGGGAGGGCGTCCACTGCGAGAACTGAAAGGAAGGAACATGAACTATAGCACACATTTCTAAGAACCGGGCGAACCGGGGTGAGAGGCAAAATTTGGGCCGCACGAAGGCCACACGACCATCGGAAGCCCTCTCGACACCTACACGAATCCCCTATGATACACACGAAGCTAAGCCGGCACCCCTACGACAGGCTGGGAATATGTAACGAATGTCGCACGATATTTGTCAGAAGTGTGTGAGACCCTAACACGATAAGGGCGAAATTGGTCGTTAGCAGTTCGAGGCCCGTAAGAATATTCGTCTGGCCGTTCGAATCCTACACGAATCTAGTTCGACTAACACGAATCACCCGAATCACGACTAAATCCAGAACGACCGAATTTGAGCTCTATGAATACTGGGGGCCATTATCACGCCCTCACCTTACTGCAGAAGGTCGCATCGTCAACATGGAGTGCACCCTGACGACGACTAGCACGACCGCGTTGTCGTGGACTGTCGCGGTCGTTGACGTGAAGGTGGGACAGGGGCTTCATAGTAAAAAAGAATCGCAACAAATAATTTACCTTCGATGTTTGCCTGTTGGGGCACCTCACTATGTGCGAGTGCAGGAAGCTGAACGTCCTCAGGATCCATTGGTCGCGCACGCTCAGGGATGCAGTCCCCCGGCCGCTCTTATTGGCCTCCGACAGCCGGCCATATCTGGTCCTCATGCCGTTAAACCAGACGGTCAACTCAGCACCTGGAAGAGACAAATTTTTTTTTGTCAACTTATCAACAGACATTATTAAAACATAGCAACCATTGCACTTTCACATTGCTACAACACATGGAAAACTATGGAGGCTAAGAGCAATATGTATGCAAAACTTTTTGTAGCCACATTCAGCACAATGAGAAATGACACAATGGCACACAAGAAAAAGAGGAAGGTGTACGTTAAACGAAAAACTGAAAAAGATATGCATGGTACGAGCAAAACGTTTGAACCAAAAAAAAAATATATATACAGTGCTCGACCTTAAATTAGTCCGCCCAGGGCGAGGCGGACTAATTATATGTCGAATTTTGCTTCAACATTAAGAGGGCCTAAAATCGAGCCAATGCATTGTGCCGCCTACACAGAGTGGCGTAGTAGGCGGAGCTTCTGAGCACGCCAAGGAAACCACAGTCAGTTGTTGTCTTGCCGGTGTAGGGAGAGGTTTTTGTAGCCTATAGGTGTATCCGTGGGTCCTTACGGCTAGAGGGGGAAGGACAGAAACACTATAGATATCCTGTAAGTTCTTATTCCAAGGAGGACAGAGGAATGTAGTACAGCAGGGTACGACGCCTACGGCGCGTCGGTACAAACTGGCGGGAAGTTGGGAACGCCGGTTACCCAACGTTGCCAAACATACATAAATGCAATGTTGCAATGTCCTACATCTCCTTCCCCCCTTCGCGCTCATAGCCGACCTAGGCCTCGAGCGTCCGTCCTGGTTTTGATCCTGGCAGAACGACGAGGTAAAGCAGATTGAGGCGACTCTGCTTCCGGGGAAGGTCCATCAAGCAGCTTAGCTCCATCCGTGGACTGCGGGTTCTCAGAATGGGGTGGTGTTGGCCGGAGGAAGCGGCGATTTCTCCATCATACACGGCCGCTGAGCATCCTCACAAGGTAGTCTCGGGACCTGCCAGTGCCCATGACAGTGCCCACCTTGTCCCAACGCTTCGTGATTGGGTCCTGTACGCGGACTGTATCGTCAAGCGCCAGCGGTGGAAGAGGTCGAGCATCTTCGTCATACCTCGACGTAGCATCACAGGCACGCATGGCAGCCCGGCGGTCACAGCTCTCGGCCCTGGCCTGCCACTTTTCTGCGAAGGCCATGGCGTGAGTCGGGACACAGGAACGGAGGTGATGTACAAACAGAATCTGGGCTGGGGAGCGACCGGTGTGGTTGGGAGTGTTTCTGAGTTCTAGGAGTCCTCTGTCGAATGCATCACAGTCCAAGTTTCCAGAGGGGGCCACTTTCAGGATGAGGTGCTTGATGGACTTCACAGCCACCTCAGCGTGGCCGTTGGACTGTGGGTAGTGGGGCGTCGACACAGCATGACGGACACCCCAACGCTCCAGGAATCCGGCAAACTCCCGACTAGTAAACTGGGGACCGCCATCCGTGCGTAGGCGTACAGGTACGCCCAGGTCACGGAAGAGGTGGCGTAGGTGACGGATGGTGGCAGCGGACGTCGTGTCCAAGCCACAGGAAACCACCACAGGCCAGCCAGAGAGTCGGTCGACAACCACAAGGAAGGGCTTACCCGCAGCGTGGAAAAAGTCCGCAGACACCGACTCGAAGGGCCTGGTAGGGTACTCGTCACACAGCAGGGGCTCCTTCTGTAAGCTCGGCTGCATCACCTGGCACGGCTCACAGGCACGTACGGTGTTGATTATGTCAGCATCAATGCCGGGCCAATACACCACTTGCCTCGCCCGGCGCTTGGTAGCTTCGGCTCCGCGATGAATGTCATGCAGGCGAGCTAACACGCGGCGGTGAAGGGCAGCAGGGACAACCACCCGAGCCCTGTACAGGACGAGGTCCTGGTCACAGTACAGGTCCTCCCGTACTTTCCAATACGGGCGCAGGGCGTTGTGAAGGGGGTAGCGGTCACTGGGGAACCCTTTCCTCACACACTGAAGAAGCTCGGTGTAGGAGGAATCATCCCGGGCCGCGAGGCGGAGTTCCTCGAGCGCTAGATCGCCGTTGGGGGGTGGGTCTTCGGTTTCTGACGTTGCCGTGCCACCCAGGGACTCCATAGCCCGCAGGGTCACCATGTTCCTGACGTAGAGACCTGCTTCAACGTCCGAGACGTCGTCCTCTGGCGTCGGATGGCAGACAGGGGCGCGGGAAAGAGCGTCTGGGATACAGAGCTCCTTACCCGAGCGCTACACTGCAGTGAAGACAAACGACAGGATCTTCTCCTTCAGGCACTGAAGACGTAGTTTCTCTATGGCGTCTAAGGAATACTGGTTGAGGATGGGGACGAGCGGGCGATGATCGGTGACGAGGTCAAAGTGCTGCAAACCGGCGAGGTAGTACTTGCACTTTGTCATGGCCCACACTACGGCCAGCAGCTCCAACTCGATGGTGGCGTAGCGGGTCTCTGTGTCCGTTAGGAAGCGCGAACCACACTGAACGAGTCGGAACCGTCCTCCACCGTGGTCCTGCAAGAGGGCATACCCGAGACCATACAGTCGCGAGGCATCTGTTTGCAGAACAGTGGGTAGGGCCGGGTCAAAGGTGGCGAGGACCGGTGGACTAGACAAGGCTTCTTTGACCCTCTGGAAAGCTTGATCATGGTCAGGAGTCCACAGAAAGGTCCTCTTGGGGCTCATCAGCGAGCGGAGGGGTGCAGCAGCAGAGGAAATTTCGGGCGTGAACTCTGCCAACTGGTTGGTGAGGCCATAGAAAAGACCTGAGGTCTGTCAGGTTCGCTAGCTTGGCGAAGTCTGTGATGGCACGTACCTTCTCTGGGTCTGCTGCGATGCCATCATGGGAGAGCTGGTAGCCGCAGAAGGTCACCTCCGGGGCTGCGAGAACAAGCTTCTCGGCGTTTAGCGTAATCCCGTGGGTCCTACACCTGGCCAGGACATCGTTGATACGGCGAAGATGTGTGAGGTAGTCCTCGTCGTACAATAGAATGTCGTCCACTACCTTCACACACCGCATCACTCCCTGTAACGCGACGTCGCCTCGTAAGCAATAGGCGTCTCCCGTGGCAGCGAAACCCATTGGGCCTCGGAGGTAGCGGAAACGTCCGTGGGGAGTAATGAAGGTGGTCAGTGGCTGATCATCCTCGGCGAGAGGGATCTGCCAGTAGCCGCAGAGGGCGTCCAGCGTCGAGAAGTACCGAGCTTTCGGGTCCACGCTGCGTATCGCCGCGAAGGGTGTGGGTGAGGGGTGCGCAGGACGGGACACCTGGCTGTTTAGCTTCGAGAGGTCGATGGTAATACGGACTCCTCCGTTGGCCTTTGCGACGACCACCAGTGGGTGACACCACGGGGACGGGTCGTCGCCAGCGGGAGTAATAACACCTTGGGCTAACATGGTGTCCAGCTCGGTCTTCACTGCATCACGAAAGGCCAAGGGAATCAACCGGGGGGTATACTGCGAAAGGCTGAGCATTCTCCCGAAGGTGGATCCGCATGGGTGGGCCTTCCATCGCCTTCAGTGGCTTGTCCCGTAGGTCTTCCTTCTTCACCAACACGTCCGGGTACTTGTTCAAGAGGTACTCCCTCGCGGCTGAGGGGGGCGTAGTGCTGTGGAGTGGAAGTGGTGATGACACAGTTAGGGGTGGAGCGGGTGCGCCAGAGGTCTGCGTGCGGCACTGGGTAGCTCCTTCCGGCTTGCTGCTCCTCGACTCCATGACCCTATTAGCGGTGCTCCGCACAGCTGCTATCTGCTCCGGAAAATTCCTCGGCACGACGCCTAGCGCCCTGCAGTGATCCCATGACAACAGGGGCATATTCAGGGACCTTTGGACGTCTACCCAACCCGTGCACGACAAGGCACCGTAGGTCAGTTTTGCTTGGAAGGAGCCTACGGCGGCAGGCATCTTGGAGCCGTCGGCATTATAGTACGACAGGTTTGGGGGGGGTCCAAGGTCACACTTGGCGAGACTCAGGCTCTTGAGGTGCTGCGGGCCAATGACCGTAGTGTCGGCGCCCGTGTCAGGTATCACCTCTAAGCAGCCTAACGCGTCACCGTATGTGACGGCGAGACTGATAGTTGGAGAGGGCGAAGCTCTAGGGCGTGCAGTCAACTGGATGTTCCGTACGTGGCTGACGTGCTGCTTTGAGGTCTGGAAGCCACGTGGAGAGACTGTGAACGCTCCACGTTGAAGGTAGAACGGTTCTTCCTCACCCCCGTTGGGTTCTTGGGCTTCGACGAACTGCAGCACTTCTCAAAATGGCCGTAGCGATTACAGGCGTCGCACTGGGCGCTCTTTGCCGGGCACCTGTCCGAGTGTCCGTGTGCGAAAAATGGCCTGTGCGGCCGCAACCGCGGCATGATGCAGTAGCAGCGGGGCACCCCTGGGGTCCATGCTACCGCTTGCCACAGTTGCTGCAAGCGGAGTGCGTCTGGGGGGCAGCTGGATATGCTTCCGCCTTCACCTTGTGGGCCGCCTTTTGTCCCTTTTTGTACTGGGAGACAGCACGCAAGGCAGGTGGGGCCCTTAAGGCAGAGGTCGCCGACCTGGTGGCCTCATATGAACGGCACACCGTTACCACCTGCTGGAGTGTAGAGGACGCGTCCATGGAGATGATCTTCTGCACCAGCTCCTCGTCCCGGACGTTGATGAGGATCCCGTGTTTCACCCACACTTCCTCGCACTCGCTGTTTTTGGCCTTGCAGACGTCTATTTCTTCCGAGAGATTTTTCAACCTAACGAAGAAATCTGCAAAAGTCTCGCCTGCTGCCTGCTTACAGCTAGAGAACGCCCGCCGTCGAAGTGCCTCACTACTCAGGCCCTTGATGTGCTCCTGCAGGATGTCGAGCACCTCCTCAACAGAGGTCGTACTGTCGGGGGGCACCTGTAGTGTGTGGTCCAGCATCCTCTGAGTCTCCAGCGAGAGGCACATCCTCAGTTGAATCAACTGTTTCGGCCGTGGCAGGCTGGCAAGGTCAACCATCGTCGCGTAGTCCTTCCACCGTCTTCTCCACTCGCGGAAAGTCTGATACCTAACGTCCGCGGAGAGTGGAGGGGGTGGCTGAACAGCAGCTTTGGGCGCCGAAGGAGCAAGTGCGGGGCCCAACGACGCGCTTCCTGGGGCGCCGGGACCAGCCGTGGCTCCCGTCACGGGCGTGGGGGGTTGTGGGCCCGCCAGCCTTGACAACAATGTCTCTAAACGGTCAGCATCCTCCCTTCATTGCACTTCCCTCTCGGCGCGGGCAGACTCCTCTCTGTCCATCACCCATCGCATAAGTACCTGCAGGTCACTGGAGGGTGGTGGAGAGGCGGGGCCGCTGCGGGGCGACGTGGGGGGGTCGTGTGCTGACGTAGGGGCAGCCGTAGGAGACGATGTTGGGGAGGCACCTCCCTTGCCGCGCTTCCCCATGGTGAAGTGTTCTGGCCTACACTGACGGGTAACAGCGTCTCAACGACTCGAACTGACGCCCGTCAGAGAGACTAGAACGAGTCTGTAGTAAGTAGTGCGGTGAAGTGTGAGTGTCTGGCTGGTGTGTACCGGTGGGGTGCCGGGCTCCTTGGTGAGGGGGGGTCCACCGCGCTGCTGCTTGCCAAGCAACCACAACAGTTGCTCACACTCGAATTAAGTGCCTGACACGCTAGCAGTGGAGGCGAATCTCCCTGAATGGCAGAGACTCAACACTTCCTCCCACTCTAATGGGCACGCGCACAAACACCAGAACACTGTGTCAACCCTTAACAAAGCACTCCTCCCGCGGCGAGTTCTTGCCGGCTTTCTTCCTTCCTTCGTAGCTAGTAGTCCTCCCAGGATCCTACTCACTGCGCCATGTAGCCTATAGGTGTATCCGTGGGTCCTTACGGTTAGAGGAGGAAGGACAGAAACACTATAGATATCCTGTAAGTTCTTATTCCAAGGAGGACAGAGGAATGTAGTACAGCGGGGTACGACGCCTACGGGGGAACAAGTCACTCCGGCCCCGGTCACTCCGGCCCCTAGTTTCTCCGGCCCCAGTCACTCCGGCCTCTCAGAGGTTCAACCCTAGTCACTGCGGCCTCCCAGAGCTGAGTGTACGTGTTTGCGTGTTCGAGCCCATGAAGTGTGTACATTTTTAATGTTAATCTAGATATTAAAAAAAAACGTATGCTTGAGCTTGATGCTTATGCGTATGCTAAAAAAAAAATTGATAAAAATATAATAACCATAAAATAAAATATAATAATTAAATATAATTAAAAAATAATAATAGAAAGTCTTGTGCAGCGTTGTTTTATGCTTTGTATCTGCAAGTATAGACGGTTTACAACTTCGCTACGCGGTTTTTTTTCGGGCGACGACGACAGCGGTACGACACTCAGTAAATAAACACTAGATGGCGACTTGACTGTTGGTAGCCACTTTGTAGATATTTTTGTAATTTGTTCATTTATAGCCATAATATGACACAGATGAAGACACAAAATGACACAGACTCTCCAGATAGCCCCTTCTAACTTTCCTGAAATCATGGATGTAGAAATGTAAGTATGAACGCCACCACACGTCTGTACATCGAAAAAAACGTTGTCCTGGCGACTTTAGTGTTATCTATGGTACGTAATAAATTAATGAAGTGAAAGCCTATTACTATGTTCCTTATAGCCAATCTAAAGTATTAGTGTTGGTGTGTGGCAGCATTGCAGAATAAGCAATATCACTTTCCAGTTTCCACCAACATAGCTTCATATTTTATTGGCGGCCGGAGTGACCAGGGTGGTAGCCCGGAGTGACCAGGGTGGTAGGCCGGAGTGACCAGGGTGGGGGCCGGAGTGACGGAGGGCCGGAGTGACTAGGGGCCGGAGTGACTTGTAATCGCCTACGGCGCGTCGGTACAAACTGGCGGGAAGTTGGGAACGCCGGTTACCCGACGTTGCCAAACATACATAAATGCAATGTTGCAATGTCCTAGTTTTGTTCCGCGATCCGTCCCTCTTGTGCTCCCTCTCGACTTGTACCGCCGTTCCCTTGGAGCCCTCTGTGTTGTCGATATGGACAAGAATAAGGATTTTAGTGCAGAAACCAATGCCCAGATCATTGCCCTAAAAAAATCTGGTAAGCAAACAAAGGCAATCTCCGAACAAATTGGCGTGTGTCCAAGGAGTGTCCGACGCTGGGTTGCCAAGTTCGACCAGGAAGGAGGCCACACAACCCCTACCCACAAGAAGAGGCCTGGCAAGCCCAAGAAGACAGATTCTCGTTCCCATACTATTGTAAAGCATGAATTAGAATCTAACCCACGTGTGACAGCAAGGAAATTAAAAGAAAGCAACCCAGACATATTTGGTGAGTGTTCTATGAGGTAGGGTTGTGTGGCCGTCTTCCTGGTCAAACTTGGCAACCCAGCTTCGGACACTCCTTGGACACACGCCAATTTGTTCGGAGATTTTTTTTGTTTGCTTACCGGATTTTTTTAGGGCAATGATCTGGGCAGTGGTTTCTGCACTAAAATCCTTATTCTTTCCCATATCGACAACACAGGGGGCTGAAAGGGAGCGGCGGTGCAAGTCGAGAGGGAGAACAGGAGGGACGGATCGCGGAACACAACCTCTCCCTACACCGGCTAGACAAAGACTGACTGTGGTTTCCTTGGCGGGCTCAGAAGCTCCGCTTACTACGCCACTCTCTGTAGGCGGCACAATGCATTGGCTCGATTTTAGGTCCCTCTTAATGTTGAAGCAAAATTAGACATATAATTAGTTCGCCTCGCCCTGGACGGACTAATTTAATGTCGAGCACTGTATATTAAATAAAACCAGACAGGATATTGGGGAGAGGGACCACATTCTGTTTTTGCGCACTATACACTGTCCAAACACAAATCACTTCACAAGGGCACAGTTCTTACCTGTAACTGGAGTGTACAAGCTGCGGGCCTTCTCCTCCATGAGCAGCTTCTTCCTCTCGACGTCTTTGTACTCCTTCAAGCACTTGTCATAAAAGATAGGGTTGTTGCCGTACCACTCGCCGAGGTCGTCTTCTGTAGCATAGTCGAAGGTCACGCGGGTCAGTTTCTTCTTCTTCTGGACCCACGACGCTGGCCGCTGTCATGGCTCTTCACGTCGA
>JACEEZ010024124.1:87193-104693 GCA_016584305.1 Chionoecetes opilio
TTGTGACGTCCATGCGGTGGTGGCGATCGCGGTGGTGGTGGTGGTGACGGCAACCCTGTAGTATGCCTGGCGGCCATCATGGTGTGTTTGTTTGTTTGTTTCCGTAGCGTAACGAAAACAAACGCCATCCCATTTACCCTTTCCCATATGTGTGTGTGTGTGTGTGTGTGTGTGTGTGTGTAGATCAGCGATGTGTATGTATGTACAGAACGCATTGTACACTCATCGTCTTTGTGTGTGTGTGTGTGTGTGTGTGTTCTGTGTGTGTGTGTGTGTAGGAAAATGTGGTGTACGTACGTAATGTACAGTCATCGTCTTTGTGTGTGTGGGAGAGGGGGGAGAAGAGAGGAATTACTACTACTACTACTACTACTACTACTACTACTACTACTACTATATTATTACTACTACTACTACTACTACTACTACTACTACTATTTCTACAATTACTACTACTATTACTACTTCTACTACTATTACTACTACTACTACTACTACTACTACTACTACTTCTGCTGCTACTAAGGTGGTGGTACAAGCAGTTCTAGTTAGTAGTCGTGGTAGTAAGTAAAAGTAGTAGTAGTGGTAGTCGTAGTAGGTGTAGTAGTAGAGAAACTGACACACGAATATGAAGATACAGACAAAAAATAAAGATAATAATAGAAAATAAACACCTGATTTCTTTTTCTTTTCTTGATTTCTTGATTTTTTTCTTTCCTTTTCAAATTTTCACCTCCCTCTTTCACCCTCTTCCTTTTTTTTTTTTTTTTTTTTACTTTATTTATATCTATTAAAGTTTAACATCAGCAAAAAACACAAAAATACAAGGGATATAAATATAGAATAAAATATAATAAAAAAAATGTATATATAAAAACAGCTTTCTTTCTTCTTCATTACTCATCATTTTCATTTACGTTCTTCTTTCCTCTTCTTCTTCCTCTGTTTATTCTTCCTCTTCTACGTTCCTCTGTTCCTTCTTCTTCCTCTCTTCCTTCTTCCTCTGTTCCTTCTTCCTCTCTTCTTCCTCTGTTCCTTCTTCCTCTCTTCTTCCTCTGTTCCTTCTTCCTCTCTTCTTCCTCTGTTCCTTCTTCTTCCTCTCTTCTTCGTTCCTCTGTTCCTTCTTCTTCCTTCTTCTTCTTTCTTCTTCCTTCTTCTTCCTCTGTTCCTTCTTCTTCTTCCTCCTTCTTCTCTCCTTCTACGTTCCTCTCCCTTCTTCTTCTTCCTCTGTTCCTTCTTACCCTTCTTCACGTGTCTTATTCCTTCCTCCTTACCCTTCTTCTTAGCAGATAAGATAGTACTTACAGGATTAATGGCTACTGAAGATGGATGTTTTTGTTTGTTGTTGTGTTTGTTGTGTATTCTTCCTCGTCATCTTTTTTTATTTTTTTAACATTCTTAATCCCAGTTACCATTCCTCCATAACATTAGAGAGAGAGAGAAGAGACGATACGAGAGATAGGAGTAGGATTTATTTTGGAGTGCAATTGTGTGTTTGTGTGTTGAATTATTCGTGATTTTAGTTTTTTGATTTTAGTTACTCTCAAAACCAATACCCATTCCCTAGCTAACCAGAAAATATGCATGTTTATGAAGAAAGCAGACTAATGACTTAGCTTGAAACTGGATGTAGACGAGGATTTTTTAGACTGTATATGTATCTAAGAAGGAAAGAAAATTTTGAGTTGGGATTTGTACTCTTAAACCAAACTACCATTACTTGGCTTACACCATAACAATATTATGTATAAGAATGACTAACTTCTATTGTATATTCAGATGGATTTATACGAAACTTATATGTATCTAAAAAAAGGAAAAAAAAAATAGTTGGGAATTTGTACTTTTAACCCCTTGAGGCCCAGAACGTAATTTCCATTGTAATTTGGCAACCATTAGACAATTTTAATAAGTATGAGTAATATTTTTTAGATATGACCTGTTTAGTATCCTTGTCCACTTTCTAATTTGGTATATTCAGTTACTTTTCGTAATTTTTTGGCTAACAACAGACGATCTTATGTATGAAAGGAAAGATCTGGGCGTGAAGGGATTACTGTAACAAACTCCATAGGAAGCGACTTTCCCACTGTCAATATATATATATATGAAAGAAAAAAACTTATAGTGATCTCTTTGCTATCTCATGTTTTCAGTACCATCATGATTTTCACAGATTTTCAAGCGATTACAACACCAAAAATAACCTGTGTTGAATAATGGAAACCAGGAAGTGATCAGATGGATAGATGAACTTTTGATATATGACAGTATTTTACAACAACAACAACAGCTACCTACATTTCTACTTTCCGACATATTTCTACTACCACATATGTAACAATAATAACTTCTAACACCACTTCTACTACTACGACTACTACTACCACTACTACTACTACTACTACTACTACTACTACTACTACCACTACTACTACTACTACTACTACTACAAGCTACTACTACTGCTACTACTACTACTACTACTACTACTACTACTACTACTACTACTACTACTACTACCACCACCACCACTATCTCAACCACCACCACCTCAACCACCACCATCTCAACCGCCACCACTACTACTACTACTACTACTACTATCATCACCACCACCACCACCACCTCAACCACCACCATATCAACCGCCACTTCTACTACTACTACTACTACTACTACTACTCCTATACTACTACTACTACTGCTACTATTACTACTAATACCACCACCACTACCTCAACCACCACCATCTCAACCCCCACCACCACCACCACTACTTCTACTACTACTACTACTACTACTACTACTACTACTACTACTACTACTACTACTACTACCACCACCACCTCAACCACCACCATCTGAACCCCCACCACCACCACTACTACTACTACTACTACTACTAATACTACTAATACTACCACCACCACCACCACATCAACCACTACCAGCACCACTACTACTACTACTACTACTACTACTACTACTACTACTACTACTACTACTACTACACTACTACTAACACCACCACCTCAACTACCACCATCTCAACCACCACCATTTCAACCACCACCATCTCAACCACCACCACTACCTCAACCACTACTACCACCACCAACACTACTATTACTACTATTACAGCAACATCAGTACACTCACTATTCCTTTATGAGGGGGAACACCTATATAGATACTGTTGCTTGAAAGAGGGAGTTACTGACTGACTGAGTGAACTGAAAAACTGTACTGATTTTCACGGAAGATAATTATGAAGTTAGAGTAATGAAGCTCAGTACGTATAATGAAGTGAAAGGAAGTTTTTGAAGTACTGAGAAATGTTATTACTGTTGAACTCTATTGTAAGATAATTATGAGAGGTAGGAGTAATGAATAGTTAAGTGTTTTGAAAGTTGGGAAGAGTTACTTTTATCTTTTTGAGAGTAACTAAAACTTTGATGTACTGGAGAATTATTATGCCCCTTATTACGTAGTATGAAGTCAGCGTATAATGAAGTGATAACGGGCTTTCTCTGCCTCCAGAAAGCCTCAACTGCTTGAACTTCCATGAGCCTAACCTATGACCTTAACTACCAGTTAGCCTCTACTTGCCTTGACGGTTTGAAACCTGTCTAGACCTTCTAACTCTCGCTTGATTACCTCCTCTCCTCCTTACCTCCTTTCTCTCCTCCTCCTCCTCCTCCTTCCTCCTCTACTCCTTCCTCCTTTCCTTCCTCCTTCCTCTCTCCTTCCTCCCTCCTCTCTACCTCCTCCTCATCTCCTCCCCTACCTCGCTCCCTCCTCCTCCTCTCCTCCTCCTCCTCCTCCTCTCCTCCTCCTCCTCTCTCTTCTTCTTCTTCTTCTTCTTATTATTATTATTATTATTATTATTATTATTTTCATCATCATTATCACTAGTATATCGACAATTATTTCATCATTATTATTATTATTATTATTATTGTTATGATTACAATGATGGTTATTATTTTCATCATTGCTATTATCATCTTATTAATTATTTATTATTATTGTTATTACTACTATTATGACTTTTTCTCTTCTTTTCTCTTCTTCTCTTTCTCTTTCTCTTCTTCTCTCTTTCTCTTCTTCTCTCCTCTCTGTCTATTTTTTCTTCCTTTTTCAAACCTTCAATCTCCTTCAATCTCCTTCAATCTCCTAAATATTCTTCCCGTCTCTTGTTCATCTCCTCTTCTTCCTCCTCCTCCTCCTCCTCCTCCTCCTCCTCCTCCTCCTCCTCCTCCTCCTCCTCTTCCCCCTTCTCCTCCTCCTTCATTATCATTGTGACGATATCCTTAGCCCAGTCAGCAGCAACATCAGCAACACCACTCAGCACACACACACACACACACACACACACACACACACACACACACACACACACACACACACACACACACACACACACACACACACACACACACACACACACACACACAGGGTCAGTCAGTAGCAGGTCTTTGTTTGTATTTGTGTTTGTTTGCCTGATAGTGAAGTGAAATAAGTGTCATTTGAACTCTCTCTCTCTCTCTCTCTCTCTCTCTCTCTCTCTCTCTCTCTCTCTCTCTCTCTTCTCTCTCTCTCTCTCTCTCTCTTTAAAGGTGTCGTGAGCTTTCCTTTGCCTCCTCGTGACCAGCAAAGCAGACTACTGACCCAGGTGTGTGTGTGTGTGTATGTGTGTGTGTGTGACTGTGTGTGTGTGTGACTGTGTGTGTGTGTGACTGTGTGTGTGTGTGTGTGTGTGTGTGTGTGTGTGTGTGTGTGTGTTGTGGGTGTGTGTGTGTGACTGTGTGTGTGTATGTGTGTGGCCTTGGGGCAGGTTGGTGGTGGTGATGGTGGTGGCGCTTTACATAGGATTCAGCATGTGTATGTATGTATGTATGTGTGTGCGTGTGTATGTGTGTGTGTGTGTGTGTGTGTGTGTGTGTGTGTGTGTGTGTGTGTGTGTGTGTGTGTGTGTGTGTCCTTGGAATGTTAGTGACTGCCTTGTGGTGATAAATTTTTCTTTTCATGTTCTTTTTTCTCCTTGTCATTTTTTGGGGAGCAAAGGAACAAAGGTGTTATTGGTTAGGTCGTGGCTCAGAGAGAGAGAGAGAGAGAGAGAGAGAGAGAGAGAGAGAGAGAGAGAGAGAGAGAGAGAGAGAGAGAGAGAGAGAGAGAGAGAGAGAGAGAGATAACGTTAATCTAAAGTGGGTTCATTTTGTCATTAATTTTTTATAACAGTTAATAGAAAAGCTTATAAAAAACAAATATTGTTCTCAACATTTTCAAAAGAATAAAAATGACCGTAATAGGAGGAAGCATTTGTATATAATCGTAAATTTAGTAACAGAAATAATGATAATAAGGATGTTTATGATAAAAATAATGATAAAAATTGTAGTAGAAGTAGTAGTAATAGTAGTAATAGTAGTAGTAGTAGTAGTAGTAGTAGTAGTAGTAGTAGTAGAAGTAGTAGTAATAGTAGTAGTAGTAATAATAATAGTAGTAGTAGTAGTAGTAGTAGTAGTAGTAGTAGTAGAAGTAGTAGTAGTAGTAGTAGTAGAAGTAGTAGTAGTAGTAGTAGTAGTAGTAGAAGTAGTAGTAGTAGTAGTAGTAGTAGTAGTAGTAGAAGTAGTAGTAATAGTAGTAGTAGTAATAGTAGTAGTAGTAGTAGTAGTAGTAGTAGTAAGTAGTAATAGTAGTAGTAGTAGAAGTAGTAGTAGCAGTAGTAGTAGTAGTAGTAGTAGTAGTAGTAATAGTAGTAGATGAGAATGTGTAATCAGGGATCGCGGTAGCAGTCTATAATAATAATTATAATAATAATAATAATAATAATAATAATAATAATAATAATAAAAATAATAACAGTCTCTATGTAGGGATGGGTGGTTGAAAGTTTTTGCCTCTACATAAAGTACTATTATTATTATTATTATTATCATTAATATTATTATTAATATTATTATCAAGTATGGCAGCAAACACCTAAAGCAAAAGTAAAACTCAACAAAAACGATACGTACAGACAGCCCTATCTATTTCAGCTCTGTACAAAACTACCCTTTGATATCAGCTCACTTTTACTGAAGCTGAGAAAACACCGATTAAAAAAAAAAAAAAATAGAAAATCGTTATCTTTCTTCTTTCTCTCTTTTCTTTCTTCTCCATCTTCTTTCCTTCTTCTCCATCTTCTTTCTTTCTTCTCCAGTCCCTTTAACTCACGAACCACGAACCAGACAAGGGTGAATAAGTTACTAAAAGGTTTATCTAATCCTGACAACTTTGTTTGAAGATGCCATGCGAAGGATAGAACGTTAGTATAAACTAAGCTAAGAACAGAGTCAGCCGACCGAACGAACGATTGCAATCCACGCAGCGAACTCGCCAACTATCAAAGCGGGCAGCTATAAATGTGTGAAAAAATAACAGAAACCAGAAACATAAAAATAAAATGCTCAAGATGTAGGGATGAATAAAAGGACAGAAGCAAGAATTGGAAATGATAAAATATATATTACCCATTCATTCCTGCATTCCACCACTGACTGAAGGATGAGAACTGTTGTGTTAGTAGAATGCAGGAATGAGTCATAGAGATTTATTTCATCCATTCCAATTCTTGTTTCTGTTTTTTTTTCATTCCTACATTTTGAATATTTTTATTTTTTAATTTTTTACTTGTGGTAGTGGTAGTGGTAGTAGCAGACGGTTAGTAGTAGTAGTAGTAGTAGTAGTAGTAGTGTTGTTGTTGTTGTTGTTGTTGTTGTTGTTGTATAATAAGTAGTAGTAGTAGTAGTAGTAGTAGTAGTAGTAGTAGTTGTTGTTGTTGTTGTTGTAGAATAAGTAGTAGTAGTAGTAGTAGTAGTAGTAGTAGTAGTAGTAGTAGTAGTAGTAGTAGTAGTCGCAGTAGTAGTAGCAGTAGTAGTAGTAGTAGTAGTAGTAGCAGTAGCAGTAGTAGTAATAGAAGTAGCAGTGGTAAAAAAATAATGGTTATAGTATTGAAAGCGTGCAGGACAAAAAAATCATCACTACAGAAATACATAAAAATAGAAGATATGAAAAGAAGAAAGGAAGATAGAAAGACAATAAAAAAGTGAGTGCGTCATTAAGAAAGAAGTAAGGGAGAAAGAAGAAAGAGAATGTAGAATAAGGCGAAGAGAAGAATGGGAGGACAAAGCAAGAATACGATATAAGGCTGGCGGGAGAATCAAGAAAAAATAGGGAAAAAAATGTGAATGCAAATCAAAGGAAATGACGCAAGAACAAACAAGGTAAATGAGAGAAATATGATAAATAAAAGAATAGCTAAGAATGAGATAATAAAAATGGTTATTCCTTTGAAAGAGAAAACAAAGGAGAGAAGGACGGAATAGAAACAACACAAGATAATTAGAAATAACAAGAAAAAAAACAAGAAAATAACAAAACCTGATGAAAAAAATAACAAGAAAAAAAAAAAACTGCTGAAAAAAACAAGAAAAAAAAAAAAAACTGATGAAAAAATAACAAGAAAATAACATAAAACCAGATGAAAAAAATAACAAGAAAATAACATATAACTGGATAAAAAAAAAAAAAAAAAAAAAAACTGATGAAAAAAATAACTAAGAAAATAACAAAATCTGATGAAAAAAATAACAAGAAAATAACATAAAACCTGATGAAAAAATAAATAAATAACAAAACCTGATGAAAAAAATAAGAAAATTTAACAAAACCTGATTAAAAAAAAAAAAATGATGAAAAAAATAACAATAAAATAAAATAAAACCTGATGAAAAAAATAACAAGAAAATAACAAACCTGAAAAAATAACAAGAAAATAACATAAACCTGAAAAAAATAACAAGAAAATAACATAAACCTGATGAAAAAAATAAAGAAAAACGAAGAAACCGCAAATAAAAATTACAATAAAAAATTGACAAAAAACAATTAAGAAAATTTAAAGATAACTAGAAAAAAGAAAGCAAGCAAAATAATATAGACCAATGAGAGAGAAAGAAGAAATTTAAAATAATGAAAACAAAAACAAAGGCAAAAATATATGTACCTATAGTCTCTAACAATGCATTTTTATATAATTTCGGTGTTGTTGTTGTTGTTATTTAATTAATTAATTTCTTGCTTTTGTGCTTCATCAATTATTATTCGACATGTTTATGGTCAATAACTAAACTCTCTCTCTCTCTCTCTCTCTCTCTCTCTCTCTCTCTCTCTCTCTCTCTCTCTCTCTCTCTCTCTCTCTCTCTCTCTCTCTCTCCTCCTTTCTTTACCGCGTTACCTTTGTTTGACATTAATTAAGTCAGTCTTTGTTGTGGCGCCCCCCCCCCTTCCCCCCTTCCCCCTTTTCCCCTTCCCCTACCCCCCTCCCTCCTTCCCCCCTTCCACTACTCCCCTCCCTCCTCCTTCCCCCCTCCACCTTCCCCCTTCCCCTCTCCCTTCCCCACTCCTCTCCCCTTCCCTTTCCCCTTCCCTCCTCTCCCCTTCCCTTTCCCCTTCCCTCCTCTCCCCTTCCCCCCTCCCCCCCTTCCCCCTCTTCCCTCTCTCCTTCCCCTCCCCCCTTCCCCTCTTCCCTCTCTCCTTCCCCTCCCCCCTCACCTCCCTTCCCCTTCCAAATAATTTTCCTCCTTTATTTATTTATATTATTTATATTGTGCTACTCTTCCTGGGCTTCGTGTGTGTGTGTGTGTGTGTGTGTGTGTTGTGTGTGTGTGTGTGTGTGTGTGTGTGTGTGTGTGTATTTGTGTGTGTGTGTGTTTGTATATTTATTGTGTTTATTCCATTAAATTTATTCGTGGCATTCATCATTTATTTCTTTATGTGTTTGTTTATCTATTTATCTTTATTGATATTTATTTATCTATTTGTACATATATAAATTTTATTGCTTTGTTCATATTGCCCAAACATTTTCGCATCTAACCATCCATCTTAATTGAGAGAGAGATATAGTGGAGAGAGAGAGAGAGAGAGAGAGAGAGAGAGAGAGAGAGAGAGAGAGGAGAGAGAGAGAGAGAGAGAGAGAGAGAGAACGTTCCTTTGTTCTCTAAAACGCGCGAGATTATTTATGGAACAAAGGCAGAGAGAGAGAGAGACAGAGAGAGAGAGAAGACAGGGAGGAAGAATAAGAGAGAGAGAGAGAGAGAGAGAGAGAGAGAGAGAGAGAGAGAGAGAGAGAGAGAGAGAGAGAGAGAGAGAGAGAGAAGGGAGAAGAAAGAAGAGAGAGAGAGAGAGAGAGAGAGAGAGAGAGAGAGAGAGAGAGAGAGAGGAGAGAGAGAGAGAGAGAGAGAGAGAGAGGGGGATAATGGTGGAAAGAGAAGACAGGGAGGAAGAATAAGAGGGAAGGAGGAGAGATAAAAGCAAGAATTTTAAGTTCACGAAATACCACCAGGAGTTTGTAGGAAAGGAAGGAAGGAAGGAAGGAAGAGATGGAAGGGATAAGAAAGAAGAGGTGAAAGAAAAGACGATAAGAATCAGAGGAAGAAGGAAATAGTGATGAAGGAGACTATAATAATAACAATAATAATTATTTTATTATCGCCCGGAGACATACAGACAAAAAAAGCAACAACAACAAGACAAGGAGTTAACTTAGAAAGAACGTTAGGAGAAATAAGGAAAAGGATGCTCGCCAGAAAGAGAGAGAGAGAGAGAGAGAGAGAGAGAGAGAGAGAGAGAGAGAGAGAGAGAGGAGAGAGAGAGAGAGAGAGAGATGCAGGCAGACAAGCAGGCATAGAAATGTAATCCCTTTATCTCTCTCTCTCTCTCTCTCTCTCTCTCTCTCTCTTCTCTCTCTCTCTCACGAGTTATTACAACCACAATCACGGCTTGACCTTGGCCGCCGTCGTCTTGGTCACGGGGCAGTACGCAAGGTTGCCCTCTCTCTCTTTCTCTATCTCTCTCTATTTCTCCCTTTCTCAGTCACTCTCCTTTCTCTTCCTTCATCGTCTTGCTCCATCTGTATCATTTTGCTCACATTCTCTCTCTCTCTCTCTCTCTCTCTCTCTCTCTCTCTCTCTCTCTCTCTCTCTTCTCTCTCTCTCTCTCGCTCGCTCGCTCGATCGTCCCCTTTTCATCTGTATCTTTTTGCTCACATTCTCTCTTTTTTTTAATAATTCAAACAACTTACATCATGGTTGACATGGGGCTACAATTGGTAAGGAGGTTGATGAAGGCATTAAGTGGCAGAAGCTAAAGATGTCCCTTGTCCCGGGGACATCTATCCGAAAGCCATGCCTTGTAAGATAATAACTAAGTAGTAAGTAAGTACACAGTGTTACAGGCTGAGGGTCACTTTCCGTCACAGGCACTTGTCAGGCGCACTATTGATACGTACACTGTATGTCACTGTGTCTACTAAGTGTCAATGTGTATCACTCTCTCTCTCTCTCTCTCTTTTTTATTTAAATTTTTTAATTTTTTATTTAAACAACTTACATCATGGTTGACATGGGGCTACAATTGGTAAGGAGGTTGATGAAGGCATTAAGTGGCAGAAGCTAAAGATGTCCCCTGTCCCGGGGACATCTATCCGAAAGCTATCTATGCCTTGTAAGAAAGAGTTTTTTTTTTTCTCTCTCTCTCTCTCTCTCTCTCTCTCTCTCTCTCTCTCTCTCTCTCTCTCTCTCTCTCTCTCTCTCTCTCTCTCTCTCTCTCTCTCTCTCTCTCTCTCTCTCTCTCTCTCTCTCTCTCTCTCACTCCCAGTCTTCTCTCTCTTACTCCATCGTATAGGGACTCGGAGGGTTTCTTCATTACTTTCTCTTCATATGTATCCTTTTGCTCACATCTCTCTCTCTCTCTCTCTCTCTCTCTCTCTCTCTCTCTCTCTCTCTCTCTCTCTCTCTCTCTCTCTCTCTTATTTCCATGCTAAATCTAGTACACCACTACTGCTACTACTACTATTACTATAATCATGCTAATAATAATAATAATAATAATAATAATCAAACTAACAGCTTATCAACACCATTATAGCTATCACAAGGAGCAGTGTATATGTATGTATGTACTAACTGTAACTATGATTGGTGTGTATGTGTGTAGTGTACTTACATAAGGTGTACAGCTGGTGTATACTATTTAGTTCACATGTGTTGGTGGTGACATAACCTTCTTTTTATGTGATGCCGTGTTGGTGTGTTTGTGTTAGCTTTGTTGGGCGTTTTTGGTGAATCTCTGTTAGCTTTGTTGGGTATTTTTGGTGCGTCTGTTGCTGGTTGAAATAATTATGGTGCTGGTGGTGGTGATGGTGGTGGTGGTGGTGTGAAAAGATGTTGTTATAAAAAATGTCCCTGTTGCTACGTGCGTGCGTGCGTGCGTGCGAATTGTCTAGACAGGATTCAAGCATCTTATCTTGTTGTTGGTGTACATATTTTATTGTTATTATTATTATTGTTATTAGTTGTTTTTTCTATTATTATTATTATTATTATTATTATTTGTTGTTTTTGTTGTTGTTATTATATTTATTAATATCATTATCATTGTTTATAAATTATTGTTAAGCCCCAAGTTTGGAGGAGAGGGGGCTCAACGGGGGGTGAAGTTCCTGTTAGCGGACCCCCCACCCCTTAAGGTTCTATCCAATCGGTCGCTGACGTGGCATGACAACTAATCCCCAGCACCCCTACCTGTAGGGTGCCAGGCTGGGCATATCTCCATGTACGTATGTACTTACGTTAAACGGGGCAGTGCCCGTGGCTTCGGAGATACGGGGAGCTTGCCTCCCCAGGCTGGTAAAAGCCCCGGCATTGCCGGGGGGGTGACCCTCCCTGTCCCCCCCGAGGTCCCTGACTTGCTACAGTTCCCCTGGGGGATCCTTAATCGCCCGCCCTGTCATGCACTGTATATTTAATACATCACCATCTGCTGCGTAGCCTCCTGGTAGACCTGTGGTACTCAAGGGACCTAAAACCCTGCTGCGTGTCTCGTAATGCCCCGGGGTCCCAGGGGGAACCCAGGAGAAGCCACAGGGGCAGGTGTCTAGCAGGGCGTCGTAGCAGCGTAGAGTTTCACCTCGCCCCTAGCGCCGCCGCGTGTCTCGCGCAATGCCCCGTGGTCCCGCGGAGGGCCCTGAAGAGAAGCCACGGGGGAGAAGCCGCAGGGGAGAAGCCGTAGGGGTGGGTGTGTTGCAGGGACGTCGTGACACCATAGAGTTGCACCCCCGCCCCGTGGGGCAATGTGGGGCGATCCTCCGTCGCCCCGCTGCGGCCCCGTGATCCCAGGGCCCAGGAGAAAAGCCACAGGGGCGGGTGTGTTGCAGGGACGTCGTGACACCGTAGAGTTGCACCCCCGCCCCGTGAGGCAATGCGGGGCGATCCTCCGTCGCCTCGCTGCGGCCCCGTGGGATCCCTAGGGGCCCAGGAGAGAGGCCATAGGGGCGGGTTGTGTTGTAGGACGTCGTGGCATCGTATAGTTGCACCCCCGCCTCGTGGGGCAATGCGGGGCGATCCTCCGTCGCCCCGCTGCGGCCCCGGGATCTCAGAGGGCCCAGGCGGAACCACAGGGGCAAAGCCACAGGGGCAGGTGCTCTTGCAGGACGTCGGGGCACCGTAGAGTTGAGTAGCACCTGCCCCGGGGGGACAAAGCGGAGCGGTGGACGTTGGGGCGTCGGGTAAGGGGGGCGCGGCGTGTGTGGAGCGGCAGAGTGGAACTCAGCCACATACTCGAGCACGCGCGCCGCCGTCGGTATAACTCGCTCACTGCCCTAAGACAAGACACTAGTCTCATGGTCACGTATCACTGCCCGCCGCGAGGCACGCCCGCCCACACCGGAGTATAGAGAGATTCTCATTCCCTCTCCTCTGTTCAGGGAGGCAGCGAGGCGTGTGTTGGTGGGTACAGGTCAATGTGACAGTTAATCAGTGAGGTGTGAGGTGATGGTGTGGGGTGATCCTTGGTTGCTGGCGGCAACTCTGTTGGGTCAGCAATATAAGCCAGGCCCTTCCACTTCTTCCCATCTCTCGTCCCTTCTTCTCCTCTTCTCTCTTCCCATTCCTCACTTTCTCTCTCCTTCTTCCTCCTCCCTATTCCTCTTCTAGTGGACACTCATACATACACTCACCTAACGTCAGCGAGTCTGGAGGTGGCCTTTGCTCTCTCCTTGATGGTTTGATAAGGATAGGTTGTGTCAGTGAAAACCTTGTCGCCTCTCTCTCTATCACTACCGTTATCAGAGATTCTCTCTCTTCCCTTATTCTCTTCTTCTATTCCCTTATTTACCCTCCTCTCCTTTCCTATTCCTCGTTCCGCTGTTCTCCAAGCCCTCACATTACCCACTTCCGACGAAGACGGCCGTCCTCGGTCGTGCTTGGGCCTGTCGGCGTCAATGCCTGCGATTAAAGCGTAGTGTCAGAGGAGGCTGAGGGCTGTGGAGGACGTCTGTACGAGGCACCACCGGGGAAGCATTTAGAATGCGGACAACGGTGAAAGAGCCCATCAGCAGGTGAAGCGTGGAGGGGCGCAGGTTCGTTTGTCCAGGGCGCAGGAGGGGTCACCACCAACATGCGCATCCCATGGTGTGTCGTCAGAGAGGTTGGCCAGAAAGGCTTCGGTGAAGCTCGAAGGTCGTGATGCAATCGTGGATTGTTGCTCGACTGTGCAGCTCGAAGGTCTTGATTCAGTCGTGGATTGTTGCCGGGTGATCCTAAATTTAGGCGGTCCTTTGTGATCCATTGTGTCGTGGGAACCTGCGGGAGAACTCATCTACTATCTCGATCCTAACCATATATATATATATAACATTCGTGGGAACCTGTGGAGAGAGAATTAATATAATATCGCGATCTTAACAACCACAAAATCTGAAATATAAACTCATATTACACAAATAACCTACAGGCACACAAAAATGGCATGACATGACCGGGCACAGGGCGACGGGAGGGTCCCCGACAATGTTCCATGTCCTGTGCTGGTGAATCGATGCCGTTTTAACCCCGTTGGGTCTACAGGGCCTGAACTTTGGCCAGGAGTCAGGGCGAATTCCCCCGTGACTGTAGCGTAGGTTGTCCTGCATTCCTGTCCTCTTCTCGCCCAGAGAACCGTGGAGGGATTACTAGGTGGGCCCCACTCCTCGACCCCCGAAGAGGGAGTATGTGGTGGGAATCGCCATTCATCAACCCCACAGCCTCACCCTACCTACCTACCACCACCAAGCGCGGGGAGGACCTTAACCATACCTCGGGTCACTTGCCACGACCCTACCATGCCTCCTGCTCCGGGCGCTGACTTGACTAGATCGGTGTGCTGCGTATCCACCCCGCCGGGTACGCTTTAACCCCGCGCGGGTCTACAGGGCCTGAACTCGAGCCAGGAGTCAGGGAGCATCCCCCCGGGTAAAAGATAAGGATGGGAATGGGAGAGTCGATCGTGGGCCAGGTACTAATTAACCCCGGCCACCCGACACAGTACTGATACGGCACTCGCCGCCTGGATGCCGAGTTAACCCTTCCCCTCCTCATACGACCGAGATCGTGGGCCAGGTACTTATGATCCCCGGCCACCAGGCACGCCAGGAAGCCGAGTTAATCCTTCCCCTCCTCATACGACCGACCCGTTATCTTCCCTCTAATTGGTTAGTCCTTTCACGTTCAGGCGCTTCATAAGGAACTTCCCCTGTTGCCCTACGCGTAACCTACCTATCCACCGGGGCACACGGCAGCCCGCCGAGCCGCTGCAGTCAGCTCACCGTGCTTACCACATGGTCCCGGTGTTCGTCAGTCACTCCACACATTCATACTCTATACGGTGATGGACCTAATACTCTTCACTTCCCTCACGACACCCCACGTACTTACTAACGCGTGTGTCACTCGCTATCTCTCTCTATCTACAGCTAAGCTACGCCAGCCACAAGATCAGGATCCTACTCACTGCGCCAATATGTTAAGCCCCAAGTTTGGAGGGGGTGGGGGCTCAACGGGGGGTGATACTCCTGTTAGCGGACCCCCCACCCGTTACGGTTCTATCCAATCGGTCGCTGACGTGGCATGACAACTAATCCCCAGCACCCCTACCTGTAGGGTGCCAGGTTGGACATATCTCCATGCACGTATGTACTTACGTTAAATGGGGCAGTGCCCGTGGCGTCGGAGATACGGGGAGCTTGCCTCCCCAGGCTGGTAAAAGACCCGGCATTGCCGGGGGGGCGACCCTCCCTGTCCCCCCCGAGGTCCCTGACTTGCTACAGTTCCACCGGGGCCATCCTTAATCGCCCGCCCTGTCATGCACTGTACAATTAATACATCACCATCTGCTGCGTAGCCTCCTGGTAGACCTGTGGTACTCAAGGGTGCTAAAACCCTGCTGCGTGTGTCTCGTAATGCCCCGGGGTCCCAGGGGAAACCCAAGAGAAGCCACAGGGGCAGGTGTCTAGCAGGGCGTCGTAGCAGCGTAGAATTTCACCTCGCCCCTAGCGCCGCCGCGTGTCTCGCGCAATGCCCCGTGGTCCCGCGGAGGGCCCTGAAGAGAAGCCACAGGGGAGAAGCCGCAGGGGAGAAGCCACAGGGGCGGGTGTGTTGCAGGGACGTCGTGACACCGTAGAGTTGCACCCCTGCCCCGTGGGGCAATGCGGGGCGATCCTCCGTCGCCCCGCTGCGGCCCCGTAGATCCCTGGGGGTCCAGAAGAGAGGCAACAGGGGCGGGTTGTATTGTAGGACGTCGTGGCATCGTATAGTTGCACCCCCGCCCCGTGGGGCAATGCGGGGCGATCCTCCGTCGCCCCGCTGCGGCCCCGGGATCTCAGAGGGCCCAGGCGGAACCACAGGGGCAAAGCCACAGGGGCAGGTGCTCTTGCAGGACGTCGGGGCACCGTAGAGTTGAGTAGCACCTGCCCCGGGGGGACAAAGCGGAGCGGCGGACGTTGGGACGTCGGGTAAGGGGGGCGCGGCGTGTGTGGAGCGGCAGAGTGGAACTCAGACACATACTCGAGCACGCACGCCGCCGTCGGTATAACTCGCTCACTGCCCTAAGACAAGACACTAGTCTCATGGTCACGTATCACTGCGCGTCGCGAGGCATGCCCGCCCACACCGGAGTATAGAGAGATTCTCCTTCCCTCTCCTCTGTTCAGGGAGGCAGCGAGGCGTATGTTGGTGGGTACAGGTCAAAGGTTATATCAGTGTGACAGTTAATCAGTGAGGTATGAGGTGATGGTGTGGGGTGATCCTTGGTTGCTGGCGGCAACTCTGTTGGGTCATCAATATAAGCCAGGCCCTTCTACTTCTTCCCATCTCTCGTCCCTTCTTCTCCTCTTCTCTCTTCCCATTCCTCACTTTCTCTCTCCTTCTTCCTCCTCCCTATTCCTCTTCTAGTGGACACTCATACATACACTCACCTAACGTCAGCGAGTCTGGAGGTGGCCTTTGCTCTCTCCTTGATGGTTTGATAAGGATAGGTTGTGTCAGCGAAAACCTTGTCGCCTCTCTCTCTACCACTACCGTTATCAGAGATTCTCTCTCTTCCCTTATTCTCTTCTTCTATTCCCTTATTAATCCTCTTCTCCTTTCCTATTTCTCGTTCCGCTGTTCTCCGAGCCCTCACAATTATAATCGTTATAGTAAGTATATCTCAGAGTCAGATTTATATGCTTCGGGTCATCATCATCTTCATCATCATGATCACAATCACCATCACCACCACCACCACCACCACTATCATCATCACCACCATCACCACCACCACCACCATCACAACCACCACCACCACCACAACCATCACCACCACCACCACCACCATAGGTGGGCGCGATAACGAAAAAATTTATCACGATAATCGATAAATCGATAACGATAACCTTATCGGCGATAACCGATAATCGATAACTGGCGATAAATTTATCGCCCGATAAGGCGATAACCGATAAATCGATAAATCTAAAATTCCGATACTAGCGATAACGATATTGATATTTTAAATAAAAAATCTTAAATGCTATCAGTAAACTGTTAGAAAACCCTTCATTTACCTTTTTACGGCCGCCAGTCCCAACGTTGGCCTTGCAAGCTTCGTCAACCTGTTTTGCCTTGTCAGGATGAATCCTGTTGAAGTGGCTCTTCAGGTTGGCCTTGGTGCCCTTGTTCACCTTCACCTCAGTGACCTTGGGGAGGCAGGACAAGCACTGGAAGATGTAGCTGTCGCCAACCATCTTCTTGTACTTCACCCACTTGCCAAGGAATGGCCAGGGTGACTGAGGCTCAGCTTCAGTGAACTCAGAGTCAATAGACTCCGCTGAGTCTCCTTGGCTTGATGCGGGCACAGTCTCTTGCGACGCCATCACTAATTCAATACTATAATACTATAATACTATAAAATAGTAAAGCACTACTAAATTACAATAAAAATAGGATCAGTTTAGAATAGGGGCGTAAGTGTTCAAAACGTTAATAAACGGATATTAAAGAATAGCACCGAATAGTACATACATTCATATACACGTGCACAAAAAATTAGAACGGAAGAAGCACGGGAACATAGGGGAAAAAATCACCAAAGA
>JACEEZ010024124.1:109693-112193 GCA_016584305.1 Chionoecetes opilio
GCTTCGTTTCTACTAGACCTAATATATCTGGTTTCTTGGCTCTCAGGTAATCGTTTACTTCTGTTAATGTTGACTCTAGCCCATTTATATTTGTATACTAGCCGCAAAGCCGCCCTCCGGGCGGACTTTTTGGCTAGCTCCTGCGGAGGGCTATTGGTGGGCCTTCGGCCCACCACCTGTGTTTGGTGGGCCGAAGGCCCACCAAACATGGACTCTCCAGATAGCCCCTTCTAACTTTCCTGAAATCATGGATGTAGAAATGTATGTATTCCCCCCACCCATTCACTCACCCATTACCCATCACCCCCCACCCATTCACTCACCTATTACCCATCAACCCCCACCCATTCACTCACCCATTACCCATCACCCCCCACCCATTCACTCACCCATTACCCATCACCCCCCACCCATTCACTCACCCATTACCCATCACCCCCCACCTATTCCCTCACCCATCACCCATCACCCCCAACCCATCACCCCCCACCCATTCACTCACCCATCACCCCACACCCATTACTCATCACCCCACCCATTCACTCACCCATTACCCATCACCCCCACCTATTCCCTCACCCATCACCCCCAACCCATCACCCCCCACCCATTCACTCACCCATCACCCCACACCCATTACCCATCACCCCACCCATTCACTCACCCATTACCCATCACCCTACATCAAGGCTTCCTCAATTCTCGCAACCCACTTTTGTTTTCACAATTCTCGCTAATAGGCTGCTAAAAAAAAGAAAAAAAAGTGATCGGATCATCTCATAAGTGGGCTTATGACCTTCCCCTGGTCAACCTGATTCCAAAAATGTGCCATATGAGGTGTTTGCGCCACGGGGGGCGGAACCTATACCACACACACACACAGACAGACAGACAGACAGACAGACAGACACACACACTTTCGCTTATATTATTGTAGACGATACCTGCCATCCTATTTCATTTTCCTTTGGATTGTCTTCTCTTACTCTTTCTCTTTTAGATACCACTAATTCAGTTTTTGGTCTAAAACTCTCCAATAGAATTTCTGTTTTTCCTCTTCCGTCCTCAATTCGTTTTTTTCTTTGGCTTCTTTAAACAGTACATTCAATCTGGCTCTTTCTTCCTCATTCATATCTTTTCTTATCCATATTTTCTTATATTCTTCTGTCTTTGCCAGTTTCCATGCCTTAGACAATATATCTAGTGTTGTATTTTGTGACCTAAACTTAACTTTCAAGGGGCGGGCCCCTCCCTCTTCATATTTTCCTAACCTATGTATCTCTTCTATTTCTTCTTCTACCTCCGTATTTTCTTCTACTACTTTAAATATTTCTTTTGACACTTTCTTTTCTTCCTCTTCTCTCAAGTTTTTCTTGGGCAGCACTTTCTCCTTCAAACCAAAAATGATGACACATTTCTTTTTGTCTACCGTATCTCTTACTAGATTCTCCTTTTGTTTGATTACTTTTACTACATTTTTGGTCAGATTTTTCTTTTCATTTTCTTGATCTTCTATTATCTGTCGTAAGTTGTCTTGTTCTTTTTCCTGTTCTATCTTCCATGTTTTTCTTTCATCTTTCATTTCCTCTTGTGTCATTTTCCATTTCTTGTGTACAGAATACATTTCAGCATGCATTTTCTCAACCTTTTCATCGTCTTGCTTTCCGTTTAATTCATCCACTCTATTTTTCAAAATAGAATTATCTTTTTCCAATACGTACACTTTTTTTTTTTTTCCAATACGTACACTTTCTTTACCATCTTCTCAAGTGTATCCATTAATTCGTGCACAATATTTTCTAACATTACAACTCTTCTCTGGTTCGTTTTCAGCCCTAATATGTCCTTTTCATTGGTGTTGAATCCGTGGAATGGGGTCCCAGCTGGCCCCAGCTGATCCGCCATTTTGTTTATCCTTGTTTATGTTATATTTCACTGCCACTACTTATCACTTTTTTAGGTAAATCATTTGGAGACGGGACATTTTAACTCCATAGCCCTAACCTATAGGTACTTAAGGTCTTTCAGCGTTCTCTGCGGGGTTGGTGTTCCCTGCATTCACCCAGCGCGTCCAATTGCTTAGGAGCCTGTCCTCATCGGCCGTGTGTGTGTGTGTGTGTGTGTGTGTGTGTGTGTTGTGTGTTGTGTGTGTGTGTGTGTGTGTGTGTGTGTGTGTGTGTGTGTGTGTGTGTGTGTGTGTAAAGAATTGTCATCATTATTATTTATATATTTTCTTATTATATTCAAATATCATTTACTATTATTATTATTATTATTATTATTATTATTATTATTATTATTATTATTACCATTATCATTATTATGATTATCATTGTTATTGTTGTTATTATTATTGACCTTATTATTATTAATGATAATATTTGTATTATCATTATCAGTAATACTATTATTATTAATATTAATATTATTACTATCATTAATATGCATATTTTTATATTATTGTTGTTATCATTATTATTATTATTATTATTATTATTAT
>JACEEZ010024124.1:117193-129693 GCA_016584305.1 Chionoecetes opilio
TGTGCAACTATTTTAAAAGCCTATACATAAAAAGAGATATGCAATAAGATTTAGCCTTGTCATTAGCCTTAAGATTGGCATTTTAGGTTGTCATTATATCTATTTTGTCATTTTGTCATTTTTTACTGCCTATTCTCCTGTCTTTTCTTATTGTATATATCAAAGCAGAGAGAGAGAGAGAGAGAGAGAGAGAGAGAGAGAGAGAGAGAGAGAGAGAGTTTTTAGTCCTTTAGTCTCCTAGTTTAGCTTAACCCCATCACGCCCAGATCTTTCCTTTGCTATAAAAAAAATCGTATGTTGTTAGCCATAAAATTACGAAAAGTAACTGAATATACCAAATTAGTTAGTGGACAAGGATACTAAACAGGTCATATCTATAAAATATTTCTTATATTAAAAAAAATCGTCTAACGGTACCCAAATTACAATGGAAATTACATTCTGGGTCTCAAGGGGTTAAGTTTTGTGTAAGTTAGTTTAGTTTAGTTAAGTTTAGTTTAAATTTAAGTAGTCCTAGTAATTCAACCCTAATTTAGTCTCCTTTAGTCCTTTAGCCTTGATATATATATTTCATGGGTTGGTTTATTTGTCTTATGAAGTTGTTTACATTTCTAATATTTCTATGTCTCTATTTTTTTCCCATCTCTCTTCTATTTTTCTATTTATATTCGTCTATTTATTTTTTATATTTTCTATTTGTCTTTTTATTTCTCTTTTTTCTTTTCCCATTTCTCTTCTTCTTTATCTCAGTCTTCTCTGTTCCCCGATTTTCTCTTCTATTTTATCTTTCTGTTATTTTCTATTATTTCTTCTTTCTATTTCTTTCTATTATTTTCTATTATTTCTTTCTATTTCTTTCTATTATTTTCTATTATTTCTTTCTATTTCTTTCTATTATTTCTTTCTATTATTTCTTTCTATTACTTTCTATTATTTCTTTCTATTATTTTCTATTATTTTTTTCTATTATTTTCTATTCTTTCTTCTTTCTATTTCTTTCTATTATTTCTTCTTTCTATTATTTCTTTCTATTATTTTCTATTATTTCTTCTTTTTATTTATTTCTATTATTTTCTATTATTTCTTTCTATTATTTTCCATTATTTCTTTCTATTTCTTTCTATTATTTTCTATTATTTCTTTCTATTTCTTTCTATTATTTTCTATTATTTCTTTCTATTTCTTTCTATTATTTTCTATTATTTCTTCTTTCTATTATTTTCTATTATTTCTTCTTTCTATTTCTTTCTATTATTTTCTATTATTTCTTTCTATTTCTTTCTATTATTTTATATTAGTCTTTATCTACTATTTTTTCTTTCTTTCTATTTTCTCTTCTATTTCCTCTTTCTCTTCTATTTCTCTTCTTTATCCCCTGATTTTCGTTTGCTTCTTCCCCCATTTATCTCCTTTTGCCTTATCTCCTCTCTTCTCCCTCCAATGTATCCCTTTCTTTTCTCTTAACTTCACCATTTTGTTTTCATCTTATCCCCTCTCTCTCTCTCTCTCTCTCTCTCTCTCTCTCTCTCTCTCTCTCTCTCTCTCTTACTTTTTCTCCCTCCCATTATTTGTTTTTCTCTCCCTTTGCTATTCTAATTACTCTATTTCTTCCATCTCTCTCTCTCTCTCTCTCTCTCTCTCTCTCTCTCTCTCTCTCTCTCTCTCTCTCTCTCTCTCTCTCTCTCTCTCTCTCTCTCTCTCATCTTACCAACCCTCCTCTCCCATATCTCCTCTCCATCTTTTCTTTTCTTCTCTCTGTCCCCATCTCTTTCTTCTCTCTCTCTCTCTCTCTCTCTCTTCTCTCTCTCTCTCTCTCTCTCTCTCTCTCTCTCTCTCTCTCTCTCTCCATTAATTCTCACTTTCTCTACCTTCACAAACCTTTCTTTTCCATATTTCCCTCATTTACTCTTTTATTTTCTCCTATCTTATTTTCTCTATCTTATTTTCTCCTCTCTCCTTTTTTTCTCTTCTTTTCTATCTTATTTTCTTGCTATTTTATTTATCTTATTTTCTTTCTATTTTATCTATCTTATTTTCTTTTTTATCTATCTTATCTTTCTATTTTATCTATCTTATTTTTTTTCTCTTCTTTTCTATCTTATCTTCTTGCTATTTTATCTATCTTATTTTCTTTCTATTTTATCTATCTTATTTTCTTTCTATTTTATCTATCTTATCTTTCTATTTTATCTATCTTATTTTCTTTCTATTTTATCTATCTTATCTTCTTTCTATTTTATTTATCTTATTTTCTTTCTATTTTATCTATCTTATTTTCTTTTTTATCTATCTTATCTTTCTATTTTATCTATCTTATTTTTTTTCTCTTCTTTTCTATCTTATCTTCTTGCTATTTTATCTATCTTATCTTCTTTCTATTTTATCTATCTTATTTTCTTTCTATTTTATCTATCTTATTTTCTTTCTATTTTATCTATCTTATTTTCTTTCTATTTTATCTATCTTATTTTCTTTCTATTTTATCTATCTTATTTTCTTTCTATTTTATCTATCTTATTTTCTCCTTTCTTATTTTTTCCTCTCCTATCTTATTTTATTTCCTCCCACACCACCTCCTTATTCTCTCCTCCTTTACTTAATCTCCTTCTCTTCCTCCCTAAACATCATCTCCTTTCTCCTCCTCCTCCAACCCCCCCTCGATGTAATCATGGTCATCATCAGGAATAATGACATAATTAGGCTTCCTCCCCCCCTTCCCTCATCCCCCTTACCCCCCTCCCCCTCCCTCTTCCCCCTCCCTCTTTCCATTCCCTCCCTCTCCCTCCCTCCTTCCCCCCTCTCTTTATACTAGAAATTGTCTCTTTGGGGTGTCTTTGTGCTGGTAGTAATGGTGGTGGTGGTGGTAGTGGTAATAATGGTAGTGGCAGTAACAGTAGTAGTAGAAGTTTCATAGTAATAATAGTAGTAGTAGTAGTAGTTGTTGTTTTTATTTTTATTGCAGTTGTAGTTATCTTTGTTGTTGTTGTTGTTGAGTGTGGGTGTGTGTGTATTCATCTAGTTGTATTTTACAGGGCCTGAGCAATGCTCGTATGGCCCCGTCGTCATATCAACATTTTTATCATTCATCTTTAGTGCTTACTTTTGGCTGAAGCCAGCACCCCGGAGAGCAGGTCACAAACCCCTGGCTAACACCCGGTACCCATTCACTGCTGGGTGGACAGGGGCTCGGGTTTTAAGGAAACAGCCCATCTGTTTCCGCTCCACCCGGGGATCGAACCCGGGACTTCTCGGTTGTGAACCGAGCGTGCTACCCCTACACTATGGAGTACCCTTATGTGTGTGTGTGTGTGTGTGTGTGTGTGTGTGTGGGTTCGTTGCCTGACTGGGAGCTGAATAGAATAACAGAGAGAGAGAGAGAGAGAGAGAGAGAGAAAGAGAGAAAGAGAGAGAGAGAGAGAGAGAGAGAGAGAGAGAGAGAGAGAGAGAGAGAGAGAGAGAGAGAGAGAGAGAGAGAGAGAGATATTCACTGGAATTCGTAATGACTCATCATCCTCTTCTCTCTCATTACATACGCATCCCTCTTACCCCCTCCCCTACCTCCTCCCCCTCCCTCTTAATCCTGAGTCACCCCTCCCTAATATCATCCCCCCTTCCCCTCCCCTTCCTTCCCTTCCCTTACTTCCCCTCCCCTTTCCTTCCCCTCATCTCCCCTTCCTTTGACTCACATCTCATTCATTGTTACTGCCACTGACTCACTTTCTCTCTCTCTAACTCTCACTCACTCTCTCTCTCTCTCTCTCTCTCTCTCTCTCTCTCTCTCTCTCTCTCTCTCTCTCTCTCTCTCTCTCTCTCTCTCTCTCTCTTCGCTGACTCAGACTTTTGCTCTCCCCTTTCCCCTTTCTCATTCTTTGTAACCTACAGTGAAATTTATATACATCCTTTTCCCTTGCTTCATACGTTCCTCCTCCTCCTCCTCCTTCTCCCTATGTATTCTCCTCCTCCTCCTCCTCCTCCTCCTCCTCCTCTTCCTCTTCCTCCTCCTCGTCTTATCTATATTTACCTCCGCCAACAAAGTTGGAGGGGTTATGTTTTCACCCCGATCTGTCTGTCTGTCTGTCTGTCTGTTTGTTAGTGTACAGGATTTCTCGAAAAGTTGCGAATAGATTTGGACCAAACTCTGTATACCAAGTCTATTTGGTATAAGGAAGAACTGATTTAATTTTGGATGAAATCTATTGACAACTGTTGCCATGGCAACCAATTGATGAAATATTCGGCCGGAGGTATGCGCTCATACTGAGTGCATATATAATATATATATATATATATATATATATATATATATATATATATATATTATATATATATATATATATATATATATATATATATATATATATATATTATTATTATATTATATATATATATATATATATATATATATATATATATATATATATATATATACGTATATTTGATTAAATATTCGGGCGGAGGTATGCGCTCTACTGAGTGCCCCCCCCCTCCCTAGTCACTCATGGTTTAGTGATGCAATACTCTGTAATCAGTGCAAGGTATGGTCTCTCTCTCTCTCTCTCTCTGTCTGTCTGTCTCATATCTTGCTCCCGAAAACTAAAGTTGATCCATCCACAGCACATCGTCTCTCTCTCTCTCTCTCACTCTTTTTTCTTTTCTTTTTATTTAAACAACTTACATCATGGTTGACATGGGGCTACAATTGGTAAGGAGGTTGATGAAGGCATTAAGTGGCAGAAGCTAAAGATGTCCCCTGTCCCGGGGACATCTATCCGAAAGCTATGCCTTGTAAGATAATAACTAAGTAGTTACGAGCGAGCGCGAAGCGCTCGAGGGTCCTCACTGGATACGGGATTTTTCTCACATCTAGCGGCCGACCCGACCCGACCGACCGTCACGCTTTTCAGGAGCTTATATCTTTGGAATCCCGCTTCCGATTGACAAGCGGTCTTCGCCATCTGATAGCCCCATTCAATCCCTATTCGCGCCTACAGACAAATTTCCTTGCTATCGGGTTTCTACGGGCTCGCTCGTCCTTCGCCGATTAAGGCGTCTTACTGGTAAGTAAGTACACAGTGTTACAGGCTGAGGGTCACTTTCCGTCACAGGCACTTGTCAGGCGCACTATTGACACGTACACTGTATGTCACTGTGTCTACTAAGTGTCAATGTGTGTCACTATGTGTGTCACTGTGTCACAAAATGGTTGTGGACTTCAGTCAAGGGGAGACACGGGAAGTGAAAGAGGCCGTGGTGAAGGAGGTCCGCGCCCTGGTGGCTCATGTGGCCGCCCAAAACAGCCTCTACGATGGTCGCCTCGTCCTGGTCGGTAGCTCAGCGGATGGCTCCCGACTTTATGCCCCAGACGAATTTGATATTAACCTGGTGGTTTCGGGAGTCGAGGGCGTGGAGGTGGCAGTGGAGGACTTGGCCGTTCCACGAGACGCTGCTTCTCAAGGGCCACTCTCTTAGGGTGCGAGTGAACACGGAACACTTGGGCCTTCAGGGTGTCGCTTTTAAGAGCAACTTATACCACTTGATGCAGAGTTGCTTGGTGACGCACCACATTTGTGACACCTGACTTAGCTACGTTCCGCCGGGACTGGAGAGAACCCAGGCAGGAGTCGCACTGAACTTCGCATGGCAGGGGGAGGCTTACCCCCTCCTTCTGATCAGCGTTGACGTGGTACCGGTGCTCGGCGTCCCGTGGCCAGATCGGCTGCAGCGACCGCCCCTCACACCAGACACCTTCGCGGAGGTTTTCCTCACAAACACGGCGGAGAATGAGTGGCGCTTCAGCCTGGCGGGCGCCGAGGCCGAGGTGCTGGGCGGCCTGGCCTGGGAGGACCGTCTGGTGTACGTGTGCTGTAAGTTGGTTCTGTCGTACTTGAAGGCGGAGCGGTGGATGCCCAAGGCTGTCAAGGTCTCGTACTCCTGGTGGGACTCCCGTAAATGGAGGATCACAGCCCCGGCAGGGTTTGGCGTCAAAAATTGCTTCTTGAGGCTATTAGAACTTAAGAGGGCGGGAAAGTTCGAGTGGCCGAGGGACAGGCTATCAGCTGTGGCCGCTCTCTTGAAAGGCATTTGTGAAGACTTCAAGGATCCCTCGAACGGCCTTGGAGTTTCTTTGGTATCAGCATGCACTTTCTTTAATGGTGGTTTTCCTTGGCTGCAAAACTTTCTGACACACTTTACAAAATGATGATTCTGTTCCGTCTTTGGCCTTTGTCAGCCATGGAAACTCCTTTTCCCATACATCCTGATACTTCCTTCCCGAATCATAGTGTCCTTTCCACTTGGACATCCTGCTGATATACTTCTACGGCAGACAGCGTGACGCCGAGGGTGAGGCGAGTACAGAACTACGCGACCGACTGCCGACTTGGCCCGCCGAGACAGTCACTGCCGTACCCGTACTGTTCCTGTCCTAAACGCGTCACCCGTGATTCTTACGTGTCGAAGGCATGTGTTTGCTGGTAGCGATACTTTATTACGCAATGTTAACCAAAATTACATCACTTGGCTTCTTGATTGCCAAAGTTAGACATTTCTGATGCCAAATTGCCAAATTATCGTTTTCCACTGCCAAACAGCCGTTTTACTGCCAAAAATGGTTAAATTTGGCAGTGAAAAATGCCAGTTGGCAAACCTCACCAGTTGAAAGTGAGAATATGCACTGCCATAGACCACTGTATACCTGGACTGCACACGCGACAATGTTTTGAATTGCAGGCTGCATAGGGGCCTGCGGGGCGCCCGACAAAGAGATATAGTGGTCTATGGACTATCATATAGACTGGTTTATCAGTATATATGATATACTGTAATCTTCGTAAATGTTTGTTCTATAATATTATCAAATAAAAAACAGTAAAACACGCTAAAGAAATGCCATTACGAGACTATGAAGAAATATGCATGAACTTAATATTCACTTAACTCTTCGCCATTTAAAACTTTGCGAGTCAACTTTTATCATGAAGGTTATCAATAGAAGCGCAATTTTATTAGCTTTCCATTGATATATTTCGTTATCTGATAAATTAATTAGAACTATGCATAAATTAGCGTTAAATAAAATAATAAAATCATCAATCGGGTAATTTTCCCGATTGATGATGTTATTTATTTACTTATATATTTCGTTTTCTGATAAATGAATTAGTACCATGTATACATTAGCGTTACCTAAATAAATAACCTCATCAATCGGGAAAATTACCCGATTGAGGATTTTATTTATTTAGTTAACGCTAATTTATGCATG
This sequence comes from Chionoecetes opilio, assembly GCA_016584305.1. Taxonomy (NCBI): domain Eukaryota; kingdom Metazoa; phylum Arthropoda; class Malacostraca; order Decapoda; family Majidae; genus Chionoecetes; species Chionoecetes opilio. The sequence goes on from JACEEZ010024124.1 coordinate 124,458, forward strand.
GTTCTAATTAATTTATCAGATAACGAAATATAGCAATGGAAAGCTAATAAAATTGCGCTTCTATTGATACCCTTCATGATAAAAGTTGACTCGCAAAGTTTTAAATGGCGAAGAGTTGAAGTGAATATTATGTTCATGCATATTTCTTCAGTCTCGTAATGGCATTTCTTTACCGTGTTTTACTGTTTTTTATTTGATAATATTATAGAACAAACATTTACGAAGATTACAGTATATCATATATACTGATAAACCAGTCTATATGATGCGTATATATATATATATAAGAATCCGAGCGGCCCTCCGACTTCAGGGCAAGTTCAGGCCCATGTGCAACAGGCCGATATTCCGTGCGCAGTCCAGGTATACAGTGGTCTATGGCACTGCATATTCTCTCACAGTGATGCCAGACCAGACTCCCAGGCTTGTAGTAGTATCGTACACGGCATGATGCAAATTGTTTCCTGAAATCATAATTTATTCTTATCCGCACCTGCTCCCTCCTTTATCCTTCTATCAACATCCTTGGTTGGCCAGTATCGAGTTCTCTCCTCTATGATGAGTTGTGAATATTATGCAGCGGTAATGGGGTCAAGATTGGGCAGGTAATTACGCGGGCTGTTACTCAAACCAAATATCACGCTCTAGTGCGGTATTTAAGGTTATTTTATGTTATGTAAATTAGGTTAGGTTAGGTTAAGTAGGTTAGGTAAGGTAAGGCTGGGTTAGATTTAAAAACACCAAACTATGCGCATGCGCTGGACCAACCGGCAGGGCGGCTCTTCTGTACCGTAACACCGGGACTCGCACTGAGGGATCGAACGAACACCGAAAAAAGTGCGGAAGGAAATTTCACGTGTAGAGTTTGTATTATGACACGTTTTAGGGACCGTCAGTGTTTCATATACTCCTTACAGACTTATTATGTGTCGAAAAGTAATTGTTTACAAGATGCTTGGTGTTTTAAATTTCTAGACAATGGTTGAGTTACGATTTAAGCCATAGAGATACGTAGATACTTCCCAGACATATCCACACCACAACGTAGAAGAAGCAAGTCCAGTGTATCACAAACAAGATGCAATCACACTCAGAGGAACGTTTTGTTTTGCCTTTATTGCCAAGAACCGAAAAAACTATAATGCAATAGATATCAATACAATGCAAACACAATTATTATATTCCTAATGGTACTATCAAGCAAATTAAAATAAACCGAATAGTGATATAGAAACAATGGAAACATACACAAGTACATTTGCCAGTTGACATCAAACTGTCTTTTAGATCCAATAGTGTAAGTTTACGTTAGCATACTCAAGTAAAGGAGAAGGTGGAAGACGAGGAGAAGGAGAAGGAGGTGGACGTGGAGGAGGTGGGTTGTGATGAGAAACAGTATATAGTGAAATAAAATAGTAGGAGTATAGGTGGAAGAAGAGGAGGAGAAAAAGGAGGAATAAGTGGAAGATGAGGAGGAGAAAGAAGAGGAAGAGGTGGAAGAGGAGGAGGAGAAAGAGGTGGAAGAAGAAGAGAAAGAGGAGGAAGAGGTGGAAGAAGAAGAGGAGAAAGAGGTGGAAGAGGAGGAGAAAGAGGAGTAGATAGAAGAAGAGGAGAGAGAGGTGGAAGAGGAGGAGAAAGAGGAGTAGATAGAAGAAGAGGAGAAAGAGGTGGAAGAGGAGGAGAAAGAGGAGTATAATATATAGTATATAGTATATATAGTAATATATAGGCCATAGTATAAGTACCTACCTATAAACCTGTAAACCCTGCTTAAGTTCAACTATGTCTATATATATATATTAGTAGTACTGAAAAATAAAATGTAAAATTAGAATAGTAACACATGTACATGTAAAATTCATTTAGTAGTGAAATAGTGAATTAGAGAAATAGATAATTTAGAATAGTAACCCATGTATGTATGTTAAGCTAGGAATAATTTACACATTCTTAAAGTCAAAGATAGTTCTCAGTAGTCCAGCTGAAGCTCCTGACTGTAAAACCTATAAGAATACGTAAAGGTAAAAAAAAAAGGAAAAAAAAAGGAGTAGATAGAAGAAGAGGAGAAAGAGGAGTAGATAGAAGAAGAGGAGAAAGAGCAAGAATAAGTTGAGGAGAAGGGGAATTATTATAAGAAAAAGGTTAATGACAACGAAGAAAAAAAAATGAAGAAAAAGAAAAAAATGAAAAGAATGAAACATCTTTATATCCAAGCATGAGCTGGGAACACCTTTTGTTAAGTATTTCCGGCTGATTATTAAGTGTGCGAACTCCCGTGAAGGAGGAGGGCGTGTGTCATATCTTGGTGATGACTGGAATATCTTGGTAATGACTGGAATATCTCGGTGATGACTGGAATATCTCGGTGATGACTGGATTATCTCGGTGATGACTGGAATATTTCGGTGATGACTGGAATATCTCGGTGATGGCTGGAATATCTCGGTGATGATGCAGATAATGGAGAAAAAGCAATCTATCTGAGAATTCACTGGCAGGTAAATTATTGGAATGGACTCAGTCGTCATGTGGTCAGTGTGGAGTCAATAGGGAGCTTTAAAAGGAGACTGGATACTTTCATGGATGGGGATGAAAGGTGGATGTAGGTAGTGTTAAGTAACAGGAACTACCACGTGTAGGTATTGCAGCCTCTTGTAGCTTCCTTATTTTCTTATGTTCTTATGTTCTTAGATGGCATAGTTGTGATCTTCTTGGGATAAAAATGATTTTGTTTTCACTTTTGTTATTTGTCCCGGTGTTGTATTCTTCCAGCCTTGATCTTGATAGCCCAGCTTGTTTAACGGGCATTGAACGCGACCTTCTTGATCCAAGCCAGGTAGGGTGAGTAGCGCAGGTTGACGTATATGCCGGGGTAGTCCTTGTCGCCACAGCCTCGGCCTCGCGACACGATGCCCGCCACCACGTAGCGTCCCTGGGCGTCCTGAGTCACAAGGGGTCCGCCCGAATCACCCTGAGGGAGGGAGGACAAAAGTAACATTATAGCAGAAGGTGTCTGTGAATGGCCAGGTGACTTTACTAAAATCATTACTGTAAAGGTTGTTTTCAGCGCCAAGCCTGGTGAAAGAGGGGAAGAAGGCCTTCTATGTATCATGCTTGTGCGCGCCCTTCCTCACGGGTACAAACATGCTGGAAGGGACAGCAGGAGGAGGAGGTTGGTGGGAGGCAGGAGGAGGAGGTGGTAAAGATGAAACATCAAGGAACAACAAATAGTACCACATAAGTTGCGCTTTACGAGGTTGTTTGTGAATATCTGCACTACATGACCTACAGGGAGTGACAGAATAGTTCAGGATAAAGCTCCTCCTCAATCTCCAATCCTTCTAGTGAATAGTCGAAGCCGACAGGAATGGAAGGAACACGGTGCAACAGGTAAAAATTGCACATGGTTTTTCACGGGATGTAGAGGAGGCGTGGCGGGTGAGGTCAAGGTCAATGTCCACGTCATTGGCAAAGGTGAACCTGGTGTCAGCAGCCTCACAAACACACATATCATCAGGTTATCCAGCCAGTCATACATGATGTCAGCGTGGTGGCAGGCTTACAGTGCAAGCGTCCTTCACGCCGTCCGGGTCTCCGGCACACAGGGTCTCGCGGCCCATGCCCTGAGGCCAGGTGGAGTTGAACTGGGGCAGCGTGAGGTAGGCGCGAACACACCGAGCCAGCGGGAACACAGTCACCTCGATCTCCTTCTGGACTGAGTTGGAGTTACCACCTGTGGAAGAAGTTTGTGTTTACCATTCATGATAATTGTGAACCTTGCGTTTTGATGCCATGGGTTATGGAAAATTTGTTGATAAGAATTAGATATGGAACATTTCACCATTTCAATTTCATTCGAGATTTTGAATCAATGTTCTGAAGTTGGTAGTGCAGCGAAACTTACTACCAAATGTGTTACCGAAAGTGAGCAGCTTCGCCTTGGTGTCCGTGATGTCTGTGTTGGCCGCCGCGCCCCACGGCAGGCACACGGGACTCACGCTCTTCTGTGGACCAATGTTTTACCCAGTTAAAAAAAATGCATTTATGTACGATTTGCCAAGAACAAATAGATGATAGTTTAATTTTTATGTTGATTAAGAATTCAACTTATATGATTTGACCTGAAGAGCGACTTTTGAGCTGAGTCTGACGAGGGCGAGGCTGTGGTAGGCCTGTGGCGAGGAGTAGTCAGGGTGGGGGACGACCTCCGCCACACTGAAGTCTTGGGGAGTCGCTCCGTCATGGTCGTCGTTGAAGTCGTATTCCCCCAGGCGCACCACGGCCGCCTCCCTGCAAGGCAACGCACGGCAAACCCACACACGGCATTACCACTAAATAACACGCTTTGTCTTGCACGGACGAGATGCAGACACTTTCAGAATTTATGCAGACACTTTCAGAATTTATGATTCAAATAATACACATCATTATTGTTTAGGTATACTAACGGGTCCTGGAAGCAGTTGCCTTCAGAGAGCACCCAGTGTTCATTGATCAGCATGCCTGCACAGAGCCACAAATAGCCTTCACTCTCCTTCCGGCCAACCAAAGCCTGAGGGATAATATAAGCATTTAAAGTACGAAGTACAAAGGCATATAATCAGATCTGATGCCACATTCTGCATGAGTGTTGCGCGCCACCCACCATCCAGGGCCACGTCACCCCCGAGACTTCATGGTGGCTCTCAGGGTTGGAGCTGGAGGATGTTCCGAATCCGAAGACCTGCGGCTTACTGGCAGAGCAATCTAAAAATAGTTGTATGTACTATGAATATTATGTATTATATTAGATCAATAGTATATAGACAGATAGACTGCTATTAAATATATATATATTTTTTCTTTTTTATCTTTTGTTCGTTCTCATTAGGAAACTACTCATGCTTTGAAACAAGAAATATTTCACGTTCATTTTTAGATTGTACATTTTGATTCGTGTGAAAATAAATCTCTATAAAGAAAAATGTGTGTCATGAATCTCATATTTATGTGAGGCGCACAGTGCCGCGCGGGAGTCCTTCCTTGAGTGGAGAGCGGGTGGTGGTCCGCGTTGGGGGCCACTGGCTGAGAGGATGAGGAGCACCAGGGCCAGATTCAAGCTGTTTCTCAGGTGGTGTAAGTCACATGAGCACCAGCTTCGTGCCCAGTCCCTGGCTAACAAGCTGGCATCTGGTGACTCCTTTAAGTTTTGGCGTGGCGTGCGCAGGATGAACCAAGGGCTCACACACGCTTCCCC
>JACEEZ010024124.1:134693-139693 GCA_016584305.1 Chionoecetes opilio
AAGGGAAGAACACTGAGCCCCTGGAAACAAGGGTCAAAGGGAAGAACACTGAGCCCCTGGAAACTAGGGAAAAAGGGAAGAACACTGAGCCCCTGGAAACAAGGGTCAAAGGGAAGAACACTGAGCTCCTGGAAACAAGGGTCAAAGGGAAGAACACTGAGCCCCTGGAAACTAGGGAAAAAGGGAAGAACACTGAGCCCATGGAAACAAGGGAAAAAGGGAAGAACACTGAGCCCCTGGAAACAAAGGAAAAAGGGAAGAACACTGAGCCCATGGAAACAAGGGAAAAAGGGAAGAACATTGAGCCCCTGGAAACAAGGGAAAAAGGGAAGAACACTGAGCCCCTGGAAACTAGGGAAAAAGGGAAGAACATTGAGCCCCTGGAAACTAGGGAAAAAGGGAAGAACACTGAGCCCCTGGAAACAAAGGAAAAAGGGAAGAACACTGAGCTCCTGGAAACTAGGGAAAAAGGGAAGAACACTGAGCCCCTGGAAACAAAGGAAAAAGGGAAGAACACTGAGCCCCTGGAAACAAGGGTCAAAGGGAAAAACACTGAGCCCCTGGAAACAAGGGTCAAAGGGAAGAACACTGAGCCCTTGGAAACAAGGGTCAAAGGGAAGAACACTGAGCCCCTGGAAACAAGGGTCAAAGGGAAGAACACTGAGCCCCTGGAAACAAGGGTCAAAGGGAAGAACACTGAGCCCTTGGAAACAAGGGTCAAAGGGAAGAACACTGAGCACCTGGAAACAAGGGTCAAAGGGAAGAACACTGAGCCCCTGGAAACAAGGGTCAAAGGGAAGAACACTGAGCCCCTGGAAACAAGGGTCAAAGGGAAGAACACTGAGCCCATGGAAACAAGGGTCAAAGGGAAGAACACTGAGCCCCTGGAAACAAGGGTCAAAGGGAAGAACACTGAGCCCTTGGAAACAAGGGTCAAAGGGAAGAACACTGAGCCCCTGGAAACAAGGGTCAAAGGGAAAACGTAAATATTCGTCGCCACCTGGAAAATACGGTGCACAACAAGCAAACAGAAACCATGATTTAAGAAGTAGTAGTAGTAGTAGTAGTAGTAGTAGTAGGCTGACCTCTACTATTTTATGTCATGACAGGAACAAAAGAAGGAGACATAACAACGGTAGTGACAATAATTAACAGGGAGACATAACAACGGTAGGGACAATAATTAACAGGGAGACATAACAACGGTAGGGACAATAATTAACAGGGAGACATAACAACGGTAGGGACAATAATTAACAGGGAGACATAACAACGGTAGGGACAATAATTAACAGGGAGACATAACAACGGTAGGGACAATAATTAACAGGGAGACATACCAATGGTAGGGACAATATAAAAAATTATAACGTGCATGTGCTTACCAACAACAACAACAAGCAACAACAGGGCGCTCATAAGCCGCTCCATCCTGCCTTCACGCCTGGTTCTTCACGACTGGTTTGTCCTAAGTGTGTCATTCTTGCCTTTATACCTGATCAAATTTGTTAAGCAGCCGACATCCTTTCTCTTCGTGGTGGGCTTACCAATTAAGAGTTGGAGAAAAATAGAAAAAAAATATGTTGCCTTAATATTGAGTTTTTTTAATATTGAGCTTTCTTAATATTGAGCTTTTTTAATATTGAGCTTTTTTAATACTGAGATTTTTTAATATTGAGTTTTTAATATATTTTTTTTTATATTGAGTTTTTTTAATAGTGTGCTTTTTTAATATTGAGTTTTTTTAATATTGAGTTTTTTTAATATTAAGCTTTTATAATATTGAGCTTTTTTTAAGATTGAGTACTTTTTATATTGAGCTTTTTTAATATTGAGCTTTTTTAATATAGATTTGTCCTAATATTGGGTTTTTAATATATTGAGTTTTTTTAATATTGAGTTTTTTTAATATTGAGTTTTTTTAATATTGAGAATTTTTAATATAGTTTTTTTAATATTGAGCATTTTTTAAATTGAGCTTTTATAATATTGAGCTCTTATGATATTGAGCTTTTTTAATATTGAACATTTTTAATATTGAGCTTTTTTAATATTGAGTTTTTACGAGCGAGCGCGAAGCGCTCGTGAGTCCTCACCAACTCAGATTTTTCCGGGTTAAGCGGCCGACCCGACTGACCATCACGCTTTTCAGGAGCTTATATCTTTGGAATCCCGCTTCCGATTGACAAGCGGTCTTCGCCATCTGATAGCTCCATTCAATCCCTAGAGTTTCAGCCTAAAAAGGCAAAGGTAAATGGAGTTTAGATGACAGCAGACAAATTTCCTTGCTATCGAGAGTCCTCAATGGATACGGGAAATATGCATGAACTTAATATTCTATTAAACTCTTCGTCATTTAATACTTTGCGAGAAAACTTTTTACATGGAGAATATGAATAGAAGCGGAATTTCATTAGCTTTCCATTGATACATTTCGTTTTCTGATAAATAAATTAGCAGCATGCATAAATTAGCGTTAACTAAATAAATAACACCATCATTCGGGAAAAATTACCCGATTTCATGATGTTATTTATATAGTTAACGCTCATTTATACATGCTGCTAATTCATTTATCAGAAATCGAAATATATCAATGGAAAGCTAATAAAATTCCGCTTCTATTCATATTCTCCATGTAAAAAGTTTTCTCACAAAGTATTAAATGACGAAGAGTTTAATAGAATATTAAGTTCATGCGTATTTCTTGAGTCTCATAATGGCAGTTATTTAGTGTGTTTTACGGTTTTTTATTTGATAATATTATAGAACAAACATTTCCGAAGATAACAGTATACCTTTTATACTGATAAACATATATTTAGTAGGGGAAAATTACCATAAGCTGGCAAACACGGGCGGCAAGTGGAGTTTGTTGGTCCTCCAGCTCGCATTTCCCGCGTTTTTCGCCTCCACAGCGAGGACTGTGACGCCACGTGCAAGACGCCTATTGTGTAGTAGTAGTAGAAGTAGTAGTAGTAGTAGTAGTAGTAGTAGTAGTAGTAGTAGTAGTTATAGTAGTAGTAGTAGTAGTAGTAGGAGTAGAAGTAGTTATAGTAGTAGTAGTAGTTACGAGCGAGCGCGAAGCGCTCGTGAATCCTCACTGATGCGGGATTTTTCCGGGATAAGCGGCCGACCCGACCCGACCGACCATCACGCTTTTCAGGAGCTATTGAAAGGATCTATCTATTTTTCAAGAGCAGGAATCCCACTTCCGATTGACAAGTGGTCTTCGCCATCTGATAGCTCCATTCAATCCCTATTTGTGTTGACATGTTTTGTCTCACGTGAGGGGTCAGCATGGCGCGTGGCGCGTGCCGCGTGAGGGGTGTCAGACAACGTTATCTTGCTATAGCTGAGAAACGGCTGTACCGACTAAGTTGAAATTTGGTGTGTGGTTTGAGACCACACGCATAGCAATGTCACACAGGTCAAACTCCGGGTGACGCCGCACGTGCGCACGTGCGGCGGGTTTCTACGGGCTCGCTCGTCCCTCGCCGATTAAGGCGTCTTACTGGTTTCAATATTTCGTTTTTCTAATATTGAGCATTTTTAATACTGAGGTTTTTTAATATTGAACTTTTTTTATATTGAGTTTTTTAATATTGAGTTTTTTAATAGAGCTTTTTTTAATATTAAGTTTTTTAATATTGAGTTTTTTTAAATATTTAGTTTTGTTAATATTCAGCTTTTTTAATATTTAGTTTTTTTAAATATTGAGCTTTCTTAATATTGAGCTTTTTTAATATTGAGCTCTTTTAATATTGAGTTTTTTTATTATTGAGTTTTTTTAATATTAATCAATCAATCATTGGGGGCATACGCCGGGGGGCGCATCGCCTCGCCCACCCTACGACGCCACTCCCGGGGGTCACCACGCGCGAGTTCCCATGCAGGCTCCTTTCCCATACCAAGCAGCTCTCGACAAGAAACATCAACTTGCCCCAGCCACGAGCCTTTTGGGCGCCCCCTTGGCCTCCTCCACGCCGGATTGTCTCTTACAGATACAACCCGATGGGAAGGATCGGTTTCAGGGTAGCGTGCCACATGCCCATATAGCCGAAGTTGGCGCTGACGGACTATGCAGGTAATAGGCCTCGATTCAGTCTCACGGTGCAATCGCTGATTTGACACATAATCATCCCAGCGATACCCCATGATTCTGCGAAGACACTTATTACCAAAGGCATTGATTCGTCTCTTCAAGTCACTATTTAGTGTCCATGTCTCACAACCATAGAGTAAGACAGGGATCACAAGCGACTTGAAGATCCGGATCTTTGTCCTCCTGCACAGGTACCGACAACGCCAAATACTCCCGCTGAGCGAGTCCATAACACCGTGGGCTATGCCAATCCGCCGTAAGACTTCTTGACGTGACCCGCCGTCATTATGGACTGCGCTACCAAGGTATGTAAAACTTTCCAAGATCTCAATGTCCTTGCCACACGCATGAGCAGACTGTACTGCTTCATCTAGTAAGTCTCCAAATACCTGGACCTTGGTCTTGAGCCAGGAGACCTCAAGTCCCAAAGGCTTTGCCTCCTCGTGCAGCGCCTCGAGAGCCATCACCAGGACCTCCAGCGACTCAGCAAAGATTACTGCATCATCGGCAAAAACAAGATCAGTGATCTTGGTGTTGCCGACGGATGCTCCACAATCACTTTGATCTACAACCTTGTCCAATACCCAGTCCATACAAGCGTTGAAAAGTGATGGGGCAAGGACGCACCCTTGCCTCACTCCTGTATTCACAGGAAAGAAGCTGGATACACCTGCCCCACACTTCACAGCACTCTCAGTCCCAGAATATTGAGTGAAATATTCTGTTAATATTAAGCTTTATTAATATTCAGCTTTTTTAATATTTTTTTTTTTTAAAGATTGAGTACTTTGCACAATGAGCTGTTTTAATATTGAGCTCTTTTAATATTGAGTTTTTCTAATATCGGGTTTTTAATGTATTGAGTTTTGTTAATATTGAATTTTTTTAATATTCA
>JACEEZ010024124.1:144693-154693 GCA_016584305.1 Chionoecetes opilio
AACACTGTGTACCTACTTACTACTTAGTTATTATCTTACAAGGCATAGCTTTCGGATAGATGTCCCCGGGACAGGGGACATCTTTAGCTTCTGCCACTTAATGCCTTCATCAACCTCCTTACCAATTGTAGCCCCATGTCAACCTTGATGTAAGACACACACACTGTCCACCACCTCCCTTCTTTCTCACACCCATCAAAGTTATGGATATATATAAAAAATTATATCAATATTAAAAATACTCAATATTAAAAAAAACTTTAATATTTTTAATATTGAGTTTTTTTAATATATATATATATATATATATATATATATATATATATTATATATATATATATATATATATATATAATATATATATATATATATATATATATATATATATAATATATATATATATTTTAAAAAAACTCAATATTAAAAAAACTCAATATTAAAAAAACTCAATATAAAAAATACTCAATATTACAAAAGCTCAATACTAAAAAAAGCTCAAAATTAAAAAAGCTCAAAATTAAAAAAAGCTCAATATTAAAAGAGCTCTATATTGAAAAAAACTCAATATTAAAAAAACTCAACATTAAAAAAGCTTAATATTAAAAAAGCTAAATATAGAAAAACGCAATATTAAAAAACTCAATATTAAAAATACCCTATATTAAAAAAAACTCAATATTATAAATACTCGATATTGAAAAAGCTAAATATTAAAAAGACTCAATATTAAAAAACTCAATAAAAAAAAAGCTAAATATTAAAAAAACTCAATAAAAAAAACCTCAATATTAAAAAAACTCAATATTAAAAAAACTCAATAAAAAAAAAGCTCAATATTAAAAAAGCTGAATATTAAAAAAGCTCAATATTATAAAAGCTCAATTTTAAAAAGGTCAATATTAAAAACTCATTATTAAAAAAGCTCAATATTAAAAAAAGCTCAATATTAAAAAAACTCATATATTAAAAAAAGCTCAATATTAAAAAAACTCATTAAAAAAAGATCAATATTAAAAAAGCTCAATATTAAAAAAACTCAATAAAAAAAAAACTCAATATTAAAAAAACTAAATAAAAAAGCTCAATATTAAAAAAACTCTATATTAAAAAAACTCAATAAAAAAAAACCTCAATATTAAAAAAGCTGAATATTAAAAAAGCTCAATATTAAAAAAGCTCAATATTATAAAAGCTCAATATTAAAAAAGCTCAATATTAAAAAAAACTCAATAAAAAAAAAACTCAATATTAAAAAAACTAAATAAAAAAGCTCAATATTAAAAAAACTCTATATTAAAAAAACTCAATAAAAAAAACCCTCAATATTAAAAAAGCTGAATATTAAAAAAGCTCAATATTAAAAAAGCTCAATATTATAAAAGCTCAATATTAAAAAGGTCAATATTAAAAACATGTATTAAAAAAAGCTCAATATTAAGAAAGCTCAATATTAAAAAAGCTCAATATTAAAAAAGCTCAATATTAAAAAAACTCAATATTAAAAAAGATCAATATTAAGAAAGCTCAATATTAAAAAACTCAATATTAAAAATACTCAATGTTAAAAAAAACTCAATATTAAAAAAAATTCAATATTAAAATAGGTCAATATTAAAAAAGCTCAATATTAAAAAAGCTCAATATTGAAAAAGCTCAATATTAAACTTCTCCCCTACTCCCATCACCCCCTCCTTCCCCTCTCCCCTTCCTTCCCCCCTCTCCCTCCCCTATCCCATCACTCCCTTCTCCCCTTCCCATCACTCCCCTTCAACCCTTCCTCCCCCTCTCCCCATCCCTTCAACTCCTCCCCTACTCTCATTCCCTCCTTCTCCCCCTCTCACATCACCCTCTCCCCTTCCCCTTCCCCTTCCCCCTACAACCCGCCCTTCCCCGTAACCTTGCCAAGCCTCCTCCCTTCCTGCCCCATCACCCACCCCATCACCCTGAAGGTCACGTCAGAGATAAGACATTTTTTTTTGTCTCGCTGTTTCTTTGTTACCAATTTTATTATTATTATCTTTATCAATAATATCAGGATTGTTATTGTTATTATTACTATCATTGTTATTATTGCCATTGGTATTATAATTGTTTTTTATAGGTAATGCTGAATATTTTGAAGCACTAAATGAGAGAGAGAGAGAGAGAGAGAGAGAAGAGAGGAGAGAGAGAGAGAGAGAGAGGAGGTTTGTCGATCATCCCTTTCCAATCACGTATTTTTTTTCATATGTAATTTTGACTATCTCTCTCTCTCTCTCTCTCTCTCTCTCTCTCTCTCTCTCTCTCCTCTCTCTCTCTCTCCCCTCTCTCTCTCCTCTCTCTCTCTCTCCCCTTAAAGAGGTGATCCCAATAGCACCTGTGTTGATCTTCCCGTGCTTGTTTGGAGGAGGACGAAGAAGAAGAGGAGGAGGAAGGAGAAGGAGGAGGAGGGGGAGGGGGGAGGAGGAGGAGGAGGAGGAGGAGTGAGAGGAGGAGGAGGAGGAGGAGGAAAGAAGAAGAGAGGAGGAGGAAGAGGAGGAGGAGGAGGAGGAGAGGAGGAGGATGAGGAGGAGTAGGAGGAGGAGGAGGAGGAGAAGGAGAAGGAGAAGAGGAAGAGGAAGAGAAGGAGGAGGAACGAAGAAGAAGAAGAAGAAGGAGGAGGAAGAGGAGGAGGAGTGAGGAGAAGAGTATTGATAATTCACGGATCTGAGGATAAAACGCTTTTAGACAAAGGAGGAAAGTGAACGAAGGGGAAAAGGAAAGAGAGAGAGTGAGAGGAGAGATGAGAGTGAGAGAGAGAGAGAGATGAGGAGAGAGAGAGAGAGGAGAGAAGAGAGAGGAGAGAGAGGAGAGAGAGAGATGAGAGGGAAAATCTTAGAGAGAGATAAGGATGAAGAAGAGAGAAATAAAAACAAATAAAGTGAGAAGGAAATGATGGAAGAGATAAAGAAAGGGCAGAAAAAAGGAAAGAACAAAGAAGAATGCACCAAAGATAAGAGGAGAGAGAGAGTGGTGATGGTGGGTAGAAGAATGAGAGAGAGAGAGAGAGGAGAGAGAGAGAGAGAGAGAGAGAGAGAGAGAGGAGAGAGAGAGGAGAAGAGAATGGTGTGGGTCGTAGGAAAATAGGAGTGATGGTGGATTAGGAGAATAGTGAGAGAGAGAGAGAGAGGAGAGAGAGAGAGGGGAGAGAGAGAGAGAGATAGAGAGAGAGAGAGAGAGAGAGATGGTGGTGTAGGAGAATAGTGAAGAGAGAGAGAGAGAGAGAGAGAGAGGTGATGGTTGGTTGTACGTAAGAGAATAGTGAAAGAGAGAGAGAAAAGAGAGAGAGGAGAGAGAGAGGGGAGAGAGAGAGAGAGAGAGAGGGGAGCGAGAGAGAGAGAGAGAGAGAGTGGTGGTGGTGGTGCAGTGTGGTGGGTGGAGACTGGAATGACATATATTTCGTAACGGCATCTTGTTTGTACAGCAGCCTCACCGCCGCCACCTGCACGGCACCGCAAGCCCTTGCCTCCCCTCCCGCGGCCTCATTGCACAGTGCCTTAGCCTTATTCTCACCGGCCCGGCCCCTACTAGAGTACTTTATTAAGAGACCCTAGCCCCTACTGCTATCCGACATACTAATGCAAGAGTTAACCGCTGTCTTCGCTATTGCATCCCTCTTCTCATCGGTAAACACTGGAACACTCAATCAGTTTGGGTGTATTCTTATCAACTCCTTACGACTGATGAATACTTACTGACGACTACAAATATTTACTTATAACTTAAAGAGAGAGAGAGAGAGAGTCCGATTTTTTTTTTCTTGAAATATTACATGTAGTCTTCTTGAGTATTTCGCTTTGCATATTATCGGTTTCAGTCATAATTTTGATCTCCTTGGAGCCACATTCTTTGATGACAAACATACAGACAGACGACCAAGCGTGCTTAGTTATATGGAATTTGTAGATTATCGAAACACCTCTGGAACTTAATTGTCTTTCCTCCTGAAATTTTATCTGCTTTTATTTATATTTTTTTCTTTTTTTGGTGAGCGGCAATTTCATGTTTTATTTTTTCATAATTTTTCCTATTTATTCACTTTTTTTTATTTAGGTCTGAGCAGTCTTTTGTGTATGTAGAAACACTATCACCACCACCAACAATAATTTACCAGTTCTAATACTATCGCCACCTCTACTTCTACCACTACTACTACTACTACTCCTACTACTACTACTTACAACACTACCACAAACAACAACTACAATAATGATGATAATGACAATAGTAATGATAATAAGGACCAAGCCTTCACTCGGTCCGGGATTCAATTAAGGACAGGCCTAACTGCAATCATTAAAATACTGATTGGCGTTAATGCGATTACCTGAATATGTGAATTATACACTCATACATACATACTTACATACATACATGCATACATACATCACACACTGTTACCATTGTATAAGAATGATGAATATTTTAAAAAAATACATACATCAACAAACAAACAAACAAACATCCATGCATACATACATATATACATACATACATACATACATCACTCACTATTACCATTGCATAAGAATGATGAGTATATAGAAATATGCTCCTTCTGTCATATTCCCATTTTGTCTCATTCCCACTTTCTGCCTCATTCCTGCTTTTCTGTCATTTACACTTTCTGTCTCATTCCCACTCTTGCCTTCTTTTATTCCTATCGGGGGTCTCATTTGACACTCTTGAGAAGGAACACACATACACAACACACACACCACACACACACACACACACACACCACACACACACACACACACACACACCTATGTCCCAATCCGTTGTCACCTTGGGTCGTGTTTGTCGGTTATTCACGCCCATTGTGTGTGTGTGTGAATGTCTGTCTGTCGCAGTGTGTATGTGTGTGTGTGTGTGTGTCTGACTGTCTGTGTGAGTCACTGTGTGTGTGTGTCTGACTGTCTGTGTGAGTCACTGTGTGTGTGTGTGAATGTCTGTCTGTCGCAGTGTGTATGTGTGTGTGTGTGTGTGTATCTGACTGTCTGTGTGAGTCACTGTGTGTGTGTGTCTGACTGTCTGTGTGAGTCACTGTGTGTGTGTGTGAATGTCTGTCTGTCGCAGTGTGCATGTGTGTGTGTGTGTGTCTGACTGTCTGTGTGAGTCACTGTGTGTGTGTGTGTGTGTGTGACTGCCTGTGTGAGTCACTGTGTGTGTGTGAGGGAACTCTGTAGTGTAGTGGTTAGCACGCTCGGCTTACAACCGAGAAGTCCCGGGTTCGATCCCCGGGCGGAGCGAAAGATAGATGGGTGGTCTTTCTTAAATCCCTAGCCCCTGTCCACCCAGCAGTGAATGGGTACCGGGTGCCAGCCGGGGGTTTGTAACCCCCCCGCCGGGGTGGTGGCTTCGGCCAACACTAATATGCAGTAGCGGTAGATCACTATGGCTCTGAGGCATTATCCTCTAAACAAAACAAACAAGAGAAAACAAGAGAAACAAGTGTGTGTCTCAGTGTGTTATTTCACGTTGCCTGTTTGCCTGTTTGTTTGTTCATCGCGTCTGTTGTTGTTCGTCCGTCTGTGTGTGTGTGTGTGTGTTGCCGGGGGATTGATGCAACGGAGCTGACGGAACTACTCTCTCTCTTCTCTCTTCTCTCTCTCTCTCTCTCTCTCTCTTATCTCTATCTCCCGCCGCCGTCCAAGGTGCCCGCCGGACCACAGAGGACAATGGCGCTTTTTATCTCCGTCATCTCTTTGTTACGATGGGGTATCAGAAGTTTCAACCCCCTCCCTCCATTTCCCCCCATCCCCTCCTCCCCCCTTCCCCCATCCCCCCTTTCCTCTTCCCACCCCATCCCCTTCCCCCCATTTCCCCCCTCCCCATTCCCCCCTTCCCCCTCCCCCCCTTCCTTTCTTCCCCCTTTCCCCCTTCTCCTCAACCCTCTCCTCCTCCTTCCCCCCTCCCCCTCTTCCCCCTTTCTCCTCCTCTTCATTTCCTCCATCTTCTCTTTTTTTTTTTTTGCACATGTGATTCCGTTATCTTTACTTCCATTGTTAGTGTTATCGCTTCTTTATTCTTCTTTCTTATTATACAGTATTTCTCTATCGCCTTTTTGTTCTATATTTTCATTGTCGTCATTTATTTATTTTTTATTTTTCTCGCTTCTCTCGTTTTTTTCTATATTTTCTATTTCTTTGTCATCTTTTCATATTCCAACCCTCAGGCACTTTCCCTTATTCCTCCTCCTCCTCCTCCTCCTCCTCCTCCTTTCCTCTGCTTCCTTTTCCTCCACCTCCTCCTCCTCCTTTCCTCTGCTTCCTTTTCCTCCTCCATTTCCTCCTTCGCCTCCTCCATCTCCGTCGTCTTCGCATAATACTATTCCTTATAACTCTCCTCCTCCTCCTCCTCCTCCTCCTCCTCCTCAATCATCGGTCTTACGTAAATTTGCTTTTTTTTTATAGATGATATAGCTAGACTAGTTTTTTTTTAGCATTTTTTATGAGTTTTTTTATAGATTTAGTTTTAACTCTAGTATAGTATAGTATAGCTTTTTGTATTGTTGATATAGTTGTTGTTCTTGTTTTTTTATAGCTTTTTTTTATAGCTTTATCTTTAGCTCTCCTTCAGCCTTTCCTATTAAATTCCATGGCAGTTTTTCCGATACTGGTCTTTTTTTCTCACTTTTTTTCCTGTCGGTATTGGCCCAAGGGAGAGGTGGGTGGGGAGGAGCCTTCAACTTTCCTATTCTTTTGCCTCTAAGACGTAGAAACTATAGTGGTAGAAAGTAGTCACACAGGCTGCCTCGTTTGGCCCACTAGGGATGTTGCTGTCTGTTCTTCCTTTGTATTCCTTTGTATTCCTCCTCCTCCTCCTCCTCCTCCTCCTCCTCCTCCTCTTTCTATTCTTCCTCCTCCATACATTTTTCATATTCTTATTTCCATATATTATTATTCTTTCCATTTCCTCCATATGCAAAATATCTTCCTCCACCATCTCCTCCTCCTCCTCCTCCTCCTCCTCCTCCTCCTCCTCCTCCTCCTCCTCCTCCTCCTCCTCCTCCTCCTCCTCCTCCTCCTTCCCCTCCTCCTCCTCCTCCTCCTTCCCTTTCTTCATCTCACCTTCAAACTGCACACGCAACACCACACACACGACACAGACACACACACACACACAGACACAGACACAGACACAGACACACACACACACACCACACACACACACACACACACACACACACACACCACACACACACACACACACACACACACACACACACACACCACACACACACACTGATAACATTTGTGAAGCTAAAATAATTACATCACCAACAAACATCTTCATCATCATTGTTGTTGTCATTGTCCATTAGAACACAAAAGAAATCTCGATAACATTAGGATAAGAAAAAGAACAAAAATAATGAGAGAGAGAGAGAGAGAGAGAGAGAGAGAGAGAGAGAGAGAGAGAGAGAGAGAGAGAGAGAGAGAGAGAGAGAGAAAACAGTAGTACTACGTGGAATTTCCTCCAGGCAACAATAAAGAATTCTCTCTCTCTCTCTCCTCTCTCTCTCTCTCTCTCTCTCTCTGACCTTTGCCAGAAACTGGTTCCCCATCACTAAAATTAGTTAAATACAGCTCTCTCTCTCTCTCTCTCTCTCCTCTCTCTCTCTCTCTCTCTCTCTCTCTCCTCTCTCTCTCTCTCTCTCTCTCTCTCTGACCTCTGCCAGAAACTGGTTCCCCATCACTAAAATTAGTTAAATACAGCTCTCTCTCTCTCTCTCTCTCTCTCTCTCTCTCTCTCTCTCTCTCTCTCTCTCTCTCTCTCTCTCTCTTACATAAAAGCTTCTTCGTGCTAATACTTTCTATTTTTTCATGTTTCCTTGAAATTCTTTTTAGTAATTTCCTGTAATATTATTGAACGTAAGTACACCCGGATAAACTCTCTCTCTCTCTCTCTCTCTCTCTCCTCTCCTCTCTCTCTCCTCTCTCTCTCTCTCTCTCTCTCTCTTCTCTCTCTCTCTCTCGCTCTCTCCTCTCTTCTCTCTCTCTACAATAATAATAGCAATGATAATGATATCTTTATCTTGCCCAAATACGGTTTATGATTAATTCAAGGAAACAAATAAGTAAAAGAAAATATACACAAACACGCTGGTGTGTGTGTCTGTGTGTGTGAAATTTGGTGCAGTGTGCACTTTGGTGTACTAGACAAAGAAGCAACCCACGCTTATGACATGTGTGTGTGAGTGTGTGTGTGTGGGGGGGGGTTGCCATTTCGTAGTGCATGAGGTAAGAATTTAAGTATATATAGAGAGAGAGAGAAAGAGAGAAAAAAAAGAGAGAGAAAGAGAAATTGAGAGAGAGAGAAAGAGAGAGAGAGATTGGGAAGTTATTAATGGTGACAGCCTGATTTGGGGAGTAGTACTACTATGGAATCTCTCTCTCTCTCTCTCTCTCTCTCTCGCTCTCTCTCTCTCTCTCTCTCTCTCTCTCCTGTCAGTCCACCACGCAATCTTGCCGCACCTTTCCTCCTCCTCCTGCTCCTCCTCCTTTCTTCCCCGCTTCCTCCTCTTCCTCCTCCTACTCTTGTACCAAGGTCAAATATTCGGCGAATGACCTCTCTCTCTCTCTCTCTCTCTCTCTCTCTCTCTCTCTCTCTCTCTCTCTCTCTCTCTCTCTCTCTCTCTCCAGGCGAACGTAGGTAAAATTTCAAACTTTTCGATAGATTTTTGTTATCAACTTTTAACAAAATTCGATGTTTTCTTGCTTCACGTTGAAAATGAAAAAATTGAAAAATACGTATGGACAAAAATTTGATTTGCTGGTACTGAATATATTTTTTCTATTGGATATTTTTGTATGTATATATGTATGTATTCATGTATGTATATATTCTTGTATTGTATCTAGCTTTGCATGCGTGTGTGTGTGTTATTCACCCATGGTCTTGTCCACGCGAGCTGGCTCGCGATCGCCAGTTTTCACCCTCTCAGTGCGAGCTTGGAGCTCATTATTACCGATCTTTGGGCAATGCTGGGACCTCACACACCACACACCCCCATCCCCTTGCTCAAGGGGGATAGTAACCGCCCGAATTTGTCAGTGAAAAATCCTCGGGAGCGCGAGGACACGAACCGCCTACCCTTGGTCTTCTATCTAGACTAAGGGCCTACCCACAGAATGGGAGGCCGTCACGTTATCAACCTGACCATCGCGCGGTGTGTGTGTGTGTGTGTGTGTGTGTGTGTGTGTGTGTGTGTGTGTGTGTGTGTGTGTGTGTGTGTGTGTGTGTGTGTGTGTGTGTGTGTGTGTGTTTTACTACCTTTGTCATTTACTTGCTTGCTTTGTCATTTATATCGAACTTGCCATCACTTTTTTTTGCACACGTATATGTTTACTCTTTTCTCACTATACTATACTATTATTATTATTATTATTATTATTATTATTATTATTATTATCTTACTCTTCTTACTCTTCTTATCTTACTTATTATCTTTACTCTCTTTTCTCACGGCCTCTTGTAGCTTCCTTATTTTCTTATGTTAAGTTCTTATATTCATCTGTCCTCTGCTTCAATAGCCTTAATTTTCTTATCTATGCCATTTGTAAGTTTCTTTGTATTTCCTTCAATGTGTGTCTGCTGCCCTTATATTGCATTTATATTTTGTCTCCTTTATCACCATTCTCTCTCTCTCTCTCTCTCTCTCTCTCTCTCTCTCTCTCTCTCTCTCTCTCTCTCTCTCTCTCTCTCTCTCTCTCTCTCTTCTCTCCTCTCCTCTCTCTATCTATCTCTCTCTCTCTCTCTCTCTCTCTCTCTCTCTCTGACTTGTTCCGTTAATTGTGTACATTGTGTACTTATTTTATTCGTTTGTTTTATAATAGTAATAATGATAATAAGTAGAAGAAATAAGATTCTAAGATTTTATCGAGAGAGAGAGAGAGAGAGAGAGAGAGAGAGAGAGAGAGAGAGAGAGAGAGAGAGAGAGAGAAGAGAGAGAGAATGTATACATGCGTGCTTATTT
>JACEEZ010024124.1:159693-172193 GCA_016584305.1 Chionoecetes opilio
TAGCAATCATGTGGCACTTTCAATGCCCTCCCATGACTCCTGTAGGATGCGTGAAGGAGCGAAGAGACCCGTGAAGGACTCTGATGGATTGTATACAAAGCAAAGGATACTTTTAAAAAATAGTTCTTCCTCCTCCCTTTCTTCTCCTCCTTCCTCCTTCTCCTCTCCTCCCTTCCTCCTTCTCCTCTCCTCCCTTCCTAGTCCCACCTCCTTCCTTCTCCTCCCCCTCTCCCCTCCTTCCTCCTCCTCGTCCCTCCTTCCCCTATCTCCCCTTCCTCCTCCTCCCCCTTCTTCCTCCTCCCCCTCCTGCTTTCTTCCTCCGCCTAGCGTATTTATACGATAATTATGAATTATCATATATCAGATCACGCTAGGCAGCCGCGGCACGCACCGCATGGGAGAAGTCGGACTCCCACTAGTAAGGCTAAGGATAATTCATACCTGCTCGAATTATGGAAAATTATTGAAAAATTCGAACTGGCCTGAAACAGGTCGAATTATCCGAAGTTTGAATTATACAGGTTCGATTTAGAGACTTCGAGGGATTCCTGCAAGGACTATTGGTTTGATAACTGGTCTGTATTCTGGGACTGAGAGTGCTGTGAAGTGTGGGGCAGGTGTATCCAGCTTCTTTCCTGTGAATACAGGAGTGAGGCAAGGGTGCGTCCTTGCCCCATCACTTTTCAACGCTTGTATGGACTGGGTATTGGACAAGGTTGTAGATCAAAGTGATTGTGGAGCATCCGTCGGCAACACCAAGATCACTGATCTTGTTTTTGCCGATGATGCAGTAATCTTTGCTGAGTCGCTGGAGGTCCTGGTGATGGCTCTCGAGGCGCTGCACGAGGAGGCAGAGCCTTTGGGACTTGAGGTCTCCTGGCTCAAGACCAAGGTCCAGGTGTTTGGAGACTTACTAGATGAAGCAGTACAGTCTGTTCATGCGTGTGGCGAGGACATTGAGATCTTGGAAAGTTTTACATACCTTGGTAGCGCAGTCCATAATGACGGCGGTTCACGTCAAGAAGTCTTACATCACTAAGGCGGATGTAAGCGGCACCATCTGTGGGCCGCCACCTTCACCTACTGGGTGTTCATGGCCACGACATCCACCTCAACCGTGAAGGTGTTCCACAGTGTCGCCGTGGCCCAAGTAAAGGCTCGCTGTCCCATCACGGTGTGGGTCCTCGGGGCCTCGAGGAGGAGATCACCTGACTCTACCGTCCTCGTAGCGCGCACAGACCTCCTCCACGGGACCCGAAGTCCTGCAAGGTGGGAAGAGTGTTGCACCTGGGCCTTGTGCAACACTGTGAGGGCACCGACTCTCCTCCGGTGCCCCAGACTGCCAAGCTGGGAGCGGGGATCATCCCGCCACTGCTCCTGCTGTAGTCGTTGTTGTTGTTGTTGCTGGTGTTGCTGGTGTTGCTCTCTCTCTCTCTCTCTCTCTCTCTCTCTCTCTCTCTCTCTCTCTCTCTCTTCTCTCTCTCTCTCTTTTATCTTAGCCTTTCTTTGTCCTCTGTGTCATATTTTCCGCTCGCCTCATGAATTAGTTTCTTTCTTCTTTATACCCTTTTTTTGTCATCTTTCTTTCACATTTTTTTTCCTGCGTCACATATTTTTTCATAACGTCTCTTTTTCGTTTCATTTTCTTGTTATTGTCTTTTTTACTTTCTTATCTCATGTATTCCATTTTTCTTCCTCTCACCATGGAGAAATAAGAAATTGTTCCATATCTCACAATATATATATATATATATATATATATATATATATATATATATATATATATATATATATATATATAGAGAGAGAGAGAGAGAGAGAGAAAAGAGAGAGAGGAGAGAGATGAGAGGAGAGAGAGAAGAGAGAGAGTTAAATAATGGGCACCAGTATGCAGGAAATATGTCGTTATCTCTCTCTCTCTCTCTCTCTCTCTCTCTCTCTCTCTCTCTCTCTCCATCTCTCTCTCTCTCTCTCTCTCTCTCTCTCTCCTCTCTCTCTCTCTTCAAAATAATAACTCCCACCTCTCCATCCTCTAACAAGCACGCACGCACACACACACACACACACACACACACACACACACACACACACACACACACACACACACACCACACACACACACACAGACACACACACCCCACACACACACACACAGTGACAAACACACCTATAAGGGGAAGAGAAACATCCTTTGACTTTCTGAACAGGTGAGAGAGAGAGAGAGAGAGAGAGAGAGAGAGAGAGAGAGAGAGAGAGAGAGAGAGAGAGAGAGAGAGAGAGAGGAAGAGAGAGAAGAGAGGAGAGAAGAGAAGGTAATGAGGGAGGGGCGGGGGGGAGGAACTACGTACTGGGGAGAGAGAGAGGACATGACAGGTATACGAGAGAGAGAGAGAGAGAGAGAGAGAGAGAGAGAGAGAGAGAGAGAGAGAGAGATGCTGTGACAGGTGCGGGAAGAGAGGAGGGCAGGGAGGGAGGTGATGTAGAGTGAGGGAGGGGAGGAAGAAGGGTGTGAGTGGAGGGGAGAGACGTAACGGGGTCGACTGGGACACACTGGCCTTTCTCTGTGTGTGTGTACTATGTAGTGTGTGTGTGTATGTGTGTACTATGTAGTGTGTGTGTGTGTGTGTGTGTGTGTAACCGTGGCCACCGAGATGACAAGGCCTGCTACATCGCCCGTGACGTCACACCATTTGGATACAACCCGCTCCGCTCCCCGTACAAGTTTACCTACCTAATATAATGTTTATCAGTATAAAAGATATACTGTTATCTTCGGAAATGTTTGTTCTATAATATTATCAAATAAAAAATCGTAAAACACACAAAAGAAATGCCATTATAAGACTTTCAAGAAATATGCATTAACTTAAACTCTTCGCCATTTAATATTTTGCTCGAAAACTCTTTACATGGAGAATATCAATAGAAGCGGAATTTAATTAGCTTTCCATTGATATATTTCGTTTAGTCATAAATGAATTAGCAGTATGCATAAATTAGCGTTAACTAAATATTAAAAATCATGAAATCGGGTAATTTCCTACCTAAAATATGTTTATCAGTATAAAAGATATACTGTTATCTTTGGAAATGTTTGTTCTATAATATTATCCAATAAAAAACCGTAAAACACACAAAAAAAATGCCATTATGAGACTTTCAAGAAATATGCATGAACTCTTCGCCATTTAATATTTTGCGTGAAAACTTTTTACATGGAGAACATCAATAGAAGCGGAATCGCATTAGCTTTCCATTGATATATTTCCTTTTCTGATTAATGAATTAGCAGCATGCATAAATTAGCGTTAACTAAGTAAATAGCATCATAAAATCGGGTAATTTTTCCCGATTGATGAGAAATCTTGGGAACATATAAGAAATGCCGCTGACGCCGCGTTTATATTGAGGCGATCGGGTGTGGTCGTGTGTGATTGGGTATGATCGGGCGGAAGTCGGGCGCAAGTCGTGTAAGGTCGAGTGGAGATCGGGGGCGGTCGGGAAATGATCGAGTTGATCGAGTACATGCACCCGATAGGGGTCGGGTAAGATCGACTTGAGGTCGTGTAGAGGTTGAGTTGAGCGAGTACAGATCGGTAAAATTTTGTCACCCGATGTGACTAGATCTCTTCCCTATCAACTCGACCTTTTACACGACTATACACGACTTTAGCAGAGCGCTACACGATGTACTGCAGATCGTTTCACGATCGCTTCACAACCGCGTGCCTTCTCGATCGCTACACGGATTTTTTTGACATGTCAAAAAAATCCGTGTAGAAACCTCGACCCCTACCGACCAAGGTAGACCGCACAAGACCACGCACGACTGAGCAGAACCTCCCTGCCGACCGAGGCAGATCATTACACGATCGCATGATCGAGTTTGATCGAGGTACCCAAATCGGCTGTGAGAACGGGGCATAACCGGGCCGCATATTCTCCAGGCGCTCGCCCTTTTCGGCAGACCGCTAGGTTAGGTTAAGGGGAGAGTCCGCCGTGAATTTTAAATTGCATCTACGGTCATGAATAATTTATGTGTTGTGTATATTAGTACCCTTGTTATAACATAAAAATTTCAAGCTGATCAGATGAAAGGAAAAATTTGAAAAAATGAAAGAGCCTATTTTTGTCGATTTTTGATGAAATTTTGAATTGCATCTTCTCAGCCATTTTTTGACCGATTTCCTTGTGACATGAGCATATGATAATTCATTGTTATTCTAACAATTTGTTCTGAGAATATTTAGAAAATTGTTTTCGAATTTTTTTTTTTAATTGTTTAAAAAAAAAAAAATATGAACATTTTAAGGATAATTTTCCCATATATCAAAACTGAGACTTAAAAACAAAAATTTTTCTCAGAACAGATTTTTCTACGATATTTGATTTTGTGTGTCCTAAAGTTTCGTGAAAATCGTGCCAAAAATAAAAGAGGAGATGAATTTTATGTTCATTTTATACTAGTTTTGAGAAAAACGCGTTTGAAGTTTTGCTAAAGTTTCTGCGCTCCAGTGAAGGTACTATACTGTCAATGCTACTTTCATGTGAATTTTATGGGATCAGTAATCACATATCAATGCATGCATAAAAGGATCTGCGCCTTGTCCCCCCTTATAAAGGTATTAATACTGATTAAAAAAAGGCGAGGGTGTCAGGGCGCGCCACGCCCCTCATTGTTGCACGGTTCCATCAAAATTCACCAGGTGCATAGCTTTCGGTTGGAATTCCTTTGTCTGTCTTCCTGTCTTCCTTTTCTTGTTTAATGTCTTCTTCGGTGTAATTCGTCTCTTTTCTCTCTTTTCTAGTCCTTTTTGGATGTATACAGTTGTTCCAAAAAAAATTCTGAACAGGTTGCACTTCTCATATCCAAAATTGTTCCACAATTGTTACCTGGGTAACAAACTTCACCATGAAGATTGCCGTTTTTTTTTTTTTTTTAAGGCTTAGTTTTGATATATGGGAAAATTATCCAAAAAAGAATTCCATTTTTTTTTTTTTTTTTTTTTACAAGTTTTGAAAGTTTAAATGCCCCTCGCTATGGGCATTTAAAAAAATGTCCGACTGAAAAAAATTCCACCATTCGAAAGCCAAAGGATAGGGTGTTGCCATATAGACCATATAACTCAAATTCGTATATTAAAAAATTATTTTCATATTGGGACGGCGGACTCTCCCCCTTAAGTTAAGAAAAGGTTAGGTTAGGTTAGGTTAGGTATACGTTCATCAATTTAGAGTAACTTTGTGTGGGAATCACAATGAGGTTATTTTCAAGAAAATCCTGTGGTTAGTTTCGGAGCTACAGCCATGCGTAGAGGGCACCTAGCTGCCGAAATGAGCGAGCGCATGGGGAATATGCAACCGGGCCACAGTGACAGCCCGGTTTTGTCAGTGGAAAATTCCGAGCCTTGAGCGGGACTCGAACTTAGGACCGGAGAATGTCGCGTTGCGTTATCAACTGCACCAACGAACAGCGAGTGGTCGTTTTTATCGAAACCGACCGAATTGTACACTAACCAACCCTAACCGACCCTAAAACCAGGGCTCAAACAAGGTTAATGTTGGTTCTGAAGGTGGTGGGGGTATGCAGGGTATCTCAACATGCCCTAGGCAAAATTTCAGATCAATACCTGGTCGCTAAGTGGTCAAAACCGGCCATTTATATCTGCTAATATATATCTACCCAACCTAACCTAACCTAATCTAACCTAACCTAACCTAACCTAACCTAACCTAACCTAACCTAACCTAACCTGCATCCCCACACACACCCCGCCCCTCCAAAACCACCCTCACCCCCTACCCCCAACCCTACCACCCGGTTTCGTTCGGTTTCGGCTTCGGTCGGTTTCGGTAAGTAGTATACCGACGAACAGCTATCGTTTTTTTTTTATTTGTGTGTGTGTGTGTGTGTGTGTGTGTATGTGTGTGTGTGTGTGCGGCGAAGGGCCAAAGGGCATGAGGCGGTAGTGTTCGGAGTGAAGGTGACCTGCAAGAGGAGGAGAAAATTGAGGCGAACTAAGAATAAGAATAACAAGGGGGAGCCCAATAACAGGAATAACAAGAATATAAGGGAGGAGAAGAATGAAAATAGAAATAGCAGCAAGGGGAGGAACAGGAGGATGAGCTGGAGGAGGAGGCGAAGGAGGAGGAGGAGCAGCAAGGGTGGTGGTGTAGGGGAGGAGCAGGAGGAGGAGGAGGAGGCGAAGGAACAGAAGGAGGAAGAGGGAAGGAGGAGCAGGAGGAACAGAAATAGGAGGAGGCGAAGGAACAAAAGGAGGAAGAGGGAGCAACAGGAGGAGGAGGAGGCGAAGAAACAGGAGGAAGAGAGAGCAGAAGGAGGAGGAGGCGAAGGAGCAGAAGGAGGAGGAGGCGAAGGAACAGAAGGAGGAGGCGAAAGAACAGGAGGAAGAGGGAGGAATAAAGAATTGAAGGAAGAAGATAATGCTGATAATGATGATGATGATAAAGCAAGAGAATAAAATAAGTATGTGATTCATAAGAGTTGTGCAATCTTGCTTCAGAGAGAGAAAGAGAGAGAGAGAGAGAGAGAGAGAGAGAGAGAAAAGAGAGAGAGAGAGAGAGATGAATGAGGCGATACGGATAAGGGGTCAAAGATAAGAAAAAAGTAAGCAAGTAAATGTTTCTCTCTCTCTCTCTCTCTCTCTCTCTTTTCTCTCTCTCTCTCTCTCTCCTCTCTCTCTCTTTTCTTTTCTCCCCGAAATCTGTGAAGGGTCTTGAAGAGGGGGGGGGGGGGGGGAAGAAACCGAAAAAGAGGGGAGAGGGGAAAGAAGAAAAGAAAGAGGGGAAGGAGAGAGAGAAGAAGGAGAGAGAAAAAGAGAAAAAGAGAAGAAGCCCAAAGAAAGAAAAAGGAACGAGAGAAAAGAGATAGAAGGAAAAAGAAGGAGAAGAAATGGAGAAAAAGAATGAAGGAAGTGAGCAAAAAAAGGGAAATGGGGAAAATTCGGGAATGAACGAGAGAAAGGAAAAAAAGAGGAAAAGAGAAAAGAGAGAGGAAGAACACATCATGACAGGAAATGAAAGGCCGCCGGAGTTTTCTCTCTCTCGTCTCTCTCTCTCTCTCTCTCTCTCTCTCTCTCCTTCTCCTCTTCTCTCTCTCTCTCTCTCTCCTCTCTCCTCTCTCTTTTCTCTCTCTCTCTCTCTTTTCTCCTCTCTCTCTCTCTCTCTCTCTCTCTCTCTCTCTCTTTTTTTTTTTTTTTTTTTTTTTTTTTTAAAACAACTTACATCATGGTTTTACAAGGGGCTTACAATTGGTAAGGAGGGTTGATGAAGGCATTAATGGCAGAAGCTAAAGATGTCCCCTGTCCCGGGGACATCTATCCGAAAGCTATGCCTTGTAAGATAATAACTAAGTAGTAAGTACACAGTGTTACAGACTGAGGGTCACTATCCGGCACAGGCACTTGTCAGTCGCACTATTGACACGTACACTGTATGTTACTGTGTCTACTAAGTGTCAATGTGTGTCACTATGTGTGTGTCACTGTGTCACTGTGTGTCACTATTGACACGACACTGTATCACGCCTTACGGTCACTAAGGCGGATGTAAGCGGCACCATCTGTGGGTCACCACCTTCACCTGCTGGGTGTTCATGGCCACGACATCCACCTCAACCGTGAGGGCGTTCCAGTGTCGCCGTGGCCCAAGTAAAGGCTCGCTGGCCCATCA
Organism: Chionoecetes opilio; assembly: GCA_016584305.1. Taxonomy (NCBI): domain Eukaryota; kingdom Metazoa; phylum Arthropoda; class Malacostraca; order Decapoda; family Majidae; genus Chionoecetes; species Chionoecetes opilio. The sequence goes on from JACEEZ010024124.1 coordinate 167,386, forward strand.
CGGTGTGGGTCCTCGGGGCCTCAAGGAGGAGATCACCTGACACTACCGTCCTCGTAGCGCGCACAGACCTCCTCCACGGGACCCGAAGTGTCTCTCCTTACCTACCTGTCTATCTATCTATCTATCTATCTCTTTCTTATTCAATCGAAAATATGACAGAGAGAGATCGATAGATAGACAGAGAGAGAGAGAGAGAGAGAGAGAGAGAGAGAGAGAGAGAGAGAGAGAGAGAGAGAGAGAGAGATTCCATTAAGAAAGAAGATAATTTGGAATATTAATGAAGGTGAAAAAAATATATGATCCTCCACCTTACATATAAATTAGTTTCAGATTTTGTTTTCTCTCTCTCTCTCTCTCTCTCTCTCTCTCTCTCTCTCTCTCTCTCTCTCTCTCGCTCTCTCTCTCTCTCTCTCTCTCTCTCTCTCTCTTTTTCTCTTCTCTCTCTCTCTCTCTACTCTCTCTCTCTCTCTCTCTCTCTCTCTCTCTCTCTCTCTCTCTCTCTCTCTCTCTCTCTCTCTCTCTCTCTCTCTCTCTCTCTCTCTCTCTCTCTCTCTCTCTCTCTCTCTCTCTCTCTCTCTCTCTCTCTCTCTCTCTCTCTCTCTCTCTCTCTCTCTCTCTCTCTCTCTCTCTCTCTCTCTCTCTCTCTTAGTGTTCCGTGTATTAGCGAAAATAAGCGGAGGTTTCTTTTATTTATTCTGTACCTTTCTCTCTTTTACTTCATGTGTATGTATGTATGTATGTATATTTCTCTTTCTATTTTCCCTTCATCACTTATATCTCTCATTTTTTCCCTTTCCTTTATTATATTCCTTTTCAATCCTCTAACTTTTCATTTTCGTCTGTTCTTTCAATCCTTCCTTCATTCATTCATTCCTGCTTGCAATTACTTTTCTTTCTTTTTTTTTTTTTCCTTTTTTTCTTTTCTTTTCGTCTTTCATCAATTTTTCCTTCAGCCTCAATATCTCATCTAATCCTTGCCTTCCATCCATCTCTTTCCCATTTTTCTTTCGTTCCCTTTACCCTCTCCTCTCCCCCTTCCCCTACCCCTTCCCCTACCCCCTACCCCTACCCTTTACCCCCCCTACCCCCTACATCCTACCCCTACCCCTTCCCCTGTTCCTCCTCTGCCCTGCCCCTCCCCTGCCCCTCCACTACCAAGGCACGGTCAGGCAGGGGGTAATTACCGCCTCATATTTCCTTCATTCATTAATTATGCATTATTCACGTTAACTCTCTCTCTCTCTCTCTCTCTCTCTCTCTCTCTCTCTCTCTCTCTCTCCCCTCTCTCTCTCTCTCTCTCTCTCTCCTTTTACATGCTAAGATAAGACAAATCTCTCTCTCCCTCTCGTCCTCTGTTCCCTTCTATTGAATTTATTGTTATCATGATCATTATTATTGTTATTGTTATCATTATTATTACTATTATTATTTGTTGAAATTAATCATTGTTATTGTTATTACGATTATTATTGTTATTACTATCGTTATTATTACTATTATTATTATTACTATTGTTATTATTACTATTATTATTATTATCATTATCATATTTACTGTTGATATCGCAGCTATTAATTTTTTTAAACAACTATTTTTTTCTTTTTTTTTTAGCCTTGAGCGCCTGTTTATTTTTCCCTTTAAGCTGTCTGTGAAGGTTGGTCCTCGCCCAGGGTGGCGCATGGGAATTTTTTTTGCATAGTAACACCTGTGATGATTTAGAGGCTGATGCCGCCCCCGGGTGTCCTTCGATGCACTCGCTGGCGCAGGTGGGGTTTATAAGTCTCTTTATTTGTAGAGACTTTCTTGGGTTAAGTCAAAATGGTACTTCCAGTTTGTACATGAGCAGCATGGGGCCAGGGGTAGTCTTTGGCCACCCGACGGTTGCAAAGAGTTTTTCTCATTTCTACTACTATTGATGATAATTATGATTGCAATAATAATGATGATTAGGATTAGGATTGTATTAGTTTTTGTTTCTCTGTGGAATATACTATTGATATTAATTAATTGTTCATGTTGATACCTGTGGGAAGTTTTATTCTATAGCTATGCAGTTTTTTCCGGTACTGCTTAATAGAAGGAAAAAGAAAACGATAAAGAGAAAATTGAAAGATAGGTCATGTTATGTTTGCTGTTGCGTTGATGGGCTACTCGACGGTTGCAAAAATAGTTTGTTCTCATTACTATAAAAAAATAAAATAAAATAAAATATATAAGATAATAAGCAGTATAATAAAACAAAGTAATAAGGATAATGACAATAGTAATGATATAATTTCGCCATTAAGGAAAACAACAAGGTAATAGAGTTCACCTACGTACAAATACAAATAACAAATTCTATCCATGCAGACATAATATACTACTACATATATACACCTATAGTATATCATAGCTAAGTACAGCTCCCCACCACTCATAGTGTACAAACAGCAGGCCAGCCGTGATGATGATTATAAAAGCAATGGTGATAAACGAGAGAGAGAGAGAGAGAGAGAGAGAGAGAGAGAGAGAGAGAGAGAGAGAGAGAGAGAGAGAGAGAGAGAGAGAGAGAGAGAGAGAGAGAGGAGAGAGAGAGAGAGAGAGAGAGAGAGAGAGAGAGAAATGCCTCCATCAACCTCCTTACCAATTGTAGCCCCATGTCAACCATGATGTAAGTTGTTTAAATAAAAATAAGAAAGAAAAAAAAAGGATAACTTGAAAGGCCATGTCTCTGTATTTGGTAGGGCAGAGAGAGAGAAAGAGAAAGAGAGAGAGAGAGGATAACCTGAAAGGCCACGTCTCTGTATTAGGCAGGGCACAGAGAGAGAGAGAGAGAGAGAGATTTTTTCTAATAGGTTGTTCTTACCAACCAACATTGGTTGTTCAAAGGGTCAACGAAAATAATAAGAACCCAAAGGAATGAACCTATTCTTCTTCTTGTTTTCTGAATGGGTAGAGCTTGAATATCAACGTCAACAGTAATAGTAATGATAATAGTAATGATAATAGTAATGATAATGATGATAATAATAATAATAATAATAATTATAATGATAATGACACTGATAATAATAATGAAAAGGATTTTATTTCGCTCGAAGGTATATGCATTAAAATTAAATACGAAATTAACATTTATAATCAGTGATTCTCTCTCTCTCTCACTCTCAAACACATACACAGTCATACATACACAGTCACACACACACACACACACACACACACACACACACACACACACACACACACAGTCACACACACACACACACACACGCACACAGTTACACACACACACACACACGCACAGTCACACAGACACAGTTACACACACACCGTCACACACAGACACAGACACAGACACACACACACAAAGTCACACAGACACACACACACACAGTCACAGTCACAGTCACACACACACACAACCGCCTCTGTACTCTTCTCTTTCCTCTTTACCCCTGCGTCCTTTCCTCCCTTTCGTTCCTCCTCTCCCTTTTTCGTCCCTCCTCTTCCTCCTCGTACCTCCTCCTCCTCCTCCTCGTACCTCCTCCTCCTCCTCCTACCCCTTCCCTCCCAACGACCTCCTCCCCCAGCTTTCTCTCTCTCTCTCTCTCTCTCTCTCTCTCTCCTCCCACCACCATCAAGTTTACAGTTGTGCCATATCTCCACCTACATTATCCACCACCTATCCATTACGCCCACTTCTCGTCCACTTCTTATGTCACCACCCATTTTTTTCCTGTTATTAAACGCGCAGAGGAGGATTCAAGTCTCAGGGATAATTGCATGGATGGAAAGAGTAATTGAGGACTGGGGGAGAGTGTGAGATTTGGCATAGTTGCGCTTGTTGCCATGTGTTCGGATCGATGTGTGTGTGTGTGTGTGGAGAGAGAGAGAGAGAGAGAGAGAGAGAGAGAGAGATATGTGCAGGAGTGATGGTGGAAGTGATGACGAATATGGTGGTAGTAGTAATGATGATAGTGGTGCAGTTGTATATTGAGAGAGAGAGAGAGAGAGAGAGAGAGAGAGAGAGAGAGAGAGAGAGAGAGAGAGAGAGAGAGAGAGAGAGAGAGAGAGAGAGAGAGAGAGAGAGAGAAGGTAAATGTAATGATGACAAAAGCTAGCTTATAAAATCATAAAATATACATAGCAGAAGAAAGAGAAGGAAAAGAAGACAGGCTCTGAAGGGAAGGGTGTGTCTGAGAGAGGAAAAGGAGGAGGAGGAAGGAGGCTAGGATGTGGGTGGGTAGGTTTTCATGGTAAAGGGAAAGGGGGGAAGGGAGGAAAGGGTGAAGTTAGCTTTGGACAGGGTGCAGGGAGAAGGGAGAAGAGGGTGAGGGTGCAGGCAAAGGACACAGACACAGCCATGGGAGGAGGAGGAGGAGGAAGAGGAGGAGGAGGAGGAGTAGGAAGAAGAAGAGGAGGGGACGAGGAGGAGGAGGTGGAAGGGGGAGGGGAGAGAAGGGGGGGGAGGAAGAAGAGGGTGGAAGAGGAGGGGGGTCGGTGCGCTGGGAACTGCAGATGAGCTAAGCGCCTGTGCCACGTTTCTTCTTCACAGCAAGCGGCAACGCCAACGCCCTCCCTCCCTCAACTCCCTCCCTTCTCTCCCTGTCTCTCTCGTCTCTCCCTCCTTCCCTCCCTCCCGCATTCAATGATAATGACGACGACGCTCATGTGCCACACTTCATCCTCTTATCAAACGTCGTCTCCACCCTGTTGTTCCACTTTTGAGCGATCCCCCATCCACCTCCCTTCCATTCCCTGTTGCCTCGCCTCCCGCCTCCCTCTTGCAGCCCGCCCGACGGAGACCCAAACCCCGCGCTTTA
>JACEEZ010024124.1:177193-179693 GCA_016584305.1 Chionoecetes opilio
TACTTTGTTATCAACTAATCATTAGAACTATTATCATCGTTATCTTTGCCTGACTGACTTATAAATCTCGTCTTCCTCTTTGGTAACGATGCGTCTTCTATTGTAGCACAGCGTGGAAGTACATGTTGAATGGGCTGTTTCCTGCTTGTGACTGCTGTTCTTTTCCTTGTTTGGAGTGCTGGTGGTGGAGGTAGTATAATGGTGCTAATAATTGATGTGGTAATAGCAGAAGTTATAGCAGTAGCAGCACCATTTAAGATCAAGTTTTTCTGTAGGCTGACTTTGCTAAGATATATTTTCCTATTTTTCTCAGCAAAAAGTATGTTTATTTTGTCGCTTATTATTGTTGTTACTATACAAATTTACAACAAACCAACAACATTACAACAAAAATGTAATGAATTCGCAAAGGTTCAAGGCCATTGTAGCTCCGAAGATATCTTGATGTTCTTAAAAACAAGCGAGCCCTACGAAACGGAGTAGTAAAAAACTTTTTTGCTTCACCCATTCCCTTTTTTTCTAACTAACTGTCTTCAGTCTCTCAAACACCGCCGCAATGTTGCTCCTCTTGCAACCTTCTTCCATTATTTTCATGGTTACTGCTCTTCCAAATTTGATATCAGCATGTCTCCTCCCCAGTTCTAGCCACGAGTAGGCTACCACGAAGATACCTTGCATAAAAAATACATACCGTCTGCGTAGTTTGCTGAGTGATAACCAATGTTGCATCAGGTTACTCGTTAGCCACCACCGGTAGATGGGTTCATCGTATACTGTAACATCAGAGGAGGTAGAGTTCCTTTCTGTACAGATATACTCGCATAGGAACTGTATGGATCTTGCGAACAGACGACGAGACTAATGAGTCTGAATTGATGTGATGAAGTCTTTATGATGTGTCACGACTGATTTTGTGTTCTGGGTGGTCAGCTGCAGCAGGGGTAGTATGAGGTTTTCATCTTTGTCACTGGCAGTTAAGAGAATTACTTCCACTTTTTACACTCACTCACGGGTTGAGATTTGCACGTATTCCTGCTACACTCGAGGCCATCATAGCCCCCCCCCCCCCCAAGCCTTGAATTAGCCTTTAGAATCACCCTAATTCTAAAGGTTTTCTAAAGGCTTTGCACCCCCCCGATGGATAGGAGACATGTGCGAGGCTTAGTAATTTTACCTCGACACAGCGAGCAAGAGTCCTTATGGAGCGCCGCCCACTCCACATAACATCTAGAAAAAAAGAAAAAAAGAATAACTTTTATTATCACCCGGAGGCATACAGGAAGAAGACAACAACAACATGACACAGAGTTTACTTAAGTACTAAAGCAAATAAAAATAATATAAACATGGGAGCAATAGAGACACTAAAAAAAAGCAATGCGAGTGAGAGTGAGCAAAGACGACACATCATTTGAACCAACTGAGGGACCTTCCACAAAGAGGACTTCTCATATCCTTAACTTACATAATTACTGAATCATCCAGGCATTAATCTACCCATTCATACATAATTTTTTAAGATTCCAGACTTTCTGCATTATTAGTCATGTATCTATCGTCACTATTTCCTCTCACTTCCTCATTTCCGTGTCGAGACCGTCAGCGCCACTCCAGACGTAACACAAACACCTCCATGCAGTAAGGTCTAAACGCCACTACTGCAGCAGATCAACATGTAAAGCCATCAGTCTTCTTCACCAGCGGCGCTAGAGCAGCAACACAACAAGGTGATGCTCTTTAGACTGCCAAAAGGAAATTAGGAAAGAACTTTCATCTAAAAAACAGAAGGATTGAGAACCTGGTGATATAAGGTTACAATTATATGTTACTGGTTATAGTTACAGGTCCCCTTCCGCATGACAAGGCATGATACAGTAGCAGTTTTCGTGGCCGATGAACATTTATATTCCAGCAAACGAGCGACGAATTCCAGGATAGAAACAGAAATTATTTAATAAAGAAAATAACAGAAAATGTACCAGAGAGAGAGAGAGAGAGAGCAGTGGTTGTGGAGGAAAGGGGCTGCAGGCCTACCACCCTCGTCCATTTTAATAGCCTTTAACGACACGCAGGGAATACCAGCAAATCCATTCTAAATCCCCCATGCTTCACGGATAATAACAGCACCGACAGCTACAACCCTAACGACGGCCATGAAAATAGAACAAACAACATCCATAACAGTAGTAGTGGTGTAGTGGTGGTGATGGTGAGGTAGTGGTGATTATAATAGTGGTGGTGGTGGTGGTAGTGGTGATGATAATAGTGGTAATAGTGGTGGTGGTGGGGTAGTGGTGCTGATAGTAGTGGTGGTGGTGGGGTATAGTGATGATATTGGTAGTAGTGGTGGTGGTGGACTGGTGGTGGGGTATAGTGATGATAGTGGTAGTAGTGGTAATAGTGGTGGTGGTGGTGGGGTATAGTGATGATAGTGGTAGTAGTGGTAATAGTGGTGGTGGTGGTGGGGTATAGTGATGATAGTGGTAGTAGTGGTGGTGGT
>JACEEZ010024124.1:184693-189693 GCA_016584305.1 Chionoecetes opilio
TGTGTATGTATGTATGTATGTATACGTTCTTTATTAGCTGGAGTACGGTATAGGTGAAAACAAATGTGTCAGTATTGGAAGATAATTTTCGGAAGTGATAATCCGCCGCTTCTATTTAACTTATTCCACCATCATCTCTATGCAGCTGGCAATAAAGAGCCATTTTATTTCCCTTTTTTCGGCCTTATACTAGTCCCCTTTGATGTAAAAAAAAGTAAAGGAACTAAGGCTGTGGGAAGTTGTTGGCTTGTGTGCAGGAAAACAGAAGTTAGTGTGCAAACAGGTAATAATTTAGGGTCTTAATTAAAGGTTTGTCTCTATATTCAAGTAAGATAAAATTCTGTCTATTTCAATAATTTTTTCGCGTCCTTATATGCTTGTACTTAATTTCTTTAATCCTGTTTCAATGTTATGAGGACACATTCCTTCCGCTTGATATATTTACGTAATTCTTTAAATACTTGACTAATAGTTTTTATATTGTTTACATTTTATATTATATATTCTGTTTAGTTGTTATTCAGAATTTTGAGTTAGTATCGTTTATATAATTATTTTCTCATAGCTAAGTTTATTTCGGCACGTATTTTATTTTTTTCTTCAATTTACATTTCTTTGTTATTCATGGTTGTTTCTTACAGTTAAACTTCACCCACTTTCTTCATGAAGTAAGCGTCACTCTTCTCTCACGGGCAAGTAACTATTGCTATTACACATCACTGGTATAGTAAAGAAGATAGCAAATATACGTTATGCTGCACATGGCCTCGGTGCTCATCTCCGTCGCATTAGTCTTTGAGCCTGTGGTGGGTGAGAAACCGTTACCCCGGGACACAAGGCTAGTGCACATGTGACATCCGGGTTACCACAGTTACCTTCCCTAGGTTTCCCCAGGTACCCACACCATCACTGGTATGAAAGCATTTAAAATACCTACATTGAAATTTTCCTAATTGCACATAAGGATGCATGGATAGATACATGTATGTAGTGAGATAGATAAATAGATAGGTTGACAGAAAGATAGGTGAAATAATACATACTTACATACGCAAATTAAATTAAAAAGAAAATAACTACATAACAAATGTAACAATAATTAATATAAGCAATCCAGACAAGGCAAGGAAGTGGTAAAATAAAGAATGGACGTGAATGGAACAGAAAGTAATGCAATTACAGCAGTATGAAAATTTATCATGTATTCCCGTATAAACCCCGTCCCGTATGAACTAGCTTGTTGTTGTTGTTGTTGTTGTTGTTGAATTGCGCTTTTTTTTCTTTGACGGATACATTTTTTTCATGGGTGTATTTAGTGAATGGCTTGTAATATCTAGAGGCAGTTTTTGTGTGTATGTGCGTGGTGTGTGTGTGTGTGTGTGTGTGTGTGTGTGTGTGTGTGTGTGTGTGTGTGTGTGTGTGTGTGTGTGTGTGTGTGTGTTACTTACACAATAGTTCATGCAAGTACAAAAATATGTAAATCCTCAATCCTACCACATATACATTGCTATAATCATTTCGTAGCAGTTACTCAGTTGGAAAAATATCGACCCAGAAAATAGGAAAACACACACACACACACACACATGTATACACACACACACACACGCAGCACACACACACACACACACACATATATACACACAATGGCGTACCGGGGGGGGGGGGGGGGGCATGCGGCCATATCCCCCCTTTGCATAAAAATATAAATAATAATAAAATATATATTATAATAAATATATATATATATATATATATATTTTTTGGCCCCCCCCCTTTTCAATTTTCTGGGTACGCCACTGCACGGTGACACACACACACACACACACACACACACACACACACACACACACACACACACACACACACACACACACACACATGCGAGCGCGCACATGTTGGAGTCGAGAGTTACGTCAGAAATTATTCCTGGCGATAAGCACGTCCTGGGGACGAAGGAGAGAGAGAGAGAGAGAGAGAGATAATTGTCTATATGTTGAAAAAAATATATATATATATATATATATATATATATATATATATATATATATTCAGATAATATATATATATCGCATTGATTTTTATTCTCAAAGGTTAAGAAAATCAAATGAAAGTCACAAGACGCGGCAAGAGGCTGAATGTGAGTGACAGGATTATGTGAGAAATGCTGCAGAGGCTTTGTAAATATATATATATATTTTTTTATATATATATTTATCACTGTTGCAATGCTCATAATTTTTGTTACCTCATCTGTTTGTAGAGAATGAGGGGTAGCGCAGCTGTACATAGGTATACTATGTATAGCTAAGTACAACAGTGTATATATTGTCCCCGCACATATTTTATTTATTTATTTGTATTAATACTCAAGTTTATTTCCTCTTTTTTTACGTATGCAAGTACTGTATTATGTTTAGTTTTTGCTGTCTATGCCTTCGGGCGAATTACGATTATCAAAATCATTATTAATATTTCTTTTTTGAAATTACTTTTTCTTGTAGAATTTGTAACTTGCAAATACCAGCTTTCATTAAATGTTGATAATTTTAATGTTTTTATAAGCCTTATAATGAAATTTAATCAGTGTAGGAAAGATAAAGTGCAATAAATATGTAGATACAATGAATGGAATAGACATATATTAATAAACAAATGGTAAAAGCTAAAGTACACCTATGCAATGTTGCGTTGACATGGGAAGAGGTCCCTTGCCACACGCGGAAAAAGGGAAATAATAGTAAAAGAAAATAGTTACGAATTTATGAAAAGATAAAGATTTTTGAAAGAATTTTTTTTTTAAATGAAAGGATAAAACAGATAAATGTTGAGGAAATATCACAAAAGCCTCATTTACTTTTTCTAACACACACACACACACACACACACACACACACACACACACACACACACACACACACACACACACACACACACACACACACACACACACACACACACATACAAATGCATAGATTCATGTGTCCACATCTTTATTCGATACAAGCTAAAAACACTTCCGAAAGTTTTTTTTAAAGTTGAAATAGAATTTTTCTTTCCAAAACTTCATATACTTTTTTTATTCTCCACGACATTTTTCTCTTTTTTTTATAGTTTTCTTTCAATGTACGAAAAAAAAAGATAAAGTAAGATGAAATATATTAGAGTTCATTGGTGAAAGCTACTGATTGTTATAATAATAATAATAATGATAATTGTTATGCCTGGGGAAAGAAATAGGTAACGATAAATAGGCAGTTTTTCTTACAGATATTATCATTACTGATATATTTCTTTTTATCATTATCGTTATTAATATTATCATTACATTCAACTGATTACCAGATTAAAGACTAGCTATAACTATAATTTTTGTCTTTCGTAGCCTCCACATACCCGCCATATCTCTCTCTCTCTCTCTCTCTCTCTCTCTCTCTCTCTCTCTCTCTCTCTCTCTCTCTCTCTCTCTCTCTCTGGGCACAAAAACAACCTTGCCGGCTCAAGGAATCTGATAGTGGACAGTCACTGATTCCATTTTTTTTTTCAATCCACATGCTTGTTTGTGTGTGTGTGTATTCATCTAGTTGTATTCATCTAGTTGTATTTTACAGGGCCAGAGCGACGCTCGTATGGCCCCGTCTCCATATCAACATTTATTTTTCTCATTCATCCTTAGTGTTGGCCGAAACCACCACCCCGGGAGGCGGCTCACAAACCCCCGGCTAACACCCGGTACCCATTCACTGCTGGGTGGACAGGGGCTCGGGTTTTAAGAAGACCGCCCGTCTGTCTTCGCTCCGCCCGGGGATCGAACCCGGGACTTCTCGGTTTTGAGCCGAGCGTGCTAACCCTTACACTACAGAGTCCCCAGTGTGTGTATTCATCTAGTTGTATTTTACAGGGCCTGAGCAACGCTCGTATGGCCCCTCTCCATATCAACATTTTTATCATTCATCCTTAGTGCTTAGTTTTGGCCGAAGCCAGCACCCTGGGAGGCGGGTCACAAACCCCCGGCTCACCCGGTACCCATTCACTGCTGGGTGGACAGGGGCTCGGGTTTTAAGGGAACAGCCCATCTGTTTCCGCTCCGCCCGGGGATCGAACCCGGGACCTCTCGGTTGTGAACCGAGCGTGCTACCCCTACACTACGGAGTAACCGTTGTGTGTGTGTGTGTGTGTGTGTTTGTGTGTGTGTGTGTGTATGTATGTGTGTGTGTGTGTGCATGTGTGTTTGTGTGTATGTGTGCGTGTGTGTGTGTGTCTGTGTGTGTGTGTGTGGTGTGTGTGTGTGTGTGTGTGTGTGTGTGTGTGTGTGTGCTTGGAATTGATTACATAGTTGTTTTTTCATATGCTCCGTAGGTCGGCGCAAAGGTCGCAAACTCGTCAAAGGTCTCAGGTTCGATCCCTGCCGCAGTTTTTATATATTTATTTGTTTATTAGTTTTTTTTTTATATGCCTTGGCTTGATTTTGTTTTCGTTATTATTTTCTATTGGGGATGAAAAGAGTGATTAAGAAAAAAAATCACAAAAAAGCATAATAAATTAGCATGTGGATAAATAACTTACATGATAAATAAATAACTCAGTAAGAAATTGATAATGTGGTAATGGAATGTATGTGTGTGGGCAATGTATGTATGTATGTGTATGTATGTATATGTATGTGTATGTAATGTATGTATGTATGTAGGGTATGTATGTGGGCAAAAGGAGTGTATGAGTGTAGAAAATAGCGCAGAGGATTTCATAAAGGTATAATTTTTCTTCTGTAACATTTATTCTTTATGTTTAATAGGCTTTGTGGTGAAATCAGATTTTTTTGTCAAATTTACAACCTGTAAAAAATGTATTCAGCTTTCATAGAAACATTCATGATATATTTAGGCTGTATGAAATGCAAGCTGTACAAGGCATTGATGTGAACGAATTGCTCTGTGTTTTGTTCCTCCCATTATTATTATTATTATTATTATTATTATTATTATTATATGGGAGAAAGC
>JACEEZ010024124.1:199693-202193 GCA_016584305.1 Chionoecetes opilio
GACAAGAAAGAAAAAAAAAGGATAGAAACATAAAAGAAAAAAGAAAGAGAATACAAAAATATATATATACACATATATATACATACACATACACGCTGCTTCTCCCGCTGAACGACGCTGCGGTTGTTCGAACTAGGGTACCTTTATACAGAGACCCTGGTTCGAACCCCCGGACACGTTTTGGTCGAGGGTTCGTTCAATCCTACTGCACCAGCCAGGCCCTTCAGTATCAGTGAAGGTGGTGGTGGTGGTGGTGGAGTGGCGACGAGGACGCTTACGAGCTGGGGATTGTGGTGGTGGTGGTGGTGGTGGTGGTGGAGTGACGACGAGGACACTTAAGGCGGAATCACACTTGGAACAGGGGCTGGCTGCGAGGAGAAGGTTGCTGCTGCTGCTGATGATCTTCCTGCTTCCAGATCTGACTGGTTCTCAGCGTTGTACAGAAGGTCAAACATGGTCTTCTGTACGTCGCTGTAGATGTAATGGGGCAGGTTCTGGAAAGCATGCCCGAGGTACTCCGCGAACTTTAACCTCTCCGGGTGGGGGACCTCGGACACAGCAGGGGCTTGCAGGATCTGTAACAGCTTCTCCTAGCGGTCCTTGCAGGTGTGCAGCTCCTGGTCCAGAGTTTCGGCCTCCCTCACTCTGCCGTTGGCTCCCCTGGTGCTGGACACCGTCACAGTCGAGCTCCCGGGAGTGGTGGTGGAGGCAATGGTGGTCACTGGAGACTGGGGTTCCTCTTCCTGGGACTCCTCGTCAACCTGGCTAGTGGTGGCGCCACTCCGGAAGCTCTGGACTGTGCGGTGGGTGACTTGTCCGATGTGGGGCAGCAGAAACTGGAATCTGGCCCATATCCACTGTTGGCGGTCTGTCATCTCAACAGCTGCCTGCCCACTCTTCTTCCTCCTGAGTTTCCCCATCTGGGTACGGATGCTCTCAAAAAATATAGTCAGTGCCTTCACCTCCTTCCCCATCTCCCGGGCCAGGTCTTCCCACGCCTTATTCTTTTTAGAGGCAAAGATGTGGTCTGTCCGCCTCTTGTTGTAGATGAAGTCATTCCTTTCAAGGAAGAGGGCCACATCCTCTTGTTCCGTCTCTGTGAGGTTCGACAAGACCCTGGCCTTCTTGCTCTTGGACTGGGAAGAAGCTGCTAGTTCATCATCACCAGCCACTGACTCAGTATCCACTAAATCTGCTGCTGAATCTGCCACATCTTCATCCACTTCTGGAGCAGTTTCATCTGCAGGTGCAGCGGTAGGTACTCTGAGGGGGCTGCCTTCTTCTCCCTCTTCCCTGGTTCTCTTGCTGGTCTTCCCTCTCCCTCTCCCCTTGCACTTGGCTGCACCTTTTTTTGGCATCTTGCTGATTTGTGGGGTTCGTCTTCTCACGTCTTCTCACGGCAGAATCGTCAGCAGCTAATGACCTGAAATCAATGTGAAACTCCTTATATACCCAATTCGCCGGCAATCATAGCTGATTCGTGATTGGTTCGTGGGATTCGTAGCGGATTCGTAGCTGATTCGTACGCTATCGTGAATTCGTAGATAGTTCTTACTTGCTTCGTACCTGCTTCGGCGTGGATTCGTGGATTCGTGACAGATTCGTAGCCGATTCGTGGTCAAGCCACGAATTTACGAATCCCCGAATGAGTTAAGAATACCTACGAATGCCTACGAATCGATTACGATTCAGTTACGAAGCCTAAGAATGCGCTACGAATTTGTTAAGAATTAACTACGATTTTTTGGAATTGGGAGTTCGTGGCCAAAATTTTGAACAGCTCAAAACTTTTGCCACGAATTCCCGATCCCTCAAGAATTGCAAGAACTGACTACGAATAAATACGAATCAGTTAAGAACTTCACGAACTGATTACGATTCAACTACCAATCCTAAAATTTATCAATTCGTAGCGATTCGTGGGATTCGTGGTCTGTGTGGAATAGTAGCATTACGAGCAGGGGAGTGTGGTGGTGGTGGTGGCGGCAGGGAAGGTGCGGCACACTAATCATGAAACAGTTGATTGAGTGTCTTAAAGCTCAAATTATAACCTCTCCTGTTATGTATGTGTGTGTGTGTGTACCTATTTCTTCTAATGGCTGGCGGTGTTTGGTAATACCTACACAGCATTCACTGATGGAATGGTACTAAGACTGGTATTCATCACGTTGGCTCGTAGTCACACATACGTACACACACACATACTACCTACACACACACACACGCACACCACGTGAAGCACAAACCCTCGCCAGGCAGTCACCACCATTGTCACTTTTATGATGGCGTGCGTCACCAACTATCATTACTCGTCAACGCAGAACATTCCATCTCTGTCTACAGTGTATCTACCTATCGATCTATCTAACAATCTATCTATCTACATTATTTTGTGTATTTTTGTAATTTAGCAATATAATTCTTTTTTTTTTCTTTGCTCGACATGTTAAAACGAATTAATTTTTCTAATTATTGTCAATTTTTCTAATTATTGTCTGAT
>JACEEZ010024124.1:209693-279693 GCA_016584305.1 Chionoecetes opilio
CACACACACACACACACACACACACACACACACACACACACCAAAGTCGCATTGCAAATAATCCTGAACTTAAAGTCAAGTCAAGGTGTATGTCGGCGGAGCGGTGGTGGTGGTCGGCGGCGGCAGTGGTGGTGGTGGCGGTGGCGATGGTGGTGGTCGGCGGGGTCGGCTCTCAGCGACGCACCTTTATTTCTCATTTTATTTCCCATATTTCTTGCTCATCGCCGCTAAATCGAGGTCGATGGGCGTGTCTTGAAGGGGACACGTGAGGCTTGATCTGTGATGGTGATTCAAAGCGTGTTACTGCTTGTTTTGAGCCTCTCTCTCTCTTCTCTCCTCTCTCTCTCTCTCTCTCTCTCTCCTCTCTCTCTCTCTCTCTGTGTGTGTGTGTGTTTCATTTCCTGTTCTGTCTTATTTTTACTTTGTATCGGGTCTGTCCGTATGTTTGTCTCTCTCTCTCTCTCTCTCTCTCCTCTCTCTCTCTCTCTCTCTCTCTCCTCTTCTCTCTCTCTCTCTCTCTCTCTCTCTCTCTCTCTCTCTCTCTCTCTTCTAATAACAGTTATGAAATTTGTTTTCCGTTCAGGATGTGAATTTGTGTGTAAGAGAGAGAGAGAGAGAAAAATGGACTTACCTTATAATTGCTTATATTTTGAATACACACACACACACACACACACAGGTGTAAGGTTCGCCATTACTTTTCCAAAAAAAAGTCCCGTTTGACCAGGTGAGCGACTAATTAGGCAATGACACAGGTGAGAGAGAGAGAGAGAGAGAGAGAGAGAGAGAGAGAGAGAGAGAGAGAGAGAGAGAGAGAGAGAGAGCTCTACTTAATGCCTTCATCAACCTCCTTATCAATTTGTAGCCCCATGTCAACCATGATGTAAGTTGTTTAAATAAAAAAAATGAAAAAGAGAGAGAGAGAGAGAGAGAGAGAGAGAAGAGAGAGAGAGAGAGAGAGAGAGAGAGAGAGAGAGAGAAGAGAGAGAGAGAGAGGAGAGAGATTCTGAATATTGAAAACCAGCCCGAGTTCTAGTGTTTTCTTTTCATCCTGTTGAACAAGCGAAGGTAAATGTAGGTAAAAGTGGACTTAATTATCGGTGGAATTGGAGGGGAGACAAGGGAAGGGGATGAAATATGAGGAAAGGGGAAGAAAGGTGGGGAAGGGCGTGGACGAGGATAGACTTGGAGAGAGAGAGAGAGAGAGAGAGAGAGAGAGAGAGAGAGAGAGAGAGAGAGAGAGAGAGAGAGCGCCTGGCCAAGCCTGTGGAAGGAGGCTCGTGTCACGCCCGTACACAAGAAAAAGGAGAGGACTGATTCAGCCAACTATCGTCCAATCTCGCTCCTGTTAGTTGTCAGCAAGATTTTAGAAATGATTATTGCAGTGCAACTGACCCGCCACCTAGAGGAGCACCACCTGATGTCCCCTAGACAGTACGGGTTTAGGAAGGAACGCTCCGCCTCGGACCTGCTTCTCCTGCTCTCCAAATCATGGCAGGACTCCCTGGACTCTGGCCGCCCATCGCTGGTGATTGCCCTGGACATCGCCGGGGCCTTTGACTGTGTGTGGCACAAGGGCCTCCTGGCAAAGCTCGAACAGCTCGGCATCACGAGACACCTGCTGGCGCTGTTCTCGAGCTACCTGCACAGCCGGAGTCTGAGGGTGGTGTGTGAATGGGACACGTCGCCACATACCGCTGGTGGAGGCTTCCGTTCCACAGGGATCGGTCCCTGGGCCCCAACTGTGGAACATTTACTTCAATGACCTCCTCCAAAGCCTCCCTGTGGCGTCTGCCTATGCTGACGACTGCACCGTGTCCCACTCCTACACCAGAGAGGAGACTGCGAACGTGATAGATGACGCCAACCGTCAACTTGATGACATCCCGGCCTGGGGAAGACGGTGGCAAGTCCAGTTTGCTGCCGAGAAGACCCAGGCCATGGTTATATCACGTTCGAGGGAGGACTCCAGGCTTCTCGAGGGGAAGCTGAAGTTTGGGGACGATACCCTTACCATCAAGGACTCCATCAACATCCTGGGGGTGGAGGTTGACTCCAGGCTCAGCTTTGACCGCCACCTGGAGACAGTGGCGCGTCGAGCCTCACTGAGGGTGACTCTCCTGCGCCGAGTAATGCACCTGCTCGACGCTGATGGCCTCATGCGGCTGTACAAGGCCCAAGTGAGGCCCGTCATGGAGTATAGTCCTCTCACCTGGATGAGTAGTGCCCAGTGCCACCTGTCACTGCTGGACAAAGTGCAGAGACGTGCTGGGCGCCTCATACACCCAACCGCCGACCAACATCACATGGAACGTCGCCCGAGGCAACAGTGGCGGCAGCAGCAGCGACGACAACAACAACAACATCAGCTGCAGCTCCAACAACACTAGCAACAACAACAACAACGACTACAGCAGGAGCAGTGGCGGGATGATCCCCGCTCCCAGCTTGACAGTCTGGGGCACCGGAGGAGAGTCGGTGCCCTCACAGTGTTGCACAAGGCCCAGGTGTAACACTCTTCCCACCTTGCAGGACTTCGGGTCCCGTGGAGGAGGTCTGTGCGCGCTACGAGGACGGTAGTGTCAGGTGATCGAGGCCCCGAGGACCCACACCGTGATGGGACAGCGAGCCTTTACTTGGGCCACGGCGACACTGTGGAACGCCTTCACGGTTGAGGTGGATGTCGTGGCCATGAACACCCAGCAGGTGAAGGTGGCGGCCCACAGATGGTGCCGCTTACATCCGCCTTAGTGACCGTAAGGCGTGATACAGTGTCGTGTCATTAGTGACACACAGTGACACAGTGACACACACATAGTGACACATTGACACTTAGTAAACACAGTGACATACATTGTACGTGTCAATAGTGCGCCTGACAAGTGCCTGTGACGGAAAGTGACCCTCAGCCTGTAACACTGTGTACTTACTTACTACTTAGTTATTATCTTACAAGGCATGGCTTTCGGATAGATGTCCCCGGGACAGGGGACATCTTTAGCTTCTGCCACTTAATGCCTTCATCAACCTCCTTACCAATTGTAGCCCCATGTCAACCATGATGTATGTTGTTTAAATAAAAAAAAAAAAAAAAAAAAAAGAGAGAGAGAGAGAGAGAGAGAGAGAGAGAGAGAGAGAGAGAGAGAGAGAGAGAGAGAGAGAGAGAGAGAAGTGGAAAGAAGAGGAAGAGGAAGTGATCACGAATTTGGTACACAGGTAGAAATAACGACTTAAAAGCAAACATATATATTCTTTGTACTTCATAATTCAACGAACAGAGTTATATTAAATGGTGTCATTAACTACCTTATATAACTACCTACCCTCCTACCCCCCCACCTCCATCACCTTTGCCTCACGATGTTATAATTAGTTACGTCCATAATTAGTACTGTTGTTTTGCCTTTAGCTAGTGTGCTGTTTCATTGTTGTATATGGACAGTAACTTTATATTTGTTTATTACAGGTAACACGAGGGTTGAGACAGGTAATATTGGGAAAGCTCTTGTACCTGTCTGTTATTTTTTATTATGTTTGGGTTTATTTTCTTCTTCTCTTTGTTTCGTGTTAGGTTGGCGTGAACTTGTGTTTGTTTTGTTCTTCTTCTATTTATTCTTATTTATTATTATTATTATTATTATTATTATTATTCTAATTCTTCTTTTTATATTTCTTCTTCTTCTAATTCTTCTTCTTCTAATTCTTTTTCTTGTTCTAATTCTTCTTCTTGTTCTTCTTGTTCCTCTAATTCTTCTTCTTCTTCTATTTCTTCTTCTATTTCTTCTAATTCTTCTTCTTATATTTCTTTTCTTCTTTTAGGTTATGTTTTTATTTCTTGTTTTGAAATGTATGTGATTTTAGTTATTTATTAGTATGTGATCTTCATTTATTTACTCTATATTTGGTTGGCTTCTACAAGTTCAACACCACCCCCCCCTCTCTCTCTCTCTCTCTCTCTCTCTCTCTCTCTCTCTCTCTCTCTCTCTCTCTCTCTCTCTCTCTCTCTCTCTCTCTCTCTCTCTCTCTCTCTCTCTCTCTCTCTCTCTCTCTCTCTTTACTTCTTAAGGTTCTTGTTATTTTTATCATCTTTGTTCTCTTCTTCCTCTTTCCAATATTTTTTTTACCTCCAATTCTTCTTATTATTTTCATTTTTCTTCAATTTTTATTTCTTCTTAATTTTTTTTCTTCTTCATCTTCGTCTATTTTCATTTCTTCTTCTTATACTTCGTCTATTTCTTCTTCTTAGTCATCTTCCCTTACTAAATTTTCTTCTCCTTCCATTTAATTTTCCATGTAGCACAGTTTTTTTTCCTTGTCTGTCAGCTACAGTTGGAGAGGTGGGGAGGGTGGGGAGGAGCCTTCACCTTTGCTATCCTACATATCTCCCTTTTAAGCGAAGTCAATCACAAACAGAACCTCGTAAGAACCAACAGGACTGATGATGTTTGTTCTTCCTTTGTGTTCCTATGAGTTCCTTTGTGTTGTTTTTCATCTTCTTTTTCATCATCTTCTGCCTTGGTGTTTATGAGGGGCCCCCGTCAACGCCAGGCAGGCCGCACAAAGGGAGGGAGAGGGGGGGACTAGGCTGCATCTAAGCAATGAAGGAGGAAGAGGGCTGGGGAGAGAGGGGGAGGAATAGGTTGCATCTAAGCTATGAAGGAGGAAGGAAGGGAAGAGGTTGGGGAGGGAGGGGGAGGACTAGGCTGCATCTAAGGATTCTAAGCTATGAAGGAGGATAGGGTTGGGCAGGGTGGAGGAAGGAGGAAGGGAGTGGGTTGGGCAGGGTGTAGGAGGAAGGAGGAAGGGGTTGGGGAAGGTGTAGGAGGAAGGGAGGGAGGGTGTGTGCAGAAGGAGTCGCGCCTCATTGTTCTCGGGCCTCCCATTGATACTTTAGTGCAGCGCGTCGAGACTCGAGATGATGATCATATTATTGATCTCCTTCGTAATCCGTTGTTTTCTTGATTTCTGCATTTCGTAGTCTTGAGATGAAACACTTTTTATTTCTTTTTTGACAGTCCATCAGGCATGACAATTTTTTATGTTTAGTTTTTTAAGTTCATGTCTTTTAGCGTTGTAATCAGTATGTTATTACGTGTTTTTACTGCATTTTGTTGTAGTGCATCTGATGGTAGTGGTAAGCTGGTAACCATCCTATTATCTCTCTCTCTCTCTCTCTCTCTCTCTCTCTCTCTCTCTCTCTCTCTCTCTCTCTCTCTCTCTCTCTCTCTCTCTCTCTCTCTCTCTCTCTCTCTCTCTCTCTCTCTCTCTCTCTCCTCAGTATCATACATTCCAGGTATATAAATGTCACCTGTCTTCCTGTGTCAAGCCCGAAAAGTCTGATTCTAATATGCGTATGTTGCTAAAAGTTGCAGTGTATTATTAACTTTCTTTTCCAAGTCTCCCTCGCCTGCCTCTATATTTCATTAGATCAGTGCCGTGTATAAAGAAGAAAAGTCATGATTCTTATATATACCTTTAGTGGTCCTTTACACTGACCACAATTACGTCATTATTTGTTGTTATTATAATCGTTGATATTATTCTACTATTATTAATATTGTCATTATTATCAGTAACTTGCATTTTCATTTCGTCATTTAGTCATTCGTTCATTAAACTGACTCCAATTACTTTATTTATTGTTCTTATTATAATCGTTATTACTATTATTATCATTGTCAGTACTATCAGTAACTTACATTTTCATTTTATCATTTGTTCATTCTTATCTGAGTGCCGTGTCACAATTCTTATTACTGTGTTGTCAGACCTTATCTTAACAACCTGATATCGCGTTGTTATCTTGCTATCTCTTATCTTGACCTGTTTTCATTGTCATTCAGTATTTTCTAAACCTGAATCACGTCGCCTCTGCTTCTTTCTTTATTGCTTTCTTATTCCAAACGAGTCACGCTTATTCTCGTATTCCAAACAGACCGGTCACGTGTTTGCAAGGCGAGAGACTCAGATCTTGTGTTTTTTTTTTTATAGTATTACTTACTATCCTATTACATTACTTTGACCTTACTATACTATTACTATTACCTTACTATACTATTACTACTACCTTACTATACTATTACTATTACTTTACTATACTATTACTATTACCTTACTATACTATTACTATTACTTTACTATACTATTACTATTACCTTACTATACTATTACAATTACCTTACTATACTATTACTATTACTTTACTATACTATTACTATTACCTTACTATAATATTACTATTACCTTACTATACTATTACTATTACCTTACTATACTATTACTATTACCTTACTATACTATTACTACTACCTTACTATACTATTACTATTACCTTACTATACTATTACTATTACCTTACTATACTATTACTATTACCTTACTATAATATTACTATTACCTTACTATACTATTACTACTACCTTACTATACTATTACTATTACCTTACTATACTATTACTATTACCTTACTATACTATTACTATTATCTTACTATACTATTACTATTACCATCATACATATCCTAATTACTATACTATTACTTATACGATTATGGCGAGTGGCGGCTCGTGATAAAATAAAATGGAGGGACTGCAAGCTTTACACAACAGTAGGATACACAAATTTTCCCTATCTCGGGTATGAGTTGTAGTTGATTTTCACGGATTTCAGGGCATGTTAGTAGTGGTGGTGGTAGAAGGGATGGTGGGGGTGGTAGTGTTGGTGGTAGAGGGGATGGCTGAGGTGGTGATGGTAGAATTACAGTATTACTTGGAAATAAAGTCGGTACCGCTTGATTTCAGTCTTTTCATTTTACGTATCGCGGTCTAGTTGATGTTGCAGTCTCCGGTTCACGTCTATGCGTAATTAAAAACGTTTTAGCCACCACTGTCTACCCCTACCAGCACTGACACGAGAGGGAGAACTAGCGCATCGGGGCACTCGAGTCAGCGGGGAAGGCGCAGCGGGTGCGCAAGACATGAACATCATGAAGGGCACATAAAGACTAAATATGGCGTGGTATGAAAGTCTTAGACAGTTAAAAGCGAGACAAATAGGATATTGAGATGACGCCTGCCGCCTACAGTCATTCATACCGCGACTGATCCCCCAGCCATAGCCACCAGCCGCCACTGATTATACTTATACTTATACGACTATTACTTATACGATTACATATCCTAATTACTATACTATTACTTACTTATAATTTTATCCGTCTCTTAATTACTTTTTTCCTTAAGTTTTCAGATTTTTGAGAACATAATCACATTTCAGTTTGTTTAGCATTTTTTTCGACATAGATTTTACACCCGGTCATATACTTCTAATTTTATCAATAATAAAATAACAATAAATAAAATAGCAATATGAACAATAAATGAACAAAATGAACAATACATTTTCTTCCTTTAGTTTTCAGATGTTTTGAGAACTTAATCGCATTTCAGTTTGTCTAGTACTTTTTTTTCGACATAGATTTCACACCCGGTCATATACTTCTAATTTTATCCGTCTCTTAATTTTCTTCCTGTTTTCAGATTTTTGAGAACTTAATCGCATTTCAGTTTGTTTAAAAAAAAAAAAAAAATGACAGATTTTACACTCAGTCATATACTTCTTATTTCATCCGTCTCCTAACTTTCTTCCTTACGTATTCAGATTTTTTTAAGAACTTAATCACATTTCAGTTTTCAGTTTGTCTAGTCTAGTCTAGTTTTTTTTTTTTTTTTTTTTTGTACATAAATTGTACACCCGGTCGTGTATTCAGTTTCGTGTGTTTATACTCTACAAAACTTATGCTATTTGTTTACTGGTCCTGTTTCCATAAAGGTTAAGAGTTAGCAATGCCTTGGTCGCTTGTCCCTTCCCTCCCTCACCCTCCACTTCTGCACCCTCATTGAACATTAAGAAAAAGTAAAAAGAAAAACAGACCTCTGCTTGACGTACAAATTTCATGTTATGTTTTTCCTCTGAACCTGTTTTGAGCTTTTTTTCCTCTCTCTAGTCTGGCTTCAGCCCACACTCCACCTACATACATTCTCCACCTACATACATTCTCCGCCTACATACATTCTCCACCTACATACATTCTCCGCCTACATACATTCTCCGCCTACATACATTCTCCGCCTACATACATTCTCCGCCTACATACATTCTCCACCTACATACATTCTCTGCTACATACATTCTCCACCTACATACATTCTCCACCTACATACATTCTCCACCTACATACATTCTCCACCTACATACATTCTCCAGTCAGTAGAAGTCTCTCACTCTTTCTCTCTCTCTCTGTATTATGCATTGGAAAAGTATTTAACAAGTCTCTTCTTAGAAATAGATAGAAAGAAAGAAAGCGGTCCTTAAGATAATTATTCTCTCTCTCTCTCTCTCTCTCTCTCTCTCTCTCTCTCTCTCTCTCTCTCTCTCTCTCTCTCTCTCTCTCTCTCTCTCTCTCTTCTCTCTCTCTCTCTCTCTCTCTCTCTGTCTCTCTCTCTCTTCTCTCTCTCCTCTCTCTCTCTCTCTCTCTCTCTCTCTCTCTCTCTCTCTCTCTCTCTCTCTCTCTCTCTCTCTTCTCCAGTCAGTGGAAGTCTGGTATTAAACTAGGAGGGTCAATCATCCTCCGCCAGTAGGTATAAGTTATAGTTAGTGTTAGTACAGTTCTTATGGATGCTACACAGGAGCTCCTTTACTTTGCGATCATTAAATTCGTTCCTGGGGTTTGTATCTAATTCGAATGGTTTGAGTCGAACATTACTCTTGTTAATACTGAATACTGCACACGGCATTGTTAAAAAAAAAGAAGTTTGTGCAGGACAACTATACTTCAATAATACTCAATAATAATTTTAGCAGCCTTAATATAGTTATGTGCTTCTTGCAATCAACATCAGCATGTCCACTGTAGTTCAGACAGTAGTGTTAACTGATTAGTACGTGATAACCATTTGTAATTACACCGTTGTACTCGTAGTTATCGTTAGTATTGGAAGTATCATCGGCGTTAACCTCAAGATTAATGGAAATTGACGTTAACAGAAAACAAAGAAAAGAAGAAGTTTATACTCGTATGTGTCTGAAAGTATGCACATTGTACCTTGAACCTGGTTTGGATGGATAGAGATAACAAGTTTACTGACCAGAAAGAACGATAACGTATATGAACTTCACTGATGGCGGTGCAGAACAATGCAATTCGATTAAGAAAATGAATTATACGACGAGTATTAGATTGCAATAGATTAGTCGAAAATGTTGATTAAGCGAACAGAGAATAAACAGTACAGAATTATTAACCAAACAAAGGGAAAAGAGAAGCACAGAAAAGTGCATTAGAAATAATACCACAAAATCAGAAGAACAGTAAAATAGAGCATAATGTAATGAAGAAAAATGATGATAGCAGCGATAAGGAGTAAGATGATTGTAAGAGATAGGTAATGTAAAATGGGATTAATGTCAGAAAATGTCAGATTAAAGCGAACAGAAAATAATACAGTATCAGGAAATTAATTAACCAAACCAAATGGAAAGAGGAAGCACAGAAAGAAGAGTGCATTAGGATAATAAATAGCCACAAAAATATAGAAGAAAGTATAATATATAGAGCATAAAAATGTAATGAAGAAAAAATGATGATAGCAGCGATAAGGAGGTACAGATGATTGATAGAGAGATAGGTAAGTGTAAATATGGGACAAGTTTGTTATTTAAAGGCTACCAGTTAAAGGCTATACCAGAGAATAGAGAGTGAGAAAAAAAGGAAGGGATATATTGCGTAAAAACGATACTTTTTTGTTGATATATTTGATATATTTGAAAATTTGATATCTTTGGTTATTATGTATGTCAATATATATATTTTTGAATTTATTTTTTACTTACATTTATCTTTGTCTTTTAAATATTTTTAATAATCTATCTATCTGTTTTTCTATTTCCCTTTATATTTTACTGCTTATCTATCTATGTATCTCATTCTATTTATTAATCTATTTATTTATCTATTTTTCTAGCTATCTCTTCATCTTTCTATTTGTCAGTCAATCTATCTATCTGTCAGTCAATCTATCTATCTGTCAGTCAATCTATCTATCTATATATATATCATTCTATATCTGTCAATCTATCTATCTATATATATATCATTCTATATCTGTCCATCTATTTATTTAATCTATTTTTCTAGCTATATCTTCATCTTTCTATCTGTTAGTCAATCAAAGTATTTATCTATCTATTTATCATTTATATATCCTCTATGTCGCCATCCAACCTAAATATCTATAATTTCTTCTATTCTCTCCTCGGAGTGGCGCGTAGGACTGGTGTCACAAATCACCCTCTGTGGCCGCGCAATTAGAGAGAACTGCAACTCCGAAATGCCAGGGGTCGCTGGCAGTTTTAACTCACAATTTGGTGAAAAGTTGGTCAACTTGAAAGAAAAATATGGGCTTATTCCACTGCACTTAAAACACAAAAGTATAATTTTAAGAACGATTTTCTTCTATATGTATATTGTATAGAAGCCTGATTCTGTAAAACATGTATTTAACCAAATAACCAAGTAGGTTATAGTTGAGGAGGCGAGGTAAATGTTACTCTATGATATTATACAGTCAATAACGTATGTTTAGAAGTTATCTATACCTAGGCAGTCATATGTTCCTGTTATTATTGTGTATCAATCAGATAGAAAGCCTGGAAGTGCAATGAGTCGACGCGTGAAGTAGCAATGTTTTGATTCAATCTCCCCGCCACAATCTCCCCGCCCACCACTCCCCGCCGCGGCGTGTCGCCTCCACAATTATAACCTACATTGTCGCAGCAACAAGCCGATTTCGGCATTCTTTATTCTTCGTTTTTCCAAGGCATTGCTTATTGTATTTTGACAAGCGTTTGCCAGACGCAGCAGTACTGTCTTAGAAAACAGTGTGAACATCGCCCAAATTTTACATGCCACAATATACATGTAAAAAATATATTAAGCTTTGCTACTCGAGGCGAGTAATTTGCATTAAATTGCTATCTTAGAACGTTCAATCGTAATGCATGTCATGCATACACTTACTAGAACAACAGAAGAACGTTCTTTTTTAGTATTCAGATGCGGTGCATCAATATTTATCGCGAAATTGATTTATGAAAAATATTAGTCGCGGAGGGAAAACACAGTAGACCAACCTTTGAGTTAAAACTGCCAGCGACCACTGGCATTTCTCGAGTTTCAGTTCTCTCCAATTGACGCCGGCGGCCGCTGGGGACCCGCCCACCCACCCATCATTCACCTGTCTCGGGGGGGAGGGAGGGAGGGGGAGATTATTAGCGTGCGTATACCAGTGGGTCAGGTAGGGTCAAGCGAGGTCAGGCGAGGGTCAGGTGAGTCAGGTCAAGTGTGGCCGCGGCAACCACAAAACACACGACGAAACAAAGGAGACTAGCAGCTGGCTTTTTTTTTTCTCACTCTCTCTCTCTTTCATTTTACTACACACACACACACACACACACACACACACACACACCACACACACACACACACACACAGACAGACACATACACGCACACACACAACACACACACACACACACATGCACACACACACACACACACACACACACACACACACACACACACACACACACACACACACACACACACACACACACATGCACACACACACACACACACACACACACATGCACACACATACAAACGTTGGATGGAAGAATGGTAGATTTTTTTTTAATAGTTTGTTTGTGGTTGTTGTAGTTGTTGTGGTTAGTAGTAATAGTAGTAGTAATGGTGGTATTCTAATTATTATGTATATATATTTGTCTTTCATGTTTCCTTTATTCCATGAGTTTTTCTACTGTAAATTTGTCATCAATTTATCATTTTCTATTTTCGTCAGGAGCACAAGTTAAAGGGGCTGCACGATACCAACAGCAAATGTGATACAGGCCTGATTCTATCTCAGAAAAGTTTCATTGATGTCAAAGATTAGGAGACAAAATATATATTTCTTTCCTCCCCCTCTCTCTCTCTCTCTCTCTCTCATCTCTCTTCTCTCTCTCTTTCTTCTCTCTCTCTCTCTCTTACTCTCTCTCTCCTACTCTTACTTTCTTATCTTCTTCCTCTATCCCTGTATTCCTTCTTCTAAATCCAGTGTTTCCATCTTCCCTCCTTCCTTCCTTATCTCCCATTTATTTCCTTCTTTCCCAAATCCACTCTTCTCTCTCACTCCCGTCGTGTTTTCTTACTAAATCCACACCATTCCTTCCTCCTCCTCCTCCTCCTCCTCTCCTCCTCCTCCTCCTCCTCCTCCTCCTCCTCCTCCTCTTCCTCCTCCTCATTTTTTTCCCTTTCGAATCCACCCCGTTTTTCCTTTCCATCTTTCCCCTTGCCTCTTTCCTTTTTCCATCTTTCCTCCTCCTTCCCCTTCCTTTCCTTCCCATCTTGTTCTCTCCTCCCCCCCCCCCCTATTCTTGGCCCTAATATATTCGTCCTCCCTCCGTTCCTCTTCCCTCCTCCTCTCCTTTCTTTCCTTTCCTTTCTTGTGCCCAAAATACTCGTGCTCTTCTCCCTTCCCTCCCCCTTCCCTCTCTTCTCCTCTCCCTTCCCTTCCCTCTCTTCTCCCTTCCTTCTCCTCTCCCTTCCCTTCCCTCTCCTCTCCCTCTCCTCTCTCTTCCCCTATTCATTTGGCCTTCCCAGAATAGGGTGTCGCAAAAATGATCTTTAAAGTCTCCTATCATTCAAGCTGTATTCCCTTGCGGGTTTCGTAACTTACTTGAGAGAGAGAGAGAGAGAGAGAGAGAGAGAGAGAGAGAAGAGAGAGAGAGGAGAGAGAGAGAAGAGAGAGAGAGAGAGAGCACCACCATTATGTCATCTGCCTCTCTTGCCCATAACGGGATTTGAATAACCAGCGACACACACACACACACACACACACACACACACACACACACACACACACACACACACACACACACACACACACACACACACACACACACACACACACACACACACCTGCACGTCCATTCATCCCATCTGTACAAAAGGGAGGTATCCAGGACCCTTAATTACACGCATGCATACCTGGACACGCCGAATCACCTTGTCCTTTGCCTTGCGTGTGTGTCGTGGAGGGAGGGAGGGAGGGAGGGAGGGAGGGAGAGAAAGGAAGTATTACGGATATAGATGGAGCCAGAAATATCAGGAAAGGAAGGTAGCAGAGAGAGAGAGAGAGAGAGAGAGAGAGAGAGAGAGAGAGAGAGAGAGAGAGAGAGAGAGAGAGAGAGAGAGAGAGAAAAAAACATAATCAGCACCTCTCTCTACAACCATCCCCTCTCTCACCACATAATTTCCTCCCGTCCACCACAAATAAACAAACAAATAAACAGACGCGAATCAATGAAATACTCTCACCTGTGACGTGAACCTCAGCTTTAAGGAACCGCAACTCAGGTAAACCGGTTCGTCTTGCCGCCACACACCCAGAGCTGGGCACTAAATACATTGAATGTATTTAAATACTAAATACTAAATACATGGGAAAAATGTATTTAAATACTAAATACTAAATACATTTTACGAATGTATTTAAATACTAAATACTAAATACATCAATTGTATTTAAATACATTTTAAATACACACAAATTTTAACATGTCCGAAAAAAATGGATTTCCTAGGATTTCCTTAGATTTTGGGTTTCCTTAGAAATTTCCTTCTCAGGCCTAAATTTCCTAAAAATAAGGACATTTCCTTGCCAGTGGAAACCCTGGTTCACTGTAACATCAGGTTTGCCAGATAGTTGGGCGGGTTTATGGCCAAATTAACTGTTAAAAAAGTATTTGCATTTTTATATTAAGAGTATTTAAATACTGCATTTAAATACATGACAACCAATATACTATTTATAAATACATTTCTAAATACACAAATGTATTTAGATACGTATTTAAATACAAATGTATTTAAATACTGCCCAGCTCTGCACACACCCGACCGAGTACGCTCACCGGTACTCATAAGATACACACGTGAGAAGATAAACAGATAGACAGCCGAGACAATCAATACCAGGAGACTTAGTGATGCCCAATGAGAGTTCGAAGGGCATTTTTTTGGAAGTGTTTTTTTTCGGAAGTGCTTTTTTTTGGAAGTGCATTTTTTTGGAAGTGCTTTTTTTTGGAAGTACATTTTTTGGAAGTGCTTTTTTTTGGAAGTGCTTTTTTTTGGAAGTGCTTTTTTTTGGAAGTGCATTTTTTTGGAAGTGCATTTTTTTGGAAGTGCATTTTTTTCGAAGTTCAGATAGACAGCCGAGACAAAACCAGGAGAGTTAGTAATGATTAAATATAACAGATGAACGGATATAAAATGAAGATATTGGCTAGATGTGTAAATAAAGTTAGGTAATTAGCTATGTAGGTAGGAAGGTAGTGGAATGGATAAACAGGATGATTGGTAAATAGGTATAGGTTAGTATGTTATAGGTAAGTAAAGGAAATTAAAGTAGGAAGGTAGGTAAGATGTATTTGTTGGTAGGTACTAGGTAGTGATGAATACATTAATTAGGTAGGACTAATTAGACAGATAGGTAGGTAGATTGATAAATATCTAGACCAACACACATATAAATATAGATAAAAATAATTAATTGGTTAGAAGAGGAGTGGATAGGAAGGTAAGTAAGATTTATTGGTAGGTTGAGATGTATACATAGATAGATGAATAGATAGATGACTAGATAGATAGTTAGATAGATAGATAGATAGGTAGATGGTAAACAGGTAAACATTTAGACCAACACAGAGAAATATAGATAAAGATAATTAATTAATTAGAAGAAGAGTGAATAGACTAAGAGGCAAAGGAAGCAGGTAGATAAACAAAAGTTAAGCCATTAGGCAGACATTGCGAATTGTAAGACGAGCGATACGAAAAAAGAAAAAAGAAAGAAGACTTAGTGGGGGTGACTGCCAAGGGTCGAAAAATATAATTAAAAAGAAGTGACTGAGGAATATTGTATTCTCGAGTGTCTCTTCCTGGAGGAGGAGGAGGAGGAGGAGGAGGAGAGTTTGCTTTTAATAATTCACTTCTTTTCAAATCTTTCTTTTTCTTTATATTAATTTTTTTCTTCATATATATATATTTTTTTCATATCATATTTACTTTACTAGATTTGCATTGCTTCTTATATTTACTGACTGACTTCACTCACTAATTCACCTGCACATTACTTTGTTCATGCATTTACCTGTACATTTCTGCATTCATTTATTCACTTGTACTACATTTTATTTGGTTAAAGGTTGACGTGTACATGGCTTTGTTCTTTTTTTCCTTAGGGTTCCTGCATAGCGAACAGAGCTTGGCCCGTCCCCCCGTCCCCCCCCCCCCCCCCCCGCGCCCCGTCCTCAAGTACAGCTTCAGGTAAGTCAGTTAAAATGAAGGTTGAAGAATACTGGAGGCAAGCTTTTTGGAGGAGGAGGAGGAGGAGGAGGAGGAGGAGGAGGAGGAGGAGGAGGAGGAGGAGGAGGAGGGGCAGCAGTATGTACTGTACGTACGCCATCTGGAGCACACGGCCCACAGGGTTCATCTCCGTCTCCCTGCGTCTGTGCCTTGGTTTGAGTGTTGTATTGGCTGTTTTGCATGCGACGTGTGGTCTTGGCTGCAGGACTGGTTGCGACGCAGACACTGGAATATTTATTTACTTTTTCTTGGGACTTTACTTACTTTAGTGATGAGACGTTTGAAGCTTTTGAATTTATACTCACCGGAGAGGCGTAGAGTAAGAGGTGATCTGATGGAAGTATTTAAAGGGATATGATAAAGGAGATGTAGAAAAAGTTCTTACGGTTAGTAATCAGAATAGAACAAGAAATAACGGATTCAAACGGAAAAAAATTGTTGATTTTTTAAAGATATAGGGAGAAACTGGTTCACAAATAGGGAGGTAGATGATTGGAATAGACTCAGTAGTATCAGGTAGCTGGTACATAATCAATAGAGACTCTTGAAGAAGACTAGACAGTTTTATGGATAGGGATGGAAGGTGGGTCTCTCTCTCTCTCTCTCTCTCTCTCTCTCTCTCTCTCTCTCTCTCTCTCTCTCTCTCTCTCTCTCTCTCTCTTCTGCCAATAGTGAGGTGACGTTTCTGATTGTTTTTCCTTTAACTCTCTTATCATTTCAAGAATATATATATATATATATATATATATATATATATATATATATATATATATATATATATATATATATATATATATATATAAATATATAGAGATGAGAGAGAGAGAGAGAGAGAGAGAGAGAGAGAGAGAGAGAGAGAGAGAGAGAGAGAGAGAGAAACTAAACCAATTAAGGAAGAATATAAAAAAAGATCCAGACAAGTTTGGCAGAATCTACTTGATATCTGATATTGGAGGAAGAGGAGGAGGAGAAAGAAAAGAGGAGGAGGAGGAGGAGGAGAAAGAAGAGGAGGAGGAGAAGGAGGAGGAGGAGGAGGAAAACACAATCCCAAGTGGAGTCTCCACATCCCAGCCTTGACACCCACCACCACCAGGGGCTCCACACCGGCGGATCCCAGTAGCCTCAGGAAGCGAGGCCTCCTCCTATTGTGTGGCAGGAGGAAGCTGGGGATGGAGAAGCTCAAATACCTCCGCCTCCTTCATCCCGTCTGGGAGGAAGCCTTGACGCAGCCCTTGGACTCAGCCCTCACCAGCCCGGAGGCGAGGACGACCCACTTGGGGAGGGTCGGGGTGGGCAGGAAACGAGGGATCACCCACCGCGAGATGCACAAAACAAAGGCGCCCAAGGCAAGATGGTCTGCATGCATATGTCTGTTGGTCCTTCAACAACTTGCAGGGGTGGAGGGAGGGAGGCACGGAGGGTGGTGCTGTGCCGTGCCGAGGGACGAAGGCCGCAGGGACAGTCTCCACAGCAACGCACGTATACCCAGGCAGTGCAGGCGTCACGGCTATCAGGTATAGTGCTGTACCAAGGCATTACTGATGAAAACTAGATGAAAATTACTGCGTCAGAGATACTTTCATCCCCTTCTGAGGCCGCCGTCAAGCTGCCCTGCCGCCTGGATGACCACCTCGCAGGCATCACCAAGACGAGGCACGATCATGGAGGCCAAGCGACGACGCGCGACGACCACTCCGCCTTTACAGTACATACTCCCAAGGCAGGTGTCTGGTCACCACCACCTGCGGCAGCTGGGAGCAACACACCATCTTGCGCGCCCATGCTACCTCCATTACCACCACCTTCACCATGCACCATTAACCCCTTGAGTCCCAGAACTTATTTACCATTGTAATTTGGCACCATTAGACGATTTTTAGTGAATGTAAGCAATATTATATAGATATGACCTGTTTAGTATCCTTGTCCACTAGCTAATTTGGTATATTCAGTTACTTTTCGTTATTTTATGGGGAACAACAGACAATTTTTTATAGCAAAGGAAAGATCTGAGTGTGAAGGGGTTAACAACAACAACAGCAGCCTAACTCCTTAACCCTGAACCCCTCCAGCGTGCAGCCGTGCCGAGGTGCGGGTTGGGGGCCTTGGGGCTGTGCCGGCTTGCTGGGCTGGTAAATACGGGTAGCCTTTCTTATAGTAGTGGTGGAGGGGTCGGGAGGGGGTAGGGGCACGTGGTGAAGGGGTGGGCTTGGGGGGGTCGGTGGGCTGGCCGCTGGAGTCATCAGCCCAAGAAAGGTGAAGGTCCGCAGGTAGAGTCTGAGTGCACGGTCGAACCTGACTCACCTAACTGTCGGTATTTATTCGGAGTCTCTCTCTCTCTCTCTCTCCACAAAGCACCGTCGAGCTGAAGGCTTGTTTCTTGGTCTTCTCCGGGCGCAGAGGTCCTGAAGAGCCTTGAGCGGCGGCGGCGATGGTGGCGGTGGTGGTGTTGCAGGTGATGCTGGAGATGTAGGTGGTGATGGTGGTGGTGCTGGAGGTGTAGGTGGTGGTGGTGGTGGTGGTGGCGGTGGTGTTGCAGGTGGTGGTGGTGGTGGGGGAAGAAGGTGTCCGTGAACATCGCGTCGGATACACGAGTCACTGGGTTCTCAAGGTTGGTGGGGGGGGAGGGAGAGAGAGAGAGAGAGAGAGAGAGAGAGAGAGAGAGAGAGAGAGAGAGAGAGAGAGAGAGAGAGAGAGAGAGAGAGAGAGAGAGTTTGTGTGTGTTATATACTATAATAAATTACAAAGAACCCGTCAGTATAGCTTTCGCGTATAAAACTACCTGAAGACAAGGCCAAAGTAACTAATACCAAGTATTAGTTACTTTGGACAAGGCGAGGTCTGTTCCTTTCCGACACACACACACACACACACACACACACACACACAAGAGTAGAAGCAAGGGAGCCCCGTTGGTTTATATTATTATTAGTGTCAATCCCTCCATTCCAACCCCTAGCCTTCCCTTGCCCCTTACCCCTACCGCCTCCCCCTCCTCCTCCTGCTGCACCCCCTTGCCCATGCCTCCTCCCCCTCCTCCTGCTGCCCCTTATGCCCATGCCTCCTCCCCCTCCTGCACCCCATTGCCCATGCCTCCTCCTCCTCCTCCTGCTGCTGGTGCTGCCCCTTGCCTTCCTGCACCTGCCTCTCATAATGTATTACTATAACCTGTTCCCGAGGCTGTCCATACCGGGTGGTGGTGGTGGTTGTGGTGGTAGTACTAGGTTGTGGTAGTGGTATAACAGGGTGGTGGTGGTGGTAGTATTGGTGGTGGTTGTAGTAGTGCTGGGTTGTGGTGGTGGTGGTGGTAGTACTAGGTTGTGGTGGTAGTGGTGGTGGTGGTGGTGGTGGTAGTACTGGGTTGTGGTGGTGGTGGTGTTGGTACTGGGTGGTGGTAGTGGTGGTATAACAGGGTGATGGTGGTAGTGATGGTAGTAGTAGTGTATACCTCGCTCGCTGGGTCGTGTTGTGTGTACTGCATTCTCACAAACACACACAGACGGATGGAGATGGAGCAGCAACATACGCAGATGAACAAACTTACAAACAAACAGGCAACACGAAAAAATAACACACACACATACACACTGAGACAGACAGACAGACAGACAGACGTACACACACACACACACACTCAAGCACGCACGCACACTTCGTTCCATACACTTATTTCGATTCATTTTGTTTGTATTCATTCCACTGGCATTCTACTGCTTTTCTATTATTCATCTCATCACATTCTTCCTGTTCATACCTCATCCTCATATATTTTTTTCTTCTATAAAGTATTTCATTCGCATGCAGACGTCACTTTTTTATTTATAATATTCTTTTTTTAAACCATTCCAGTCGATATTTTGTTTACATATGTTCCTTTACACAAGTCTTTCTACTTGCTGTACGTTTTGCACCATCCCAATTTTATATTTTAATTTATTTCTTAAAAGACGATTTGTTTTTACATGTGTGTATATACGAGAGAGAGAGAGAGAGAGAGAGAGAGAGAGAGAGAGAGAGAGAGAGAGAGAGAGAGAGAGAGAGAGAGAGAGAGAGAGAGAGAGAGAGAGAGAGAGAGAGAGAAACAAAGAAAGTCATCAGTTGCCAGGATAAGATAAAGAAGACAAAGAAAGAGGAAAAGGAAACAAAAGAAGAGCGTGACGATATTCCCGTTTGTCTTCGTCTTCTTTCCTCTCTCTCTCTCTCTCCTTCCCTCCCTCCCTCCTTTCCTTCCCTCTCTCCCTCCTTCCCTCTCCCCTTTCCTCCCACTATCCCTCCCTCCCTCTCCCGTTTCCTCCCTCCCTCTTCCTTTTCCTCTCCCACCCTCCCCCTCTCTCCTTTTCCTCTCCCTCCCACCCACCTTTCCTCTCATTTCAACCCCGCCTTTCTCTTTATCTTTCCCTCCTTCCTTTCTCTTGTTCACTTCATCGATTTTCCTTCCCTCCCAAAATCGTGACCCACATCTTTTTTTCTTTTTGTATAATTTTAATTTTTATTCCAACATTTTTTCTTTCTTTCTCTTTTATCTCCATTATCTTTCTTGCATGTGACCTTATCATATTTTCATTTCATTTCCTCTCTCTCTATTTTTTTCTCTCTCCTTGTCTCAGTTCTTTCCGTTGTTTCTTTACCATTTTCTTTTTCTTCCTCCTTTTGTTCCTTCCTGTTTTTTTCTCTCTTTACCTTTTTTACAACCTTGTCTGTCTGTCTATTTGTCTGTCTGTCTGTTTTTCTCTCTTTACCTTTTTTACAACCTTGTCTGTCTGTCTGTCTGTTTTTCTCTACCTTTTTTACAACCTTGTCTGTCTGTTTGTTTGTCTGTCTATCTGTCTGTTTGTCTCTCATTCTCTCTTATGCATTGGAAAATTATTTAACGACCCTCTTCTTAGAAATAGATAGAAAGAAAGAAAGCGGTCCTTAAGATAATTCCTATTTTCTCTCTCTTATGCATTGGAAAAGTATTTAGTGAGTCTCTTCTTAGAAATAGATAGTAAGCAAGAAAGCGGTCCCTAATAAGATATAAGTTCTATTAAGATTATAGTTCTCTCTCTCTCTCTGCTTTATCCACCGTGTTGACCTTTGACCTGGCGGGATACAGGCGGGTCGCGGCAGCCTCCAGTCTATCATATGTTGTATTGATTAACAGCCAGCCAATGCAGGGCTGCGTCACCCCCTCCCTCCCCCCCTCTCTACCACGACGCATTAGAGAGAGAGAGAGAGAGAGAGAGAGAGAGAGAGAGAGAGAGAGAGAGAGAGAGAGAGAGAGAGAGAGATTGGTCGGTAGGAATGAAACTATAAAACAAATTCATATCCCGACCACAACAAACACAATTGAGGTTTAGGAAAATGGAGAGAGAGAGAGCAGCGACGACTAAAACAACATCAGCTGCAGCTCCAACAACAACGACGACTATAGCAGGAGCAGTGGCGAGATGATCCCCGCTCCCAGCTTGATAGTCTGGGGCACCGGAGGAGAGTCGGTGCCCTCAGTGTTGCGCAAGGCCCAGGTGCAACACTCTTCCCACCTTGCAGGACTTCGGGTCCCGTGGAGGAGGTCTGTGCGCGCTACGAGGACAGTAGTGTCAGGTGATCTCCTCCTCGAGGCCCCGAGGACCCACACCGTGATGGGCCAGCGAGCCTTTACTTGGGCCACGGCGGCACTGTGGAACGCCGTCACGGTTGAGGTGGATGTCGTGGCCATGAACACCCAGCAGGTGAAGGTGGCGGCCCACAGATGGTGCCGCTTACATCTGCCTTAGTGACCGTAAGGCGTGATACAGTGTCGCGTCATTAGTGACACACAGTGACACTTAGTAGACAGTGACATACAGTGTACGTGTTAATAGTGCGCCTGACAAGTGCCTGTGACGGATAGTGACCCTCAGCCTGTAACACTGTGTACTTACTTACTACTTAGTTATTATCTTACAAGGCATAGCTTTAGGATAGATGTCCGCGGGACAGGGGACATCTTTAGCTTCTGCCACTTAATGCCTTCATCAACCTCCTTACCAATTTGTAGCCCCATGTCAACCATGATGCAAGTTGTTTAAATAAAAAGATAAAAAAAAAAAGAGCGCTCAAAATGAATAATCTTTAAGAACGTGATCTAGCAGTGTTTGGGGTTCAGTATTTGTTTTGATTTTCATGAGGAGGAAGAGGAAGAGGAGCTGATGTTGCTTACGTGTAGTACTGTAGTAGTATCCCTTGACTTTTTTTTTTCGTGTTTGGCAGTAGTAGTAGTGGTAGTAGTAGTAGTTGTAGTAGTGGGTGTAGTAGAAGCAGTAGTATTAGTATAATAGTAGTAGAAGTAGTAGTAGTAGATGTGGTGGTAGTAGTGGTGTAGATTTTGTTATAGCAGTAAAAGTAGTGGTAGTAGTAGTAGTGGTGGTGGTGGTGTAGATTTTGTTGTAGTAGTAAAAGTAGTAGTAGTAGTAGTAGTAGTAGTAGTAGTAGTAGCAGTAGTAATAGTAGTAGTCGTGGTGGTGTAGATTTTGTCGTAATTTCATCCTTCATTATCATTGATTTTACGTGTATGACCTGCAACACACACACACTCGCTCTCTCTCATAGTGTAATGTAACACAATTAACTCCTTTTTAAAGTCCCCTGCTTTACACTGTTACCTGTCCGAAACAGGCATTCCCGCCCAGGCCAGCTGCACCGCGAGGCCCTTGCGTAACAGGCGGGGTCTTGGGGTGGGGGGAGGGAGGGGGACTGCAGGTGGGGGGAGGGTAGGGGAAGGAGTGGGGATAGGGGTGTGGAATGAAGGGGAGGGAGAGGTACAAACACGAGAGAGAGAGAGAGAGAGAGAGAGAGAGAGAGAGAGAGAGAGAGAGAGAGAGAGAGAGAGAGAGAGAGAGAGAGAGAGAGACTGCCTTGTGTGAATCATGATGCGTACGTGATCTGTATTCCAGTTTTTTCCTTTTTCTTTTTTTACTATCTGGTGTTTTTTGCTTTATTTTTGTTTTTTTGCCATGTGTCTGATCATGCCTGGCTGTGTCTCCGCTTTCCTGTGTGCAAAGTGTCTTTTTGTTCCTTTGTCTGTCTGTTTGTCTGACTATCTGTTTGTCTGACTGCATGTCTGTCTCTCTCCGTCTCTCTTTCTTTCCCGTCTGTCTCTCTCTCTCTTCAATATATATGATAACAATAAGCGTTTCATTCTAACTAACCATTATTCGGTACACATTATTGTTATTATTCTCATTTTCATTATTATTATTATTTAATCATTTATAACATTTCTCTTCCCTTTTCCCGCGTTTAGTCCGACCCTCACCCTAACGTTACCCTGAGGCACCCTTGTGTAGCATGTGGGTAGCGCGGCCCAGCCCTCGCTCACCCCACCCTCACCCTGTCAAACTGTCTGCCCGTCTCAACCCATCCCTTACTGCAAGCCTTCAAAGTTAACCCACGCCTAACAAAGGGCTTTTACTTACTTCCCCTTACTTCACGCCCAGATCTTTCCATTAATATAAAAAAATCGTATGTTGTTAGCCATAAAATTACGAAGTCACTGAATATACCAAATTAGTTAGTCGACAAGGATACTAAACAGGTCATATCTATAAAATGTTGCTTATATTCACTAAAAATAGTCTTATAGTAGCCAAATTACAATGGAAATTACGTTCTGGGCCTCAAGAGGTTAAGGCAGACGAGAATGTGCAAGTGATAATATTTATGAAGAATTATGGTTGTGATTTCAGGTTTTTTTAAATCAATTGAATGTGTCATGTATATATTGAGAATTAACATTTATTTTCATTAGCATTTAATTTTTTTTCGTGTTCTCGTCGCCACACACCATCAGAAAACGGTTAATTGTAAATATTGTATATAGTATATCATTCATTATAGGTGTATCAAATTTTTCGTTTTATTTTTCAGTATTAGTGGTATAGTGGTGTTTGAGACATATAGTGAAGATGATAGTAGATTGTGTGCTAGTGGGTGTGGTATAGTATTTTGTAAGCAGTAGTGGTAGTAGGTAGTATTTGTTGTTGTATTAGTGGTAGTAGTAGTGATTGTAATGGTTGTTGTATTAATGGTAGTAGTAGTGGTAGTAGTAGTTGTATTAGTAATGGTAGTAGTAGTAGTAGCAGCAGTAGTAGTAGTTATAGTAAGAGTAAGATAAATATTAGTAGTATTAATAATAGTATGTATACAGTATAGTAGTGGTTGTAGTAAAATAGTGCATAGTAGTAGTATAAAAAGAAATAGTAGTGGTAGTATTATTAGCAGCCGCAGTTGTTGTAGCCGTGGTAGTAAAGCAGTTGTAGTAATAATAGCAACAACAGCATCAGTAGTACTAGTTAGTAGTAGTAGTAATAGTGATAGCAGTAGTATCGGCAGTATACTGTATAACAACTTTGAAACTGTAGTAGGAGAGGTCGGAGTAGCATTTGTAGTAGTAGCAGTAGTGGTAGTAGTAGCAGTAGTGGTAGTGGTAGTAGCAGTATAGTAGTAGTAAGAACAATAGTTGTGAAAAAAAAATCACCATTATGATGTATCCCGTCTCCGCAAAACCAAAAATTGACTCAAAAATTGCTTTAAAGATCCGCCGCTTCACCTCCCAGCCTCAACCCCTGCATAGACACACTCCTCCACACATCATGACCACCATACGTATACATATAAGGCACTTTACTCCACCGAAACAAAGTACTTGCATGCATACCCGCGGAGCTCTTCATTCACGCTGCCAACACACTACCCACCCACACTCTTCTAATAAAACACAGACTAGTGTTGGTTGACACGCCTGAACATCTACTTACCTGCACGTATGAACTAATTATGAAAGGACCCGGAATGATGATACATTTAGTAGTTTTTATTTATTGCTTCGCTTCATTTCTTAAGTTCTCTCCTTTCTCCCTTTTTAGCGTGTGCATGTGTGTATGTGTTGATGTTTTAGAGCAGAGGTTGTTATTTGTGTTATAATAATCACCATTATCATTATCGTCCCTGTTGAAATAGTTTGGTGTGCATAATCATTGCTACTTATTATTTTTCCTGAATGGGGTCAGTGTTATATAAAGCGCCGGTGTCGCGCTTGATCGCCGCCACCTGGCCAGAACAGGTGAATACAGATCCCACGGCTACATCATACCTCACTCCTGATGTGAAAGCCTCACCACACACACACACACATATCTTGCCGCCACCAATGTGAAGGCCGCCGCTGCTTGCCACCGCGGGTGGGGGTCTAGCCGGGATGCGCGAGTTTTTCGCCAAGTTTACATTTCCATCTGAAGAATTTTTGAGTAAACATTGTAGTGTGTGTGTGTGTGGTGTGTGTTTGTGTGCGAGAGACAGAGAGAGACTCACTGACATCATGAAGTATTCTCGTGTGCGTCTTGAGATCAATTAGAAAATTAAAAAGCTTCGTTCAGTGATTTCACAAGTTGAAAAATAACACACACACACACACACAGACACAAGTCTCCCTGCTGCTCTACTTACACGGCCGCTGCCACTCAGCCGCAGCGTAAAGTCTCCGCAGCGGCGACGCCCAGCCTGATGGACCGTGCATGGTCGCGGCGACGCCCAGCCTGATGGACAGTGCATGGTCGCGGCGGCGCCGCTTGTCACTCACTGCCTCGCCCCGCCATTCTCCTCGGGAAGGCGAGGCGTCTGGCGCTGCAGAGGGCAGGGCCGCCGTCGGGCGTGGCACATGAGGCTTGCAAAAGCCACGTCCTCACAACGAAGTCAGCGGCGCGAGTGTGTCGCACAGGCGCTATTTCCAGATCATAGGACGATTCACCTGCGTCACATTTAATTCATGACATCGGCAATGTACAGAACGGACAAACAGCCACGGAGGGCTGGCGGCGGGCCTATTGAGGACCACAGCCTAAACTTGCTGTGGCCGCCTCATCAGCACGGGCGGAGGGAGGGGGATCGGGCGTGACGGCTGTGGTATTGGGTGGGCCACAGCGCCCGCCACCACTCGACAAACAACAAAACAACCGAAAACCAAAAACCTTTCAGACGACATGAGGGACGGAGTGACCAGGGGCACCTATGTGTTGCTTTATTGACAAGATGTTTGTGCACAGGAACTTGCACCTGGGTTGTCCCGAGGGTTAGTGTGCGGTGCCTGGCTGGATGTGACACGTGTGTGTTTGCTGTGAGTGGCCACGGTAAAGGTGTGCAGCACACGGGCAGAGAACCCCTGTCAGCTGGTGACTGACATACCACCTAAACAAAGAGACAGATTGACGGCAGGACAGACAAACTCAGTCCAGCCCGCGATGCGAACAACAAACCTTGGGTGTCCTCTGCTGAGAGCTTCCAAACCTAGTGGTTAGTTTAATGCTAAGGCTCGACATACAGGGCTGCATGGGGCTACTATGGGTGAGCGCCCCTGCCCGTCTAGTGGCCGCAGCGGCCGCGGCTCCGGCCGGCTTCTGCCTCCCGGTCCTCGGCCAGGCGTCATCGGAGTACTAGCGGTGCGCGGCGGCGGTGCACGGCCGTAGAGTCTTGACTCCGCCTCTTGCTCGCCATTGGCTCCTGTAACACACAAAATGGCGGATCGTGGGCTCTGCACATGCGCACTGCACACTGAAAACCTTCACAGCATATTTCTTTTTTCGTATTATCTCCCAAATTGTTTAAATATTTTTTTTCAGCCGTGATGTATTGAGTGAAGCCGTACTTTTTGGGCCGAGAATGGAGCTCGCATCCGTATCGCAATCCACGATAATATTTCTTATGATTAGAAACTTCGGAATGGAGTCTGGATGAACCATTTTTGAGGTACTATTACACTGATGGAGTAATTTAGCAACCAGGTAAAATAAATGTAATAAGTTAATCCAATTTCTCATACCCAACTTGAGTTTAATGTCAAGGTGGTGGAGAGAGAGAGAGAGAGAGAGAGAGAGAGAGAGAGAGAGAGAGAGAGAGAGAGAGAGAGAGAGAGAGAGAGAGAGAGAGAGAGAGAGAGAGAGAGAGAGAGAAAAAACAAGTTCTCTGTTAACTTTTCTTTCTTTCACGATAATAACATTTGAATACGTTCTTTTAGCGTTAACTGATTACCCCCAGGAAGGAGATAGTGCATGGTGATGGAAATGTAATATGACAGTAGTAGTAGCAGTAGAAGTAGTAGTAGTAGTGGAGCAAGTTGGCATTGATCGTATAGTGATGAGGGTGGCATAGTATAGTGCACCATGGTGGAGTGATGCTTGGTTGTAATGGTGGTTGGACAAGATATATCACCTTCAGATTACCTGCGGCGAGAGTGGCTGAGTAGACCTGAGTGCCTCGCGATATGGAAACAGAGTGCCAGCTATAGATAGACTTTAATCACTATAATGCTGCAGTACTTGTTAGACGGGACTTATCCTTTCACGCCCAGCTCTTTCCTTTGCTATATAAAATCGTCTGTTGTTAGCCATAAAATTACGAAAAAGTTACTTAATATACCTAAAAGTTAGTGGTCAAGGATACTAAACAGGTCATATCTATAAAATATTGCTTATATTAACTAAAAATCATCTAATGGTACCCAAATTACAATGGAAATTACGTTCTGGGTCTCAAGGGGTTAAAAGACTCACTGGAGTTTCACCACTATAAGGCTGCAGTACTGTATACATCACCTCAATATCAGGATGGAAACGCATAGGCTATGTATAAGGCTATGTATGTGTATAAGAGGCAGTGATATGTAATAGCTACTCTATCTATACTGTCACCATACACATCAAATCACAC
This sequence comes from Chionoecetes opilio, assembly GCA_016584305.1. NCBI lineage: Eukaryota > Metazoa > Arthropoda > Malacostraca > Decapoda > Majidae > Chionoecetes > Chionoecetes opilio. The sequence continues at coordinate 236,898 of JACEEZ010024124.1, forward strand.
CACACATCACACCTCCCTCACCACATTATACCATGCACACCATACAGACTTTTTATTTTTATTTTCATTTAAACAGTTATTAATCACACAGATGGCTTAACCCCTTCACTCCCAGATATTTCCTTTGCTGTATAAAATTGTCTGTTGTTAGCCATAAAATTACGAAAAGTAATTGAATATACCAAACCCGAATATATTAGTCGACAAGGATACTAAACAGGTCATATCTTTAAAATATTGCTTATAATCACTAAAAAAGACCGTCTAATGGCACCCACATTACAATGGAAATTACGTTCTGGGCCTCAAGGGGTTAAAAGGTATAGATAAGTTAAGAATGAAATAATAAATGTTCAGAATGTCCTTGCACACCACACACCATGTCCTTTCCTCCATTCTATAGACATGCTGACATATCACGTATTATCTGCAACATTACGTACGCCATGGCCACAACCTAACCTAAGTAATAGTGCAGGATAATAATAGGCCATGGCCACACCTTTACTTTGGTACTATGTGCTCTAATGTACTCATGCCATGTGCCTTTATTGTGTATATTTTGCGATAGTACTTAAGTTAACTCTTTGTCTTGTGGTTGTTGCTTTTTTGCCGTATGCCTCCGGGTGAGATTAAAAGTATTATTATTATTATTATTATTATTATTATTATTAATTATTATTATTATTATTATTATTATTATTATTATTATTATTATTATTTTTATTATTTACTATGCTGCCACACTTTTCACCCATTCCTCAGTCCTCGCAACACATCACTAAACCCTTAACCCCTTGAGGCCCAGAACGTAATTTTCATTGTAATTTGACCACCATTAGATGATTTTTAATGAATATAAGCAATGTTTTTATAGATATGACCTGTTTAGTATCCTTGTCCACTACCTAGCTAATTTGGTTTATTTAGTTACTTTTCGTAATTTTATGGCTCGACAACATACACTTTTTTATAGCAAAGGAAAGATCTGGGCGTGAAGGGGCTAAGGTTCGTTAAGGTTCACACCAAGCTATAACTCTATCGACACTTAGATAAGATTTCTATGCCCTGTTTAATATTTTAGCCGCAAATAGTTTCTTGAGTCATATGTCTAGTCTGGGGAATAGAGAAAGGTATATAATTATTGTTATTAATATTATCATCATCATATCATCTCTCTCTCTCTCTCTCTCTCTCTCTCTCTCTCTCTCTCTCTCTCTCTCTCTCTCTCTCTCTCTCTCTCTCTCTCTCTCTCACACAGTTTTGTCAACAGTGGCTGTATTTTACCTTCTTCGTTATTTCTACTTTTTCTCTCTTCCATCCCAGAGTACAACAGCAGCAGCAGCGGCGCATAACGGGAATTGAGCCTCAGTTCAATAATTTCATTATGTTTTTGGTTTTAAAGTTCCATTATGACTTTTAATACTGATGGCGTCTCGGTCGTTATTATTCTATCATCATCCACTACCATTATCTACTCGCTCTCTCTCTCTCATTTATTTCATCATCGTCATATTTTTCTTCGTTGGATGAGTGTCATGATTAGGAAGATTTGGAACAAGTGTCTACTGTTTTTTCATAGTTTTTTTTATTGTACACGTGATGTAGTGTGTGTGTGTGTGATTAAGAAATCCTGTCGGTCGCCGGGGCAACCTGATCGATAAGCAGCTGGTGGTGGTGGTGGTGGTGGTGGTGGGTCTCGGGACGATTTTCAAGGTCATTCTCCACTCCAGGCCTGAGTCTCAAGTCACCACCACCACTTCTCTCCATTTCACTTGGGTACAGAGAGAGAGAGAGAGAGAGAGAGAGAGAGAGAGAGAGAGAAGAGAGTGCAGCTTAATTGCAAATGAGTTGCTAGAGAGAGGAGAGAGAGAGAGAAGAGGAGAGAGAGAGAGAGAGAGGAGAGAGAGAGAGAGAGAAGAGAGAGAGAGAGAGAGAGTTGCAGCCTTATATTATTGCAAATGAGTTTTGCTAGAAAAGAGAGAGAGAGGAGAGAGAGAGAGAGAGAGAGAGAGAGAGAGAGAGAGAGAGAGAGAGAGAGAGAGAGAGAGAGAGAGAGAGAGAGAGAGTTGCAGCCTTATATATTACAAATGCTGAAGAGAGAGAGAGAGAGAAGAGAGAGAGAGAGAGAGAGAGAGAAGAGATGAGAGAGAGAGAGAGAGAGAGAGAGGAGAGTTGCAGCTTATATTATGTACAAATGCTAGAGAGAGAGAGAGAGTGAGAAGAGAGAGAGAGAGAGAAGAGAGAGAGAGAGAGAGAGAGAGAGAGAGAGAGAGTTGCAGCCTCATATTATTACAAATGAGTTTTGCTAGTAAGTAGTGGGTGACTTGTCTGGGATGATGGGGTGATGCTATCGTGTAATGCGAGGTGCTCAAGAAGTAAGTTGCTTGCTGTCGTCTGTTGCTGCTTTTTCTTTCTTGTTAACTGTCGGGCGCTGTCTGTGGGAACGTTGTCACTTGATTTGCTTTGTATATAGCCAATGCCTATTCTCTGCTCGTTTGCGTCTGTCATCCGCTTCTCTATTTATTTCCGCATAACTTGCAAGATTAATGAACGCTGTCTCCATGCATATACATCCACATGCATCCACACATTGCGCAGGTGTGGTATATATGTATGTATGTAATACTATGTATCTATCTATGTATGTATGTGTGTATGTATGCAGGGCTGGATTAACCATTAGAACATAAGAACATAAGAAAATAAGGAAGCTACAAGAGGCAGCGAGACCTACACGTATACTAGTTCCTGTTACTACCTGTCACTACCGACATCCACCTTTCATCCCCATCAATGAATTTATCCAGCCTCCTTTTAAAGCTCCCTAATGATTCTGCACTAACCACCTGACGACTGAGTCCATTCCAACGAGAACGATAAATTGATGGAATGCACTTATAGAGGAAGATAAGATAAGATACTTTGATCCTATCTAGACACTTTGCAAGTACCAACGACAAGGTTATTGAATATACAAAGTGCCACCACGCCAGGATGAACCTGGTGGGATCGAACTGCTGATCGAACGCAGGGACGCTGCACGCGAGCCCACAGCTCTACCAACCGAGCCACCCTGACGGATGCTTATAGAGGAAGGGATGTGTGATAACAGTATACTGTTAGCACACATCCCTTCCTCTATACATCCCTTCCTCTATAAGCACCTGTATATGTAATTTTTATGAACAAAAATATGATAGTTTAAAAACGGGACATTACAAGCTTGGCTCAAATCATGTACCGTCAACAACACCATAGTCGCCACTGCACTAATGTCGCCAGGCAAATTTTACAGGCGAATATTACGAGTTATAGCACCACTACAGACTTGTATGTACCACTGAAGACAGGTACATAATATAAACTACTGTGCATGCCTCTTCAGTGGCACATATAAGTCTGTAGCGATGCTAACATTTGTAATATATGGCACCTGGCGACATTAGTGCAGTGGTGACCACAGTGCTGCTGACGGTACATACACAAATAGGTAAACACACATTGTGAATTGTGAATGTCATGTGAATTGGCTGAAATAGGGACTTTTAATCATTGTAACTGAAAACTGACTCCAGATTCGTGTTCAGCATGCCCGATAACTGCTAGGAACAGATTTTCAAGCAAAACAACTTTTCAACATTTTTGGCAAATTTTGCAAGTGGTATGCCTTGATTTTTTTTTAAATCACGTTTTTGTCAATAACTAATAAACTAAGGCAGATATATGCAACATTTTAAGAATTAGTATGAAGTAGATCAAGGGCTATCATTTGGCGTAAAGCAAAAAAATATTTATTGGTAAATAACCGAGAAAATAGTATATTAGTACATTTATACAAAATTTCAATTTTCCCGACAACCATGAGGTGTTCTGAACAACCGATTACTGCATCATGTAGAACACCTCAAGATGAACCTTTGTTACTTCGATAAGTTCTTCTACGACTCATAGTTTTGCGGTAAAATAACAAAAAGCCCGATTTTCGTCAATTTTGGAATATTTTCAGCAGCCAAATGTCCGAAAATATTTTGTTCGCTAGATAAGTGGAAATGACGGGGATACAATAATTGTAGATCCATCCATTTACAATAACTTTTGATGGGTAAGTGTGGCTGTGTGATAAATAATTTAGGAGGTTAGACGAAAAAGTATCTCTCTAGCTCTCTCTCTCTTTCACACACACACATCTAATAAACCCTATCAGCTATTCCCCTGGCAATCATCAGCAGCAGCAGCAGGGGCAGCAGGGGTGTAGCAGAGCCACGTATTGAGATTTCATTGTTGTGCTACGTAGTAGATAACCTTTCAATAACTATTTATCATTAACCATAACTATTTAGATTTACAATTTTTTTAGATAATATTTACCGTCTTACCTACCGTAGCTTAATCAACAGACTTATCTTAGTGCAGTTAATTTTAACATCCCCAATTACCATTAGGATTTTATTACGTAGATATTACACACACACACACACACACACACACACACACACACACACACACACACACACACACACACACACACACACACACACACACACACACACACACAGCATTTGGACATTTACTACCTATCTTTCCATCACAATTGACCTCATGAAGACATGGACGCACACAGGCCTTAACTACGTAACGTATACATGCATTAATATCCTCATAAACTTTGTCATCTTGCCTCACCCTGCCTGCTCTTATAATATTATTATCGCTCTGTATACAGAAACTGTTAGGTCACCCCACGTATTCAGCAGAGAGACAGAGAATTAGATATACTGAATCGTAGACTTAAGTAATTTCACGAGACGCATGGATGTACAGTACGTAGAACTTCTGATATTCGTAGTACAATTATTTCGATGATTCGATTGAACGTACACGTGCACGAAGCACGATTCGATGATCGTAGTACTTTTGATGATAATAGTACGTATACCAGAAGAAAATAGTAAAATATAGTGCAACGAACGCCCCCCATCCCTTTGCTGTCCTCAGCTAGGCTCCTCTACACCTGCTCCGGGCTGCTCTCTTGAGATGCAGGGAAGCAGGCAGGTGCTTAAGACAGAGGGGGGACGCGTAGCACGTAAACAGGGCTCGTGCTAGGAATTGAGGACTTACCAAGCTGGGTTCCCCTTTTCTGGCTGTTCACACACTCAGGGGGGAAGGGTTTAGGCAAACACAAGGGGTCCTTTCACGGTGTTATATTGAAGTAACACACAGTACAAGCTTCAAGGTCACTCACTACAGATCTACAACTCCTAGACACTACAACACCCCCCCCCCCCCCCCCCCGGCCTCTTCCTCGGCCGTCGTAGGGAGGCGCTACATAACCACAACCCCAGTACCTCACAGACACACCACAGTGGCCGCCTCGTCAGGTGCCACAACCCACCGCGACACCGTGCCACCCCAGGCACAACTCACCGCGGCCGTCACAGGCGCAACACAGTCCACAGGAGACGTCACGTCGTCTTACCACACCCCGGCACAACACACAGCTCGCCGCCTCGTCCAGGCGCTACACAGTGCCACGGGAGACGTCACCTCCTGCGGGAGACGCCACCCTACCTTACACCGGCCGGGTTACACCAGCAGGAAACAGTCCAGCTGTCACCTCCACAGGCGCCTCAAACCATAGGGAACTTCCTCTACCCTTGGCTCGCCTGACCCTGAGGTAATTACGGCCCAGGCGAGTCTCCAAACTCCCCTGGGCACCGCAGTTCCCCCTCTGTTCCCTGTCCCCGGCATGCGTCTCCCTCTGTTTACGTTTCTCCTCTCTACCGAGCTCCCGCCCCAAACACACGGCTTCCCCCCCCAATCTTGAGCTAGAGTTCTCCAGGAGCGCGTTCGTAACACTGCCCTCCCCTCACAAAAACTGGCCGACTTCGGCCAGCCAAATTTAAAAAGAAATAGAAAAATCATAATACATGGCTACATGCACATATAACACAAACTCCTCAAATGAAAGGCAACTCGCCTCATCATTAAACAAACCACCTTTTACCAAACATTACCACCCCAAAGCTTCACAACTGCAAGTCCCTCCATTGTAAGGTGACCAGATTTCTGAGACAAAATCCGGGGACATTTTCGGTTTAGAGGCATAAAAACCTCCAAAACATGCAGTGTTTTTGTCATGGAAAAACTAAAACGGGGACACTGCCCTCACCATTCATAAAGCAGCAATCAAAAGTTTCTCTGACACTATTTATCTTAAATTGCAGAGGAATTGAACAAAAATTAAATTGATTAACAATAAGTTTTTATTTTTCTGATCAAAGTAGCTGAGATCAAGCACATCCATACAATCAGCTGTAAAAAAAAAAAATACAGATATGAACCAGACACTTCACCCAAACTAACGCCTCCTCCTTATTCCTGGCATTATACAAGAGTAAAAATAAGGGGTCATAATGATCATAATCAAAAGGGACAGTGTTTAGATTTGAAATATTGAATGTATTCTGATTTGAAGATTTCTGACTGGTGCACTAACTCTAACCTAGTCTGTGTATTTCTCAGAGGAGTGTATCTTTTTTAGAATTGGTTTGTTTTTGGTCAGCATCTCCATAAAATCCTGGCATGGCAGATGGTTGAAGTTGGTCTTCACTGTTAGCAATGCCTTCATGGTAGAGACTGTGAACCGATTTCTCTCAGCAGTCCACATATCATTCATTAGGGAAAAAACCCTCTCAACAGGGGCATTGCTACCTGGTAAACAGATTACTACAGATGTCAATCTAGCAATGTTGATGAGCGGAATTTCATTTAGTTGAAAATGACTTATAACTGAGCCCCATTTCTGAATGAGAGGTGTATCCTCTCTTTTCCATTCCTCCAGTATCCCCCCCTGAAGGAACTCCTGGAGACCAGGCACCTCATCAAAAAGAATGTCTTCGTCAATTGTAACGTTAGGGCATTTTCTTCTGAGGGTTTCTACTGCTTTTTCAACTTCCAACCGCTGAGGCTTCTTTTTCAGGAGGAGACAGCTGAGGTCTTGGAGGTCGTCGGCATGCTTACCCCATGCTTCAAGGTAATTCACTGCAGTGTCGAAGAAGCACTTTGATTTTCCCAGGAAGGTTTCTTTTGTGATTAAGCCATTTTCCTCTAGGTCTCTAAGAGGAACTCTGACCATGACTGGCAGGAAGTTATCATCACGTCTTGCAGTAAGTTTTGCCTGAAAATGTCTCAGAATGGCAGCAGACTCAACTGCGCAACGGTCTTGGCCTTCAAGTGTTTTAATGGCCTCATTGAAAATACCCAGGTTTCCGTGGACAAAGGCTAGCCACAGTTCGGTGAAGGGATCTTCAAAAAACTTGCGGAGGAGAGAGAAAAAATGATTTTAGGGGGGCATACATCTGGAGGACTCGCTCTAAGGCTGGGAGCATGGATAACCAGCGGACATTACAATGACCCAAAATATTGTAGTACTCTTGACCCACAAAGTCACAGAATGTCTTCAGTCTCTCCACATGGACCGTAAAGATGTGGAAATATCCGAAGATCTTTGTTAGTAAATATTCCACATCTAAGGGAACCATATCCAGTGCAGTCCGTGCTGTGTTGTGGATGATATGTGCTGGGCAACCTAGACCAATCACCTCTCGTTGAAGGGAGTCTTTAACCTTGGTGTGGACATTCACCCTTCCTGCCCTGTTAAGTCCTCCAAAGTTGGTGTTCGTGTTGTCAGCTGAGAATGCTACAACTTTGTCTTCTAGACTGTGTCTCCGGACGGTGATCAGAATCTCCTCGGAAATCTCTGCAGAAGTTTCTCCTTTCATCTCTACAAAATCCAAAAGTTTCGTTTCAATGCAAGCACTTTGCAACTTGCAGTACCTGACAAGTATTGGCAGTAGTTTTACATGGCCATGATTTGAACAATCAACGGACAAAGACACAAACTCAGCTTGGTTGAGATCTTCAGTTAATAGTGTCATGGCCCAGGGTGCAAATACATTTGTCACTATGGCATCACATTTTGTTCTTGCACATGAGAACTTTGGCTCATAGAGCTTCCGATTCAGTAATGCTGTGCAGTCCATTGATCTGAAACTGTGATTGTGTCTGATGGTGTGGTAAGCAAACACACCCTCCTGTACAGCCAAATCATACTCTGATTGAGAGGGCTGAACCCTCTTGAAGAAGTTTGTAACTGAAGGTACACTTGCACGGGCTGTAATGGCAGCTTTATGTTTTTTTGTTTGTTGGTGTTCTACCACAGACGATCTTCCTACACTACCCACTGTAAAAGAGGAATTGCAGAGAGTGCAGAAAGCAATTGCCTCATCTTGACCTGGCCGTATAAATGGAAATTCTTTCAGAATACTGTCATTAACGTGACATTTCCTTTTCTTGGAGAGAGACATTGTAGAGTCTTGTCTTTCTATCTTTCTTCACGGTTTCTTCTAAACTTTTTCTTGTCCTCATCTATTTGACTCGTCTTCCTGTCCGTCCTTTCAACTCTCCCTACAAATAGACAATGACATTTCATTAGGACAATGGTGCCCTGAATAAACCCAGCCAGTGTATTTAGTTAGCCTATAACATAAGATAAGTAAGTATAGTGATACAATACAATAGACGTCTGGCAGCCTACCCTGGGTATTTTTGGTTGAAGACAGTGTAAATTTTGTAAAAGTATGTTGACCCTTTCACGCTCTGTTTTTTCATTTTTTACTTTATTTAAGTTTATTCCCATTTCGGATCTTTCAATCCCAGTGAAAACCGGGGACATTTCCGGGGACAGCAGTAGCCGGGGACAGGTCACTGAAAACGGGGACTGTCCCCGGAAACCGGGGACGTTTGGTCACCTTGAGTCCATTGCCATACACCAGCCGCCACTGCAGTGCTGGAAAGTCATCAGGCCGCCCTCTTCCACGCGAGACACACCAGCAGGAACACAGCTGCAACCTCAACCAGGCGCCACAAACCACAGGGAATTTCCTCTACCCTTGGCTCGCCTCAGAGGTAACCACGGCCCAGGAGTCTCCACACTCCACTGGGCCTCCGCAGCTCTAACCCGGCTCCACTGCTCCAGTCTCCGCGGCAAAGGCCCCACGACTTCCCGACAGACCATGCCCTCCACTGCAAGGCGCCGGTGACGGTGCAACAGGGCTTAACAGCAGCACGCTGTGGCTGGCTCTGCCTGGTAGCGGGTACGGTGTACCCACTGTACCAGGGTGTACGCTTACCCGGTGTACCCCCCACCGTCGTAACAAGCAGTTACTGCCACCTGTACCAGCTTCGGCGGGGGCCACACACTGCAGGAGTAGCTCAACTGCTCGTCACCCCCCCGAAAGCGCGGCAGAGGCGGGTATGGGTGCGTGCACTTTGTCATCCTGGCGCTCGGAAGCCTACCTCGCCTGCTGAGAGGCCTCCCACGCTCACTCCGACGGCGCCTCCTCTTTCGGTGGTTCCATGTCGAGGCAAAGTGAGCGGGTTTCTTGCCCTCCCACAGTGGGCTCTTGACCCGCACCCGTCTGGGCGTCAGGCCACCAACAAGGCCTTTCCTGCCGCGCAGGCCACCAACCATGCCTTTCACGCCTTTCACGCCGCTCGCCAGCGTCGCGAATTGGGCCCGACAGGCCTTCCACGACACAGGCGCATCAAGCTCCTGCGGCCTGTGTCGCAAGTCGCCACATTCCTGACGTGCACTCGGGCCCGCACGACGAGGCCGAGACTCGCGTGAGCTAGGTGGGGTGGGTAGCGAGAGGGGTAGACCTACGCTCTCCTTACACTCCACAACACGTACCCCGGTCACCACCTCACGCTCACAAGACGCGGCCGCAGTCTCCCCCCCCAGACTCGTCCTTCACAATCACACGCACCCCGGTCACCACCTCACGCTCACAAGACGCGGCCGCACTCTAACCCCCAGACTCGTCCTTCACAATCACACCCACGACCAGGTCACAAGCCGCGGCCCCAGCGCTAGCCACACGCCCAGACATATCACCCACAGTCAGGTTATTCTGCTCACTCATCACTGGCTCTAACTCTTTTCGCTCTGCCTTAGTGGGTACTGCACTTAGCACCTCACTTTTCACTTCAACCATACGCTCAGTCACTTCCGCGTGGGGATTACCGAACATTGTCTTAATTTCCTCACGCATCGCCTTTTGTCCTGCTCTAAAGGCTTGCAACACTGCCATAAGGTCAGCCAGCGACTGCTGCTGTGCCGCTGACTCACCACCGTCCGCCATCTTGTCTTCCCCCCGAACCAGACAAAGGAATTTCACGATACCTGCTTTTTTCACCTCAATATTCCAGCAACATCCCGCTCCTGACACCAGTGCAACGAACGCCCCCCATCCCTTTGCTGTCCTCAGCTAGGCTCCTCTACACCTGCTCCGGGCTGCTCTCTTGAGATGCAGGGAAGCAGGCAGGTGCTTAAGACAGAGGGGGGACGCGTAGCATGTAAACAGGGCTCGTGCTAGGAATTGAGGACTTACCAGGCTGGGTTCCCCTTCTCTGGCTGTTCACACACTCAGGGGGGAAGGGTTTAGGCAAACACAAGGAGTTCTTTCACGGTGTTATATTGAAGTAACACACAGTACAAGCTTCAAGGTCACTCACTACAAATCTACAACCCCTAGACACTACAACACACGCCAAGAACCTCCCCCCCGGCCTCTTCCTCGGCCGTCGTAGGGAGACGCTACATAACCACAACCCCAGTACCTCTCACAGGCACACCACAGTGGCCGCCTCGTCAGGCGCCACAACCCACCGCGACACCGTGCCACCCCAGGCACAACTCACCGCGGCCGTCACAGGCGCAATACAGTCCACAGGAGACGTCACGTCGTCTTACCACACCCCGGCACCACACACAGCTCGCCGCCTTGTCCAGGCGCCACACAGTGCCACGGGAGACGTCATCTCTCGCGGGAGACGCCACCTTACCTCACACCGGCCGGGTTACACCAGCAGGAAACAGTCCAGCTGTCACCTCCACAGGCGCCTCAAACCACAGGGAACTTCCTCTACCCTTGGCTCACCTGACCCTGAGGTAATTACGGCCCAGGCGAGTCTCCAAACTCCCCTGGGCACCGCAGTTCCCCCTCTGTTCCCTGTCCCCGGCGTGCGTCTCCCTCTGTTTACGTTTCTCCTCTCTACCGGGCTCCCGCCCCAAACACACGGCTTCACCCCGATCTTGAGCTAGAGTTCTCCAGGAGCCCGTTCGTAACAATAGGATCGGGAAAGGTATTTTTTCATGATCTCTTCTCATTCATTCGTTGCTCTCATTCTATGATATGAACCTAATGATCAGTTTAACGGAAACCCATGCTCTTTCTTAATAGTACCCTGCTGCCTGCATGACATCGTGCACATGTTTCTATAAAGGCAGTGAGTCCAAATTCACCTCATAAGGATTACCAGACGCTGCTGTAGAAGGTACTACTTGGATTCCAATAGCGAGGTTATTGGCAATGTAAATTACCACCACGCTAGAATACGAACTTAAGCAGTGAATGGGGTGTTGTATAATAAGGTAGATCTTATGGATATTGATATGCTCTGAGATATAGGATGAAAAACCATAGGAAATGCTATTAATATCCCATGTCATCAGTTGATCAGCCTGTTAGACACCTTCCTTCACTCCAGGTTACAACTCCCTGTGTGTACAGTACCTCAGGTTCAGTACCTATCCGTTTAGTATAGGGGGTTACGGAGACGGCCAGTTGAAAGATGGACAGTAGTCTCACTGTCACAGAGTGCAGTAGCCACCTATAGGTACGAGTTAGTGTGAAGGCCCAGAAGGGTTTCGACTGCAGATACCGGGTGCTTTCGTGGCTCATTCCAAAAATGAAATCATAAATCAGTCCTACAAACCATTTTTGTACACTTATAGGGTATATGAGAGCGCCCAGTCATGTGCAGGAATGATGAAATTCAAAATTGGCGCCAAGATAGCGAAATGGTTATGCACTTTATGATATTTCAGCCTTTTCATATACAGTCGTTTTCATATTAAAAATAGAAATTTAGTAAAAAACACAAATTCCCCAAGAAATCACCATATACGTACAACTTCTGATAAAAAAAAAGTATAAAAGAACCAACGGAGTCGGCCTCTGAGGCTCTGAGCGAAAAAGTGCGACGAAAACAAGCCCTTCTGCCTCCGCTCCTCGCCGCAGCAACACGTGTCGACAAAGGCCACCAAGACAAGTCTATTTCAGCTTACAATGGGTGTTTTAAGGTTCTTTTGGCCACTCCAGGGGACCGGTAGTGGGTGGCAGTCTCTGTGCAGTGATAAAGGTGAGTGGGGGAAACCATTGAAGGTGAAATATAAAGATAAGTTGCATGACCATGTGGTGGTTGAGGGAGTGGTGTCCACAGTCATCACGGAAAGTCGTGGCCGTGGTGTTGCCGGGGGTTTGTGACCCGCCTCCCGGGCTGATGGCTTCCCCCAACACTAAGCATTAAGGATGAATGATGAAATGAAGGGTATTATTCCAGATGAACACTGAATTAACTTTGGTGGACGCAACACAATTTCTGGTGAGTTTTGAATTTTTTGACTAAATTTTTTTTTCCTCTGGTGAATTGTGATGTGCTTATAATTAATCTGCTAAACATTTGTCGCAATTTTTTTTATTTAATTTTTGTATTTTTGGTTAGGCTAGGTTGTGTTAGGTAAAGGCATAGACCACTGTAGACCACGGTATATAGTGGTCTATGGTAAAGGTTAGGTTAAGTATAGGTTCGGTTTGGTTCAATTTGTTTTTTTTGTAATTTTTGTTCCAAATCATAGTTATTTGCGGCAAAAACGATTAGCAGATTAATTCAAAACTTATCATAATTCACCAGAGGAAAAAAAGTTTAGTCCATCAAAGGAAATTCGGTGTTCATCTGGAAATTTACCGTTTAATGAATTGATTAGGTTATTATTTGATGTTTTTACAATGGAGTTTTTTCGGTAAATTTTTACACGAGGACCAGAATTCTCTACAATATTGGGAGTATGGTTTCTTGTTTACCTTAATGAATTCTGAGAAACATTCTCTGCGTTTCCGTCACAAATCACTACTTTCGGAATATGAAATGTTTTTAGTAGGAAGGAGATAAGAGTATTAACTAACCTAACCCCACCATAGACTCACTAACCTAACTCCACTTTTTTACTTTAATAACTAAAGCCAAATCCTCATTAAAAAGTATCCGCGGAAAGGGAAGAACAGAGGCGCTGCAGGTCACAAGAGGAAGAAGAGGGAGGCGCACGTAAACACTTCTCTCCTCCCTATAAATAACATTTTGTCTCCAAAAGTAATTATTTGCGACGGAAGCTCATTGAGAGAATGTTTCTTAGAATCCAGTAAGGAAAAATAGAAACCATAATCCTAATTGTGTAGGGAATTCTGGTCCTAGTGTAAAATAATAAGATTTTTTCAGTCAAAACTTCTTTAGTGTATTTTTTTGAAATTTGTCATCACTTTCGAATTGCAAAAAACACTTTTCTTAGGTTTACACAGGAAAAAACTATATCCATCAAGAAAAGCATAACATATTAAGCGGAAAAAATTCAAACTTGTCTGAAAATCTTGCGACAGTCAGTACATTTTTACCTTGAATAAGAAAAAATTATAAACTGCTGTCTTTCCCCACTTTCCATGCATGATAGCCTTGATTATATATGTGAGCAAGTTACATATTTAGTGTGGGTCAGGGATAAGGTTTAATTTTACTTAAATCAATTGATAATTTTATTAGGTTTTTGATCTGTTTGGCCCGTCAGGGTGGCAAGGTTGGTAGAGACGTGAGTTACCAATGTGCAGCGTCCCTGTGCATTCGGTCAGCGGTTCGAGTCCGCCTAGTTCGTGCTGACGTGGCGGCGCTTTGTATAGTCAATAACCTTGTAGTTGGTACTTGCAAAGTGTCTAGATAGGATGAAAATCTTATCTTATCTTGATCTGTTTGTTGATTTCTCTTTTTACCAAAGTCTTTAGATATATATGTGAGAGGATTGCGTAGTGTCGTGTGTGAGTTGATGTGTGCAGCACCTATTAGAGCCTCAGCACTGATCATGGTGCTGTGGTGTCGACTGTGTGCAAGAGTAACATGAGGAATTCGCTAACAACACTCGGGCTTTGCCTCTAAGGAGTGGAGTTTGATAGTAGTCCCCAGACATCATCATTTACTTATATTTTGACGTTTTAATCATTAAGATGCCTATCATTAATCGAAGTGATGTCTTTTCGTGCAGGTGGAGCCTTGATGAGGCGAGGGTGAAGGCAGTCGTGTCTCCGAGGTGGCAGTGATGATGCCTTCAAGGAATGATTACTTTTTGAGTGGCTCGTGTCCCAAGTCATCGCCAGGGCAGTCCCAGGTAGGAGTTCTGGTGGCTGATAGAGGGGACAGTATTTATATGTTTTGTTTTGTATGAAATATCTTGAAAGACAGGTAGTTAGTGCTGAGTCATTGGGGAGCTGGATAGGTTCATGGATGGGGATGAAAGGTGGATGTAGGTAGTGTTAGGTGACAGGAACTACCACGTGTAGGCCTCGCGGCCTCTTGTAGCTTCCTTATTTTCTTATGTTATGTTCTTATCTTGGTTTCATATCTTACCATTTATTTTTATTCTAGTACATCGCTAATGTGTACCTAAAGTAAATTGACCAATGTTCCCTCATTGGTAACGAGCTTTTTTGTTTTTTTATCTCAAACTACCATAGTATGGGACAAGTAGTGAGCAAGTTATGTCTTCAGCGTGGGTCAGGTACAGGGATGGAGTGAATACAGAGTTGTGTATTCAAATACGAATACTTCAAATTTATTCGAATACGAATAAACTGAAATACTGTTAATTTGAATACAAATTTGAATAATTCATGAAAGTATTCATGAATACTATTCTTTGAAAAATAACTTTGATGTAACTTGGCATAGCACTGTATTAAAATTATGCAATGGTAAAACTTTCGTAAAACTTTCGTGACAACAATAAGTTTTTCACTACTGTCCTGCTATAATTACTTGCGATATAAACGCACTTCCCATCCTTAAGAATTATAGTTTGTAACGTGTCACTGATAATTTGCTATGCAGTCAGGTACACTCTAGACAGGTTTATCACGGCTGTGGGAGCTAACAGTTATCACACCGCTTACACCGTCTGCAAAACAGTTTGCACGGACAGTGAATTCACTGTAACCTCCGGGAGACACAGCATGTAATATCCAGGCGGCACCAGAACAGTAGAGAATAAATCCAACAATGAGCTTGTTTCAACCTGGACAACCCAGTCGTCGGCCACTGGCAAGTGGCGTCTTGAGTCACCCTCCAAACGCCACCCTGCGGGCTGCCACTGCCTGGGAACCTGTATTGTACACGTCCACCCGGGAAGCTACAGTTGTAAGGAACGAAGACTTATTGCTGATGATCAATTTAGGATTATTCGAAGAATACAAATACTTTTCCCAAGTACGTATTCAAATACGAATGAGAATATTTTTATTTTTGATTACAATTATACGAATACACCCAAATACTGTATTTAAATGTATTTGAATATGAAAACTCCATCCCTGATCAGGTATTAGGTTTAATTTTACTTATCGATTTTATTATATTCTTGATCTGTATGCTGATTTCTCTTTTACCAAAGTCTTAACATCTATGTGAGAGGATTGCGTAGTGTCGTGTGTGAGTTGATGTGTGCAGCACCTATTAGAGCCTCAGCACTGATCATGGTGCTGTGGTGTCGACTGTGTGCAAGAGTAACATGGGGAATTCGCTAACAACACTCGGGCTTTGCCTCTAAGGAGTGGAGTTTGATAGTAGTCCCCAGACATCATCATCATTTACTTATATTTTGAAGTTTTAATCATTAAGATGCCAATCATTAATCAAAGTGATGTTTTTTCGTGCAGGTGGAGCCTTGATGAGGCGAGGGTGAAGGCAGTCGTGTCTCAGAGGTGGCCGTGATGATGCCTTCAAGGAATGATTACTTTTTGAGTGGCTCGTGTCCAAGTCATCGCCAGGGCAGTCCCAGGTAGGAGTTCTGGTGGCTGATAGAGGGGACAGTATTTATGTATTTGTTTTTATGGTTTGTATGAACATTTTTCATACATTTTTATCTCATTTAGGAATGGATGCTGTTTTACATAACAAGATACTAGTGTGGCACCTGTTTGAGCCATTGCTACCTGTTTGTTACTGTGGTATAGAAAGTGTGCGACAGGGAGAGCTTTGGAGTTTTCTAGCGCCACTCAGGCCGAAGTCCTTGTGAGTGGAGTTTGATAGTAATCCCCATACAAGTAGACACCTCCGTTGTGTAGTGGCTAGTGCGCCTAGCTATGAATCTGCGGGCCCCGGTTTGAATCTGGGTAAGGGCAGTCTTGTGTGCAGCCCACTGCTGTTCATCCTTCCTTTCAGGGTTGGTCAATTAAATTGAATTAATGGATCCTGGGGAAACCTAACAAATTTAAAGGTAATGTAACTGGCAGCTAACCCTAATGTCACACTAGCAGTGTCCCCTTGATAGGTTCATCTTTATTAACTTTCATAATGGCTACATTTTTTTCCTTCTCAATGTTTCTTGTCTGCTGCAAATTTTTTGTATCCTTGACATAAATCTTATCCAATGTATCTTATCTTATTCCACAGCATTCAGCACCGCCAGGTCATCAGCATCTGCCGCTAGTCAAATTGGATAACCTAGGACTAGCAAGGTTTGTTTGTGTGTGTGTGTGTTTGTGTGTATGTGAGGACTGTGGAATCAGTATCCAAAGCATTCGACTCCTTAATTTCTTGAGTGTGTGACCCGAACTTTCTGACTGACCTGACTTTTTGACCGACCCCTGACTTTGTGACTGATGTTTGACTGACCCTGACTTTCTACACAGTCAATTTGCGAAGGTGATTACACAAGATATTATTTAATACTTTTTGAAGTTTGCTTCACATGTAGTTTGTAGAATCAAGAGATAATTAAAACTCATGGAAATAGCTGATCCTAGGGTCTGCATGCTGTTGGTATTCCGCTGACTGTTTGTTAGTCATAAAGAACAAGCAAGTTTTAAGTAAAATATAAGAAAAGGAAAAAAATGCCACAACAAACAAGAAATAGAATTTAATTTTAATTTGAAATTAAACTACAGTACATTGTTTTAAAATTTCTTTACCAAATAGTGCTTAGTCCGGATTTTTTTTTATGACAGCTACAGCATCACTTAATTGCTTTTGACTGAACTCCACAGTTAACCCCTTCGCGACCAGATCTTTCCTTTGCTATAAAAAAATTGAATGTTGTGGAGCCATGAAATTATGAAAAGTAACTGAATAGTATACCAAATTACTAAGTCGACAAGGATACTAAACAGGTCATATCTATAAAATATTGCTTATATTAACTAAAAATCGTCTAATGGTACCCAAATTACAATGGAAATAATGCTCTGGGTCTTAAGGGGTTAATTGTGTATGTGTGCAGTGCATGTTTGTGACTTAGTGGCACCTGTTAGAGCCTTGGCACCCTGTTTGGTGTCATGGTGTAGAATGAGTGCCAGAGTGACGTGAGAGTCTCAGGGATGCCCATCAGCCAATTGTGGCGTCCAAGGGAAATTCTCAGACAAGTAAATATGAAAGTTGGCTGCTCCATTAACCACTACTGTGATGGCCTTAACCCTTTCACGCCCAGATTTTTCCTTTGATATATAAAATCGTATGTTAGCCATAAAATTAAGAAAAGTAACTTAATATACCAAATTAGCTAGTGGACAAGGATACTGAACAGGTCATATCTATAAAACATTGCTTATATTCACTAAAAATCGTCTGATGGAACCCAAATTACAATGTAAATTACGTTCTGGGTCTCATGGGGGTTAACTGGAGGACCTAAGTATACATCGATGTGGTATTTACCCTTTTGTTACTATTTAATGACACTAACTTGGTGTAATGTGCTAGCAAGGCTACTTTGGAAGTAAAAATTGATCAACTCTTCAAATTATAAGATTAAAGATCATTACTACACTAATTAATACATAAAAATAATTTACGGATCACTCCTACTACAATAGTGTGTGAATAGGTGTAGGAAGAAAGAATTGGTATGAAGGAAGATTGTGTGGGCAGCAACCTTAGCTGTGAAAAAGTTTCACACTGCTCTCTAGGGTGTTACGTGTGTTACGAGGAATGTTTGTGAGAAGGTAACAGGGCTGGTTCCTTTTCATTGGTGAAATGAGCTTTGCCTAGTCTTAGGTTTATACGTCCAGCAACTTGTGTAGATCTTAAATACAGTGATACCTTGGAACTCTAATGCCCCTTATCTCGAACAACTTTGATTTCAATATTTTTTTGGGAATATTTTGCTCCAGATTTTGAAAGTTTTCTTGGAATTGGAAGAAAAGCGTCCACGTGGCGTTCAGGGCTGCCATTTGGTGGCCTCTCATTACCAGATGAGGGTAAATTTGGTAATGAAAAATTTGCTTTGGAATTCAAACTTTGAAATTCGAACTGCCTCCTGGAACGAATTATGTTCAAGTTCCAAGGTATCACTGCTTGAAAATTGTTATTTTGTTGATAAAATCATAATTACCTTCAACACAATTAGTTTTTACTAGTGCTGAATAAAAAATAAATTTCAGGTTATGGGCAGAGCAGCGAGCGAGGGCAGACAGACCTGTGATCCATAGATGCATGGTAAAGGATGCGAGGAGGAGCATGGTGAATCCCCCCCCCCCCCCCCTTCTGCCTGTATAATTCCTTAGTGGGGAAGGTGGATCCCCACTTAACACAACAGCCGGTCCAGCCCTAACGGAGACACCATGAAAAGGTATGTCCAGTCTTACGAATTTCTGAACCTGAAACAAATATCTAAATATTGCTAAAATAATGTATAAAATTTGTAAACTATTTGTCATGATGTATCATCTTTCGGGGCCTACTACCGTGAGGACAACTCTCACACTGAACACAAAAGCTCATCACTACTGCCTCGTGCTTTCTTTCTCAATAATGTTTAAAGTTATTTCAAATTTTCAGCATGGAGTGATGAATCGCCTGCCTGCCTATTCATCCATTAGTAAGGCAGTCAAGAGGTTGCAACACTTAACACAACAGCAGTCCACCCAGCACTATCAGATCATAAACAGGTGTGTGTAAACTTGTGCATTACTAATCCTGAATTAAAATAATTTATAAAATTTGTAAACTATTTGTCATGATGTATCATCTTTCGGGGCCTACTACCGTGAGGACAACTCTCACACTGAACACTAAAGCTCATCACTACTGCCTCGTGCTTTCTTTCTCAATAATGTTTAAAGTTATTTCAAATTTTCAGCATGTAGGGATGAATCGCCTGCCTGCCTATTCATCCATTAGTAAGGCAGTCAAGAGGTTGCAACACTTAACACAACAGCAGTCCACCCAGCACTATCAGATCATAAACAGGTGTGTGTAAACTTGTGCATTACTAATCCTGAAGCGAACTTATCATTTGGAAGCTGTTATTTGTTTCCTTAAACTGTTTGTCATGATGTACAGTCACCTGCGCTGATTTTCCTACCGCCTTTGACACTTGAAGACCCTATATTCGAGGTCAGACGACATATGCCAACTACCCACTGACAGGAGCAGTCATTGGCTGTGACTCTTGTGACTTGTCAATAAGGCCCGCCTCCTGCTCTCTCTCTCTCTCTCTCTCTCTCTCTCTCTCTCTCTCTCTCTCTCTCTCTCTCTCTCTCTCTCTCTCTCTCTCTCTCTCTCTCTCTCTCTCTCTCTCTCTCTCTCTCTCTCTCTCTCTCTCTCTCTCTCTCTCTCTCTCTCAGCCTACATTTAATGAGTAACAGGAAATAATATGTGTAATTCTTTCAACGTATTCAAAACATTCACGGTCCCGTTATAATCAATATATTAGATATTTCAATTCAATTGTTGTGCTGGAGGAAGAGCCAAAAAAAGTCAGGTCACAGGTGTGACTCCTCCACCTTCCTCGAATGAAGGTAATCCCTTGGGCACACCCTCACCACGAGACTCTTCCTCACCTCCAGACACCTCCCTCTCTCTCTTTTTTTTTTTTGCTTTCTCTCTCTCTCTCTCTCTCTCTTCTCTCCTCTCCTCTTCTCTCTCTCTCTCTCTCTCTCTCTCTCTCTCTCTCTCTCTCTCTCTCTCTCTCTCTCTCTCTCTCTCTCTCTCTCTCTCTCTCTCTTTGAAAAAAACAACATACAGACAGGAGAGTCACGGACAAGGCATGGGAAAGGTAAGATCATTTTGGCTGCTATGCTGCCCTAGGGTTGGTGCTAATCCAACACCTAATCCCTTCCCATCTCGCCAGTACACTAGACTCCTTTCATCGTTGTGTGTGTGTGTTGCTTGAAAGTATTACATAAGAAAATAAGGAAGCTACAAGAGGCCGTGAGACCTATACGTGGTAGTTATTAATTGAATAAATTAATCTTCTACAGCTTCATTGGCTGTGACGGCCTCTTGTAGCTTCCTTATTTTCTTATGTAATACTTTCAAGCAACACACACACACACACACACACACACAACGATGAAAGGAGTCTAGTGTACTGGCGAGATGGGAAGGGATTAGGTGTTGGATTAGCACCAACCCTAGGGCAGCATAGCAGCCAAAATTATCTTACCTTTCCCATGCCTTGTCCGTGACTCTGTCTGTATGTTATGTTTTTTTCAAAGAAAGAGAGAGAACAGAGAGAGAGAGGTCTGGAGGAGGTGAGGACGAGTCTCGTGGTGAGGGTGTGCCCAAGGGATTACCTTCATTCGAGGAAGGTGGAGGAGTCACCTGTGACCTGACTTTTTTTTTTGTCTTCCTCCAGCACAACAATTGAATTGAAATATCTAATATATTGATTATAACGGGACCGTGAATGTTTTGATGACTTGTTGAAAGAATTACACATTATTTCCTTTGTTACTCATTAAATGTAGGCTGAGAGAGAGAGGGGGGGGGGGGGAGATATGGAGGAGATAGAGAGAGAACAGAAAAAGAAAAAGAAAGAAAGTGAGACAACAGAGAAAAAGAAAGAAAGAGAGAGAGAGAGATCGAGAGGCGGGCCTTATTGACAAGTCACAAGAATCATAGCCAATGACTGTTCCTGTCAGTGGGTAGTTGGCATATGTCGTCTGACCTCGAATATAGGGTCTTGAAGTGTCAAAGGCGGTAGGAAAATCAGCGCAGGTGACTGTACCATCTTTCGGGGCCTACTTTCCTGAGGACAACTCTCCCACTGAACACTTAAATATCACCACCACTGACTCATTCTGTCTTTTACCATAAGGTTTTAAGATTATTTAAAATCCTTTCAGAAGTTGTGAAGGAACAAAGTCAGGTTGCAGGAGAACAGAAGAGTGTAATTTCACCATTACAAAAGAAGCTGGGAAATGGGGATGGAGCAGCATCAAGGGAGGAATCGCCTGCCGCTCTCTTCTCCACTACATTCATCCATTAATAACATAAACAGTCCACCCAGAACTATCTCACCAGGAACAGGTGTGTAGACTTGTGCATTACTAATCCTGAAGCATAAAACTGACTTATCCTTTGGAAGCTGTTATTGGTTGCCTTAAACTTTGTCATGATGTATCATCTTTCGGGGCCTACTTCCCTGAGGACAACTCTCACACTGAACACTAAAGCTCACCATTACTGCCTCGTGCTTTCATTCATCATATTATTTAAGATGATTTAAAATCTTTTCAGAAGTTGTGAAGGAACCAAATCAGGTGCTGGAAAACAGACTAGTGTAATTTCACCATTACAAAAAAAAGAGATTGTAAGAAATGGGAATGGAGCAGCATGGCGAGAGAAATCGCCTGTTTTTCTCCACCACATTCACCCCTCAGTAAGGCAATCAAGAGGTTGCATCAAGGATTACATCAAGAGGAAACTCAACATAACTGTCGACCCAGGACCACCTTTTGGGGCCTACTTCCCTGAGGATAACTCTCCCACAAGATCAGGAACAGGTGTGTAGACTTGTACATTGCTAATCCTGAAGCTCAAACTTATCCTTAACTAACTACTTATCCTTTGAAAACTATTATTGGTTGCCTTAAACTGTTTCATCATGATGTATCATCTTTCGGGTCCTACTTCCCTGAGGACAACTCTACCACTGAATGCTAAAGCTCATCACTACTGCCTCGTTGTTTTTCAATGTTTTGTTGAATGTCATTCCAATCTTACAGAATTTGTGAGGGAACCAAGTCGCGTGGCCGGAGGTCCAATGTTTCTCAGAGTGGTTGATGTCAGCAGAAAGGTGACAATACTAGTGCAGTAAGTGTGTATAGTAGAATTTGGTATTCACAAATTTTTGGTTTGGAATGTCAATTTCTTCTCCGTACGGGGAAAAAATTTGGTTTTAGAAGGAAGGTGGAAAATACGTAGTGTCAAAAATTGCATCATTTATATTTATTGTAATTAATTTTATAAATTACTTCTCTAAAACTTTTCCTTTTTTGTTAATTAGTTTTGTCTTGTAAAGTTTGATTGTTTGTAAAATTATTTTTTCCTAGGATTTATTTAGATTTTTGTTAAAAATTCTGTGAAAATATCAATTTTCATTAAATTTCACAAATCATGGTATGTTTGGGATGTGTAGAGTGGGTTGTATTTGTATTGTATGTTAGTGAGGTAACTGCTCTGTGTTTGTGCCACCGCACACAGGAGAGGACCTTCCCAACTATGAAACTGGTTATGTCTTTCACAGCCAGTATGCAATGCATGTTGTAAGTCCCTGCAGCATGTCGTCACACCTTCAGACACATTATACTGCTTACCATTTAATGATAGCAAGTAATATTGTGAAACCCATGATTTATTAGTAGTTTTGTAAACGGCTGCTTTATTTGCCAATGTAAACTAATTCCTTTGATAATGCAGGAAAGTGTGCACTGTGGTTCAAAGATTTCCTTCTTGAATGAGGGTAAATGTTATTTTTTTTTCTCATTTGTGGGAATTAAATAGTAAAATACTGAATTGTTATGTATTTTTATTTATACACACTGGTTTATATATATCACCCCAATACAAAACTAGTTCATCAATGTGTAGGAAAGTTCTGCATGTAAAACTGATACAGCAATTGTTGTTTACAACTTTTTTACAACAATGAACACAAGCACCAAGCTTCTCCCATTACAAACTTAAGACTACATTAAATTTCAATCATTACAGAAAAAAAAAGTTATAAATTAAAAAAAAATTATCTACAGTTCTCTCACAATAAAAGTGGATGAAGGTGTGACTAGGAAAGATCCATTGTGGGTTGGGATGAGTGAACTAAGACATCAAAATGACACCATGTGTCAAATGAATGGGATAGTCATCAAAAATATATTTAGGTTCAAGGAGGTTCTCTAGAGAAAGATTAATCAGAATTATATCGTGGTCATGATAACCTAAAAGAGATCCATTAGAAATAGACTGCAAATAGTGGGAAGTAATGGTCACCAAAGGTTCATTAAAATTATCAAAGCTACAATTGTTTGATACTTTTTAAAGTATTTGATGGATGAGACTACTCGCCATGTGTGAACAAATTGTAACAAGCAAACAAACCAAAAAGAGAAATTATGCATATTAAAGTAATAGTCTAGACCATTTCATCATTCCTGATTTAATGCAGTCAAAATATAGCCATGATAGAGTATATCAACAATATTTTTTCACTGCATCCAGTCACCCGTTTTTAAATGATCTGCATTCAAAATCTGTAAATTCCTTGAGCTCTCAAAAAACAACTGGCGGACAGCAGACGACTCACCACGGCTCGGCAACGTCACACGAGTGAGCCTCCCAGCCCTGCCGGATACAAATACACAGACACAGAAAAATGTAGTACTTGGGGAATTTTGGGTGTTTCTGATATTTTTTTTTTGCGATATGGCATATACTTGCATCCTTCATGGGTACAGCAAGAAAGCTGTGCCTTTGCGGAGAGCTTAGCACCCATTTCCGACCTATTTGACCATGATAATGTCTGTGCAGTGCCTGACAGTGGCTGGTGAGAGGAGCGCGGTGTGAAGCACATTGTCTAGCCGCGCTCCTCTCGCCTGCCACTGCCAGGCGCTGCACAGACATTATCATGGTCAAATAGGTCAGAAATGGGTGCTAAGCTCTCTGCAAAGGCACAGCTTTCTTCCTGTATCCATGAAGGATGCAAGTATATGCCACATCGCAAAAAAAAATATCGGAAACACCCAAAATTCCCAAAGTACTACATTTTTCTCCGAGTCTCTGTGTATTTGTATAGGGCCGGGCTGGGAGGCTCACTCGTGTGACGTCGCCAGCAAGTTTCCCGCCACGGCTGGAATGGGGCTGTTGTTTTTCCCGCGCTTTTTACAAAAGTAATGTTTCTAGGGAAATAAGGCGTGGAAATTAATAATTTTTTGTGGATTAGGTATTTTGAATGAACATTCAACATAATTATGCAAAGAAAAAATGGGTCTGGACGATTACTTTAAATATCTTTCAACTTGATAGAGGAGAAATAAGGTCTTGCAAGAGAACAATCTGAAAGGAAGTGAAAAAGAGAGGCTGGATGGAGGGTGTTCAGGAAGAACTATCCATCATAGCTCACTTTTAACACTAGCCACGATTTCATAACGCTGCACCTGTTCATTTCCCCTTCCCCAATAATAACCCGTCAGGGTGGCTCGGTTGGTACAACTGAGGACTCGCGTGTAGCGTCCCAGCATTCGGTCAGCGGTTCGAGCCCCCCAAGTAAGTCCTGGCGTGGTGGAGCTTTGTATAGTCAATAACCTTGTAGTTGGTACTTGCAAAGTGTCTAGATAGGATCAAAGTATCTTATCCCTTCCCCAATACCACCTTTTCCTTCCTTTCCCCAACACTTGTCTCATTCCTTTCCTTCCTACACAGCCAGAAAATGCATTTTATTTCTAGTAATATTCAAACTATTAATGCTAAAATATCTCTTATTCTTTCCTCCCTCCAACTCATCCTTTCATGCATTGCAATCACATGTGTACATCTGTTTGCATAATTATGGCTTCACTAAAAGTAGAGAAAGGCCTATTAAACTACATCCAGAAACTACATCTGGCACTCATTGAATATTTGTCAAAGGGGGAGTAGGCTACTTACAAAATATTCATTTTCTTCAGACATCCTCAAAGCCCTTTGTGTGGCTCCATATTTTTTTTAAGGTATAAAAGTTGTGACTGCACGTTGAAATGTTGAACGCTGCAAAAGTTGAAATGCACCTTGTCAGATATAAGGTGGTTGTGTCAATGGCCCGTACCAAGTCATGATGAAGGTCGAGAGACGACGAAATACCGAGGAAGGTTACCGTAAAAGGGATATTTTTTGGAACGAATAGCAGCGACGACGGTCACGGGGGTACCCGTGTCTTCAACCGTGACCTTTGACCGTCATCGCTGCTTTTCGTTTAAAAAAATATCCCTTTTATGGTACCCTTCCTCGGTCGTTCGTCGTTCGTCGCTCGACCTTCATCATGACTCTTGGTATGGGCCAATGTCTCCTCAAACAAGTGTTATATATCAAGTAAATAATGAAATTGTACTTAAAAACTTCTTAAAAGATGTTTATGCAAATATTTTGTTCACATACATATGGTCTTCTCCCAATCGTGTGGGGAGGCACAAAACACAGGGCAGTTCGTCCACAAATACCTTATAAAACTTGCATGTCACTTATACAAAATATATATTTTTTTATGAAAAGTGGTATTTTTATTTTTACAATATAGGAATTCACAAACTAAAAGCTATCTACCCACCAGGCCGCTCCTGGACCAAGGCACATACTAGGGTCACGTGCGGCCACGGGGAGACTGTGCATCCCTCGCTGCAGCCTCAAGCCAAGGCCGGGCGCTGCATGGGGCCGCCTGGATGCCTCTCTGTAAGGTAAGGGAAATGATTCATGATGGAGACAGGAGAAAGGAAGGAACAGAAGGGAAGATAATTGGGGGAGAGGGAAGAGTAGTAGTATGGAGTAAGAAAGCGTGTAGAAGAATAATGTATGTATGGGTGACAGGCAGACAGGGAAGTTAATAGAGATTATTATTATAGATAAATGGATTTGCCAAATTTTCGGAAGGGTCTGAAGGGGAGCATTAGCCCATGATTCCTTAATGGCAGCCTCAAGTCTTGGTGGGGAGCAGAAATCGTGCCCTGGAATTTTCTTTTGATCAGGTGCCAGTCTCAGTAGGGGCTGTTACCTGGCCAATAACTTTTATTTTATTATAATTATTGTTTTTTTACGTTGGAGCTTATAGCGCCTATAGGCAATTTTTTCCTTTTTTCGGGCTCAGTTGATTGGCCCTGCATATTCTGGAGGGTCGTGATGGTTGACCCTCGCCCATTGGTGGTGCAGGCTGGATTTTTATAGTGACACCTGTGGTCTATAGTATGTAGTATATATAGTAGTACAGGGAGGTCCCGAAGATACGAGCAGTTAGGTTCCACCTGGCATACTCGTAAAGCGAAATCTCGTATAACGAAACACATAACTAATGGTAAAATATAGGTTTGGTTCCAGGACCCCATCAATTAAAAAAAACAACAACATGTTTTTCAAGCTAAAATAAACTAGCAAACACAACAAACACACAGCGTCTATATTACCCACACTGTACTACCTATTCTGTAGAAAAAGCATTCTGAAAGAGAAAATAGCACACAAAATAACATAACTGCACATTAATTAAACATAAAACATGCATAACACTCACAAGTGGTAATGTTGTGTGGGGCGACAGGAAGCTGGCAAGTAGCCAGCTGAGAGTCTGTTTGCTCTCTCCGAGGCTTGAGAGAAAACAGGGGTGACTGCGTTTGCAGGGATGACTGGGTTAGAGTTCTTCCTCCTCCCCTTAATCACTTGGGGAAGAGGAAAGATCCTCGGTGCTGCCGCGTGATACAATAAACTCGAGAGGGTAGGGTAGGTAAGGGACAAGGGAGGGGTACGCAGACCTCTTCCACTGCCCACAAACTCGTCTCTGTGCATCTGAATCATTGTACATTGTCCAGGGATGTGAATTTTTGTAGGCCACATTGTCGTACTGAGCCACCAGAATTATCATATTTTCAGATTGATTATCGTACAACCTTAGGTAAAATCATATAGTCAGTAAATGACTTTATAATTTTAGTAAATAACTTGTAATTTACTTTAGTAAATAACTTGGTAATTTTACTCACCCCAGTTTGAATGTCGTAGCATTGGATTTTCGATCTCGTATATTGAAAATAGACACTAATTTACACATCTCGTATCATCGGATTCTCGTATATCGAATGCTCGTATAACGGGACCTCCGTGTAGTAGACAATAGTCTGTATATCTCACGTACCAGGCTCTTGCCGACTGCATTAAAGAAGGTCGTAACAGTTGCTCCCGGCAGGATTCAAACTCGGGACATGGAGCTCACCACTCCCAAGACCATAGGTGGGCGTTATCGTGATAAATTATTGCGATAACGATATCGGGTTATCGGTTATCCGATAATTTTTTCCCCGCGTTATCGATTCATCGGTATCGCCGATACTTTTGGTTCCAAACTAGCGATAATCGATAATTTTATTTTTTGGTTCCAGTTTAGCACAGGGGCGAGCCGCGCGTGCCTTGGAGGCAGAAATAGGTAGGTCTGAGCTGGGAACCGAACAACGGTCTAAACCCAGCTAACCGTCTTGACGTCTTCTCAAAACGTTCGCTCAGCTTCAGTCTCTCACCAGCTGTCGGACGGGGAGGTGTTGCTCCTGCGCGCTCCCGGTTTTACGCGTTCTTTGATGATATTTTTCCCTATGTTCCCGTGCTTCTTCCGTTCTAATTTTTTGTGCACGTGTATATGAATGTATGTACTATTCGGTGCTATTCTTTAATATCCGTTTATTAACGTTTTGAACACTTACGCCCCTATTCTAAACTGATCCTATTTTTATTGTAATTTAGTTTAGTTATTTTACTTAAAAACTGTACTTTTCATTAGTGAAGAGACAGGATAAACATTGAATTTAGAAGATATTAGTGTGCAAAAGGTAAATGAAGGGTTATCTAACAGTTTACTGATAGCATTTAAGATTTTTTATTTAAAATACACACAACCCTCGTTTTCCCGGACCTCCATTTCCCGGATATCGGATTTGCCGGCCAAAATCCGAGGTCCGGGGATATGTCAAGAGTCCCGGACAAATGCCTGGTCCAGTCCTTAAATCGACAAAGTTGTCCGGCGGTCCGAGCATCTCCTGTCACCCTTGGTCAGTGTCCGCGCCTCTCGCCAGGTGGCAGCATGGTCAGCGATCGTATAGTTTACATTTTGGCACAAGAAACACTCACGGTTCGCCTGCACCGCCTCCGTTAGTCCCCCGACCCCCACTGCCCCTGGTGCAGGAACATCTCTGAGACTATTGAACACTTTCTGCTGCCTCCCGCCAGGTGGCAGCATGGTCAGCGATCGTATTGTTTACATTTTGGCACAAGAAACACTCACGGTTCACCTGCACCGCCTTCGTTATTCCCCAGACCCCCACTGCCCCTGGTGCAGAAAGTCTCTGAGACTATTGAACACTTTCTGCTGCAGTGTCAGCACATCCACTCCCACCGTGTAGTGCTACGCTCTCAACTCTTCACCCTGAACGTCGGCGGCGGCTGGCGTCCACCCCTCCCGGCAACACTTTGTCATCCGCCTCACCTGTGCCTTCCCGAGGAAGACGGGTCAACTACAGCGCCTGTGATAGCATCATAGGACATCACCAGGGCTCAAAGTGTTCCCCAAGGGATCCTCGCAGCCCTAAAAACAACAACAAAGTGACGTAAAAGTCCGCGGCGGGGTAGTTGATATTGGCGGTTGCCGGACAGTAACTACTAGAGTAGGATAAACGTCCGGGGTTGGGTAATGGCCTTGGACGTTTGCGGTTCCCGGACCAGTGCTCCCCCCTATTAGTCCGGGAAAACGAGGTTTGTGTGTATCAATATCGTTATCGCTAGTATTGGAATTTTGGATTTATCGATTTATCGGTTATCGCCTTATCGGGCGATAAATTTATCGCCAGTTATCGATTGTAATTATCGGTTATCACCGATAAGGTTATCGTTATCGATTTATCGGTTATCGCGATAAATTTTTTCGTTATCGCGCCCACCTATGCCCAAGACGCTAAGCACTCGGCCACCGCCTCCCGTCACATACACCAGGCTACACTTTTAGCTGTGTGTGTAGGTGCTCCATTCTATTGAAATATTTTAGCACTTGTGTGCTCTAAAATCACGCATGTAGTTACACAACTCTTAAATAATTACAGTAAACCCTCGCTTTAACGAGCCAATTGGGGCAAGGTGACGTTATATCCGAAAATCCGTCATATCAAATCAATATGTTTCTTAATACCCATAAATGCTTTTTCATAATCATATTTCATATTTTTATTGTCTTTATATGTGATAAACAATGTTCCATATGAAAAATAATGTGTCCGGCACTCAAAACCCAAGCAACGGACACTTAAATTCCCCATTTAGTCTGTTAGATCGAGGGTTGAGTGTATTGGCTCCCATTAAACATTCTGTATAACAGTGCGTGCGTACAGCCTTGTGGTATAATAAGGTGTGCTTTGGTAACGTGGGACTCGCCTGGCTGTGTCCTCGAATGACAGACAAAGTTTTAAGTAAATTAACCCCTTCACTGCGGATATATCAAATTATTAGGCCTACCCTCCTGTGCGGCAGATTTAATTAAAATATAAAATAATTACTTATCATATTTGAAGTGCCTAAATGAATAGGATGCTCATTCCATACCAGAAAATCTATGTTTGGTCTTGATGGAAGCTACCAACTAAGTGAAGAGTTACGTCAGAGTGCAGCAACAGGGCCGTGACCGTGCTGCCAGACGCACAATGAAACCACTTACTACTCAACATAATACATCTTATTTTGTTACATAAATGCTTCATTCATGCATGCATGCATTCATTCATACTTCTGTTTTATATCCATCAAGAATATGTTGAATATCTTGACTATTTAGCCTCGCCATTGAAGTGGAGGCACGGCAGCGTCAACACGTCGTACTGTACCGCTTGACCTTATTAGTCACACTAACTCACTCAAGCAGAAAAAGAGGTTCTATTGTATCGCAACACTTGACACTGTTGCCATACAAGCCTATCACAGCGAATATTTACCCACAACATCATTGAGCGCGCAGTTTAAATACAGAAACCCTATATGTACCAGCTGCAGTGAACCCTCAGATAGCTGAGAGACCGTATTTGTACCAGCCGCAGTGAAGGGGCTAAGACAAGTTTTAATTACCACATGCAGGAATCAAACCTGCACGTGGACATCTGTGCCCATCGCGCCGCCTGAAGGTGCAGTAGTAGAGACGAGGTAACTACCCAACCTCCCGGTAGGGGTGGCGTGACATTAATCAATCCGGTTGAGAGAGTGTTTCTCTTTATTCCAATTTATTTTACTTTCATATATCTAAGTAGCTTTTACACCTATGAATACGAATAATCGAATATAGCATTATCTATCTATTGTTCATATGTACTTGCATGTATCCTAACAAATACATCATATGTAATACACTTGACGCTTGATTCAACGGACCCCATCCCACCAGACAAGCGGACCAAACTATTCAATAAGTCCGCTGCTTGAAAAAAACTGTCCGCTAGGACACAACCTCGGACTCAGAATAGAAGCCTTCCGAGTCCTGTACATAGTCCTCTATACCAGTGTTCTTCAAACTTTTTTCATCGCGACCCAGTTTGATTTTATGCATTACATTCACGACCCTATTATACGTCTGTAGCTGCTTTCTCTTTCCAATGTGATTTATATTTTACAATTACATACGTACATACATATGCATATAAATCTGCATACATATATACATACATACATATCTATGCATTCAAAATAATTGCATATATTTGAGTATGCCAATGTAAATTTTATCTATTAAAAGTATTTAGAAAATATGTAGAAGTGCTCTGTAAATTGTAACTACGTAAGTAGAGAAAAATAGTATTAATTGATTGACAAGTGAAAATGATGTGTACAAGTCCTGCCTTCTCCCATCAGCATTCTCTCTCTCTCTCTCTTATTAATGCATTTCACATATTGATTATATAATTATCAGTTTACGATGTGGCGACCCACTGAGCAAAGGCTCGCGACCCGTACTTTGAAGAACCCTGCTAAACAGCCTACATATTGTTTACTCTAAATAAAACAAAAACAATTATTGTCTTGTTTTTGTTTTGTAATGATACGTAAAGTCTAAGTTATACATATCAATACGTTTCTTAATACCCAGAAATGCTTATTCATTATCATACTTCATATTTTTTTGTCTATATGTAATAGACAGTGTTAAGTATGAAAAATAATGGCGTCCGGCCCACGAATACCAAGCGACGGACTTTTCAAGCAACGGACACCTCAATTCCCCATTTAATCCGTTAAATTGAGGGTCGAGCGTATGCTAATATAAAGCAGAGAACACACTGGGTGGTGCAGTATGGTGCATCACTACTTTGGATTATTACTGCATATCTGTATCAAAACAGAGGATACAGAATTGTGAGTCCGTTGCATACTTTTGCATCACATTTTTGCACACAATATACCATTTATATTTTCCGTGTCATTCAGACGTAATTTATGACAAACAATGAATTCCCTTCAAACTAACCCTATGCACCTTCATGTGTCCAGTCATGGTTTGTTTCAGAGATGTACAATGTACAATTTCTCTGTATTGTTAATTGACATGGATCTAGAGTTACCTGTGTGAAAAAGCAGAATTGATTACTGAAAGCTGCTGGCCTCAATAAAAAATGGGGTTTTAGGAAGGGACAATTTTTGCGTTCACAATCTTTATTCATATTGTTCATATTTTCTACTTAGGTGGTTTATCAAGGCAACTCCACTTTACTATAAGTTGAGGAGAGGCTTTGTGCAAAAGACAAGAAATGGCATAGCACGAGTGGCAAGCAAGTGATATAAACAGTATTTCCTCTTTATAGGATGCCGAGATTCATGATATTTCGCTCGCAAGATTGATCCTCTATAGTACCTTTTCCTCTATTAATGATAGCTTTGCTTGCAGTTATAATTGCAGGAGCGAGTGATCGAGTGCTCTGCAAGTGTACAGGCAATTGTTTGGGCAAGGGTGGTGACCAAAGTGCTGTCCACACCGCAGCTGCCACCCAACACTGCTGGGTCCAGTCTTGCCTGAGCCTTCAAGCTGTTCACTGCCAGTGTTTTTGTGTGCATCACTCGCTGAATTTTAACTCTGATTCTTGCCTAACCTTAAGTGCAACATGAGTGATGTCGTCTAAGTGGCCTGCAAGCACTAGTACCTCCAATATCAAGCCCAAGAAAGCCAGGAAGAACTTTTTAAAGTCCAAGCTCAACATTGTTAAGGACCCATCTGATCCCCCTCCCTATCTCTAATGATTATTTTGACTAGTGCGTGAGTGTCTTTATTAATGCAAAAGTACATGTAGTTAATGTGTTTCTATTAGCTTATATAATGATTTCAATATATTTCAGTACATACAACATTATTTACAATGCCCATAGGGGGTATTAAGACACTTCAACAGGTCTAGGAATGCATTCCTATTAATCCCATAAAACCTTCAGCTCAATATACGTTCAATCGCCGCTATCCAGTTGTGTTTTCAGGAAGGTAAACCCATCGAATAACGAGGAAATACTGTTTGCCTAACCACAGAATGCTAAGTTTGTTGCTTATGTGGTGAGGAAGAGAGCAAGACCAGCCTGCCGCCACTCGTGGTGTGGGGCGGGGCAGGGCAGGTCCACACTGCCCACTAGCTGCTCCCGCTGGATAGAAGAATACACCGGCACTGAGAGCAGTTCTTCATGGTAGATGCGTATAGGCTGGTCCTGTGAGGGAACACACATCAGTAAACAGGACTGTCATAAGAAAACTGAACTGGACTGATTTTCTTGAACATATTCATTTAGTCAATTACAGTATCCTTTTATGCTGCAAAGCATCAATTGTATGTTTGCTGCAAACTAAAGAGATAAATCTTCCATAATGATAAGAATGGAGGTACCATTGATTCCAGTAAGTTCTGGTGGAGTTTAGTTGATGTGACATCACTGCCTTGCCTTTTAAAAGATAGCTAATTCATGGGATTAAAGGATGTGATAGACAGCTGGCCATGGCCCTGACATACAGTAAGGCCTTGCTTTAACGAACCAATTGGGGCAAGGAGGTGACGTTATATCCAAAAATCTGTTATATCCGAGGGATCTGAACTTTTCGCATCTACAGTAAACCCTCGTTTTCCCGGACTATTAGGGGGCAGCACTGGTCCGGGAACCTCAAAAGTCAGGGAATCGCAACAGTCCGAGGCCATTACCCACCCCCGGACGTTTATCCTACTCTGTCTGGCAACTGCCAATATCAACTACCCCGCCGCGGACTTTTACGACACTTTGTCTAGCACTCTTACGTCATGTGCCATACAATACATACATATAACATACAAAACATGGTTCAGACCTGACCAGA
Source organism: Chionoecetes opilio (assembly GCA_016584305.1). NCBI lineage: Eukaryota > Metazoa > Arthropoda > Malacostraca > Decapoda > Majidae > Chionoecetes > Chionoecetes opilio. Next base: position 270,418 of record JACEEZ010024124.1, read on the forward strand.
GGCTCGGACTGCCAGACAACTTTGTCAATTTACGGACTGAACCAGGCATTTGTCCGGGATTCGGACATTTCCCCGGACCTCGGATTTTGACCGGTAAATCCGATATCAGAGAAATGGGGGTCCGGGAAAACTAAGTTAAAGTGTACAGGAAACCACTCCGTACACTGTACAGGTAAAGTGTACCTCGCTTTTACAGACCTCTATATAACAAATTTCGACTAACAAACTTTTTCTGCCAGTCCAATATATCTGGGGACTTACCGAATAAATTCAGCAAATGCTGGGTTTGGTTCGGTGGTGGGCCGGCCGAACATGTACATGCAGGTCGGTAAGCGGCAGTGAAAACAAAGCCGACAGGGCGGTGCGCACCTGTGCACCGATCAGTCTAGCTTTGTCTTTCCGATCATAAACACCCCCTCATGTCCTCCCGTGCCTCACCACATATTGTTTTAATTTCCGAGCGGGACTGACGCCCGGCACATATTAAGATGCAGCACAGGATTCTGTATCTATAGGAGAACCTCATTTAACCGGCATTTAAAACAACGGCAGCCTCAAAACAACGGCACTAATCGACCCAGGCATTAATTAAGTATAATTATTTCAAAAACTGAGAAAATCGGCAGAAATTTAGTTGGGCAAGGCTGTGATCTACACAAGACTCTCTCTCCTCACTCTACCTCCTCCTCTCCCGTCATCCACGATCCTCTACGTCCCTCATCCACACCATCCAGAGGGCCCTTCACCTTACCAACGAGGGGTGGGAGATCGCCTTCCAGTACGTTCCCTCCCACGCTGGTATCCCAGGCAACGAGGTGGCTGATTCTGCTGCCAGGATGGCCTTAACAGATGCAAACACGACACCCTTCCCTCTGCCGCTCTCCGCGGCCAAACGCCTGATCCCCCGGGTCTGCCGCTCCACCTGGAATAACACACTCGGCGATGCCCTCCGCATCACCTCCATGGGCCAATACCGCAGTGACTCTTCCCCCCAGCCGTGGATACGGAAAAAGTCCCGCGTCCTGGATGTCACTCTCACCTGCCTCCGCCTGGGGCACACGACACTCACGGCTCACCTGCATCGCCTCCGTCTGTCCCCTGACCCCAACTGCCCTTGGTGCATGAATTTTCTGGAGACTATTGAACACTTTCTGCTGCAGTGTCCGCACTTCCACTCACACCGTGTAGTGCTAGTCTCAACTCCTCGCCCTGAACGTCACTACCTTTGACCTGCCCACCCTGCTGGCGGCGGCTGGCGTTCCCCCCTCTCGGCAACATGCCGTCATCCGCCTCACCTGTGCCTTCCTGAGGAAGACAGGTCAACTACTGCTTCTGTGATAGCATCATAGGACATCACCAGGGCTCATAGTGTTCCCTGAGGGATCCTCGCAGCCCTAAAACAACAACAACAACAACCTCCAGAAACCACAGTATTTATTGGGATTTGGGGCGATTCCATAAGAGTAACTCTCAAAACAACGGCAAAATGAGTTATCCGGCATGCGCTCCCCCCCGAGGGTGCCGGATAAACGAGGTTCTCCTGTAGTTATTTTCAATGGAAAGTGTCCAAAGATATACACTGAAAATTACGGTAGAGATGAGATGAGAAGACACCTCCCGATTTCTTTTGGTGAGGGTAATGTGACATTAACCCGTAGAGCATTAGCGACGTACGTGCTACGCCACTCTAAAAAACATGGGGTATCGCTGGGATGATTAAGTGTCAAATCAGCGATTGCATCGTGAGACTGAATCGAGGTCTATTACCTGCATAGTCCGTCAGCGCTAACTTTGGCTATACAGTAAAACCCTTATAACTTGGCACGATAGGGGCTCTGGCCCTTGCCGAGTTATTCAATGTGCCGAGTTATGCAATGTCCTCCTCTGATATGGGTAAAAAAAAAAAAAAAAAAAAAAAAAAAAAAAAAATCCCTCGTTTTCTCAGACTAATAGGGCTGGTCTGGGAACCGCAAACGTCCGGGAATCGCAACAGTCCAAGGCCATTACCCACCCCCGGACGTTTATCCTACTCTAGTATTTACTGTCCGGCAACTGCCAATATCAACTACCCCGATGCAGATTTTTACATCACTTTGTTGTTGCTTTTAGGGGTGCGAGGATCCCTTGGGGAACATTTTGTTCGGCGGATGACAGCGTGTTGCCGGGAGGGGTGGACGCCAGCCAGCCGCCGCCGCCAACAGGGTGGGCAGGTCACAGGTGGCGACGTTCAGGGCGAGGAGTTGAGAGCGTAGCACTACACGGTGGGAGTGGAAGCGCAGACACTGCAGCAAAAAGTGTTCAATAGTCTCAGAGATGTTCCTGCACCAGGGGCAGTGGGGGTCAGGAGACTGACGGAGGCGGAGCAGGTGAACTGTGAGTGTCTTGTGCTCAAATGTAAACAATACGACCGCTGAGCATGCTGCCACCTGGCGGGAGGCATCAGAAAGTGTTCAATAGTCTCAGAGACGTTCCTGCACCAGGGGCAGTCGGGGTCAGGGGACTAACGGAGGCGGTGCAGGTGAACCGTGAGTGTCGTGTGCCCAAATGTATACAATATGACCGCTGAGCATGCTGCCACCTGGCGGGAGGCAGCAGAAAGTGTTCAATAGTCTCAGAGACGTTCCTGCACCAGGGGCAGTGGGGGTCAGGGGACTGATGGAGGCGGTGCAGGTGAACTGTGAGTGTCGTGTGCCCAAATGTAAACAATACAACAGCTGAGCATGCTGCCACCTGGCAGGAGGCGCGGACACTGACCAGGGGTGACAGGAGACGCTCGGACCGCCGGACAACTTTGTCGAGTTACGGACTGGACCTGGCATTTGTCCGGGACTCTGACATATCCCCGGACCTCGGATTTTGTCCGGCAAATCCGATATTCGGGAAATGGAGGTCCGGGAAGACGAGGGTTGTGTGTGCTGTAAAAGCATAAAAACTGCACTTACCAGTGAACGGGTAGAATGTGCTGGATTTGATATCAAACTCAGCACAAATAGCATGCCTGGATGCACCTGCATCCATCCTTGCCAGCACTTTCATCTTTTCCTGCAGGCTCAGGCTCTTCAATTTCATTCCCTTCCTGCTGGAGACACCCTTGCGTGATGGAGCTGACATCTTGATATACAGTACTGTATGATGTAATCCAAAAAAACGTAAAATAGGTGGCAAAGTAAAGCAAAGGTCCGGTACCAGCGCGTAGGCTGAGCCGTGTTTTTGTCGTCCAAACACCGTCTTGGATTACGAATCCCAATCCAATAATACTTGCTGAAATGTGTGTTATACTACTTTGTGATATTGTTTGCAATGTTTTGCATTGATTATTATTTCGGCTCCTACCAAGCTTGTTGTGTTTTTGAAGCAGAAACCAATCCTTTTTCAATTTCGACAAAAAACGGAATTCGTATCCAAGACGGTGCTTGGACGACATAAACACGGCTCAGCAATTTACAGCCATCGCACTGGTACCCGACCTTTGCTTTACTTTGCCACCTGTTTTACGTGTTTTGGGATTACATCATACAGTACTGTATTTCAAGATGTTAGCTCCATCATGCAAGGGTGTCTCCAGCAGGAAGGGAATGAAATTGAAGAGCCTGAGCCTGCAGGAAAGGGTCAAAAGAACAAAAACACGACTTTATGCGACTGAGGATATGCCGAGTGTAAGCAAAGAGATGCAGTTATAACATCAATATGCCGAGATACATTATTTTTTGCCGACTTTCTGTTTACATGTTCACACAAGAGGTTGTGAGGGCATGATATGCCGAGTGAAAACCAAGAGATGCAGTTTAGGGGAGGCGGTAGCAGAGTGGTTAGCGTCACCAGTGGCGTTCTCGAAGACCCGAGTTCGATCCCGAGTGAGACCCATAAATCCACTTGAAATCTTTCTGCACCATCGAGTGGCCTAAGAACACCCACATGCCCTGTCCATTAACTCTATCTTCAACTGCGAGTGCATGGGAGGACACAGTGGGGCGGCATGAGCCTCTGATTACGTTATAAGGGTTTTACTGTATGGGCATGTGGCACCGCTACCCTGAAACCGATCCTTCCCACCAGGTTGTATCTGTAAGAGACAATCCGGCGTGGACCACAAGGCTTGTGGCTGGGGCAAGTTGATGTTTTCGTTCGAGAGTTACTCTGGGACTGAGAGTGCTGTGAAGTGTGGGGGAGGTGTATCCAGCTTCTTTACTGTTTATACAGGAGTGAGGCAAGGGTTCGTCCTTGCCCCATCACTTTTCAACACTTGTATGGACTGGGTATTGGGCAAAGTTGTAGATCAAAGCGATTGTGGAGCATCCCTCGGCAACACCAAGATCAGGATGCTCGCACCCTTACTTTAACACACCCCTATTGGTGAGGTGGCTCGGACGTAAACACTGTAGGCTTGAATCCGACCACTGGCTGTTTTTACAAAACTTAACAATTACACAAGGAATAAATAGCTGGCAGAAAATATTGATCTTGGACTAGATTTGACTAGAATGTAAAGTTTGCTGGACAAAGGAACACAGTGATGACAAACATGGAAATAATGATATTGATATTAATAATAAGCCTTAACCTCTTTGAACTTCATTAGTATTGCAATGGTATTCTCTCTTTCTCTCTCTCTCTCTCACCACAGCCCACAGGACCCACAGGATGTCTCCCCACAGTATGTTGACAAGCCCCACAGTCACTTCCCGACAGTCCTGCTGGCTGTTCAGTAAAAGTTCAGATCCCTCGGATATAATGGATTTTTGGATATAACGTCACCCCTTTCCCCCCCCCCCAATTAGTTAGTTAAAGTAAGGGTTAACTGTATTTAAATTAAGGACGGACCACCTCGTATGGATCCTAGGGTTTGTGGATCTATGTAATTCTCTCTCTGCCTACCTGCCTATCTCTTCCTCTCTGAAATAATTTTTTTTTTCTGAAGGCATAGTATTGAGTGAGGATTATGAGTAACTGACTGTTGTGTAATGTAGCAGATATAGAGGTCATGGCAGATAGCTACCATCCTTCCCTTTCTTAATCCTTAAAATGGAAGGCAGTCCTGCCATTTCTCAAACCTGAATCTGAGAAGATGAAAGATACATATGACTTGTTGATAGTACGCCCACTGGCTAGATGTAATAATAGATGCAAAATCTTCTGCAGGTATTGGAACTCCTCACCTTGGGTACCCATGCCACAGTACACACAGGCGCCACAGTGATGCTGGGAGAGTCATGGGAATTATGAAGGAGTCGTGAGCCGTCAAAGGAGGCTCCCTCCATCTGCAGGCCACACCACTTCATTGTCACCCTGGCGTCGGGAATGCCACTGCGCAGCCACACAGTTACAAATTCCAGGTTGTCCATTGAGGTCTTGTACTCCCTGAGGGGTAATGGTGAAATAGAAGTGGGCCTGCCATATACATGGTAAGTTGAGTAGACAAATCATATAAATACAAGCTTCAGAAACTGTCTAATGAAACCCATAATAGTATGGCTAATTGAGGGTGGGTGGGGAGATCCTGTGTTTTGAAAAGTATCTAAATAATATGGCCATCATTCTCACACCGATTTGTTTTTCATATATTCACCTGGTTTGACGCCCTGCTACCTTTAAGTAAAGTAAATCCATAACATTGTCAAAATCAATCCAACAAACAGGCACGGTAAGGGAAATCCCTCAAGATCCATCTATCAACCTGACAAGTGGACCACCGCCATCTTTAACAACCCTGCAAAGAATAGTGTCATCTACACGGTCAAGTGCTATGACATGAAGCAGCATTAGTGAATTAGTGACCTGGCCGTCTGCTGGCGGAGAGCGTTGATGAAGGTGGCCGGGTGGAGCAGTTCAGACAGATCGAGAGGTTCCCGCAGCAGGCTGCTCTGATCACTCTTGGTAACCCAGCGGCTGATTCCCAGGGCTCGGCGCACCAAGCTACGGAGGTACTCCAGCGGATCCTCAGGCCCATCCCACAGCTTTAGCCAGCTGCTGGGCGTCTATGAAAACATTTAGTTCATTTAGTTCCCACACTGTCATGTCGCCCATCTCAGGCAAGTGCCTTTTTCCTCCTTATTCCTCACCTCCTTCCATGCTACAGCACCCTTCCTCACTTCATTTCTCACCACAACACCCTTCCTCACCTTAATCTTGCCTGTTGTCCTCCTTCAACAGCTTCCCCTGATTCATGTCTCCACACCTCACCACTGCCTGCTGCCCCTTCCTCTCCCAATCCTTTTCCCTGCTGCCTGACTTGTCTCCTTCACTATCCCCTCTCCCTGGCCAGTCACAATCATCTCATCATTGACCTTCATCACCACGGTCTCTTTATCATTCTGCTGATGTCGCCTCCCCACTCCCTAGCTCATCACAATCATATCATGATGTCATGAAGACGCTTCAGGAAACATGAATTAACAAAAAAAAGTTAGCTGTTTTTAACATTGTTTCAAGACGACTATGAAAACAATAGCAGTTGTTTAAGTGTTAACTAGAAGGCTTCCTTATAATAAACATTATGAAATTGCATTTTTTTTTCTCGAGTTCATACATTTAGCTACAGAATAGAATTACTGGAATTACTAGTGTTAAGTCACTGTTCATTTAATATTTGTACAGGAATATCTTGCACTCACCTCTTGTCTAAGGAGGGACTCTGCAAGCTTCTGTACATCAGTGGTGAGGAGCAATGTGCCACGGATCACCTTGGAAAGAGCAGCCAATGAACGATGGACCTTCTGCACGGCCAACACTGCCGTGTACTGTTCCAGCTGCACAAAGGCCTTCACAGGACAGTCTACTGCTGGGCCAGGCACAGCCACCTTGGCTTGAATCAGGTTAGCGCCCTAATGAAATATAAATATGAGAACATTGTGTGAGGAGAATCTTGTAATGGTGAAATTTTGTAGCTGAAGTTTCCTGCAATGGACCACTAGAGTGAGTGCGTTGCAGCCCTGGGGAAACCTGCGAGTGACCTTCAATGTCACTCAAAATAACATGTGATATGTTTTGCAGGCATTCTAGCGACCAATATTTGATGTTGTTCTAGTCAAAACAAGCTAAAGCCGAGTGTTTTTATGTTAAATATCAGGTTTTCACTAACAAAACGAATGGTTTTGATATACTCACGGCCTTGTTAGAAAGGTGGTTTAAAAAAATGAAATAAAAGTATACAAACGTATGTTCTACTCCTGTCTATCCGGTTATTTCTAAGAAAGCATGAAGAGAATGGTAATATTTGTGCATGAAAGCATTTCTTCAAATGTTTCCATGTTATACTATTCCAGGTATATGGGACGTGTACTGAATAGTAAACTATGTACAAGTTGATTCAATGGAGAGAATGGCTGTGTATTTCTTATCTTTCATAATACCACTTAAACACCTATGACACGTCACTGAAATTATTCTGAATAATTTTGTGATCTGAGAGAACCACATGCAAGCGTGTAAACAAAAAAGAAACCTTTAAAGTTTGCAAAACATGAATCTTTGAGTGAGATTCCCAGGCTTCAGCAGGGAGTCACGCACTCAGTGATGTCACTCAGTCTGTTATTAATGTGGTAATCTCACACACTCAGTAAAATCAATATAATTACATAAAAGTTAAGAGTATTTTTTCAAGTGACCAGCAATTTGTTCTTTCCATTATATTTACATGAATTATTACAATTAAATAATTGTGGGAGACCCCTTAGTAAGTAAAACAAATATGAACATTGCTACCTGGTTAAGCTTCTTCCACAAGTTGAGGACTGGAGAAAGCTGGGAGTGCCATTTCTCTCGATCAAAACGTCCTGCCAGTTCTGGTGACCTCATCAGCACTGCAAAGGGAGCCTATAAGTGTCTGGTGTGTGGCTGTCAGTTTGGAGGGAGAGGGGCTAGTTGAATGCCAAATTATTTAAACATAAACCACTTAACATAATACTGTGGAATTCAGATCACACATAGATAAGTACTAAAATCCAAAGGTCCCTTATTTTTGCCTCTCACCCTAATAAATATTTTTTAAAGACTTAAAACAAGACTTTAAAAACGTTCCTTTTGTTTATGTCCACGGGCGAGGGCCAACAACCATCATAGCCCTCAGTGAATCTCCAGGGCCTACCATCTGAGCCCTGGGTCACTGTCTACAGGTGCTATAGGCATAGATGTAAAAAAAAAAAAACCATGGAGACACAATGCCAAGCCCTGCACACTCACCCTTCAACTGGCCAATCACTTCAGAGCTGGCAATGCGCTGCCATGACCTCTCAATGTTGGCTGGCAGACCAAAGTAGGAAGGGTCGTCCTCTTCAGGCAGACCCTTGATGAGGGCTGTGTAGTCCTGCACCAAAACCAACATGGTATATTTACTAGGATGACAAAATATAACTAACAATACCAAAGATAATTTATATGCCAGTAATTATCATCAAAGGGGGACATGGCATAGAACATTGTGTTTTCCTCACTTGCCTGTGTTACAAACTGGTAGTCTCTGAGTGAGTCTCCACACAGGCATCCTTCATCTACCAAACAACCCCCGACTTGAATCCATCAACATGAATTGCAAAGACTGTGTACAGGGAGGTCCCGTTATACGAGCATTCGGTATACGAGAATCCGATGATACGAGAGGTGTAAATTAGGGTCTATTTTCAATATACGAGATCGAAAATCCAATGATACGACATTCAAACTGGGGTGAGTAAAATTATCAAGTTCAAAATGCACGCCCTACCACTCCCATTTGGTTGACCGCAGTCAGGTCACCCCTAGCAAGCCTTGACCTGAAGGGTAATTAAGCATATGGTGGGGCCTGACATTTAGGGGTAATTAGCAGGTGTGCGGCCCCAACCTTGGGACCGCAGTCAGGTCACCCCTAGCAAGCCGTGACCTGAAGGGTAATTAAGCATATGGCGCGGCCTGACATTTAGGGGTAATTAGCAGATGTGCGGCCCCAACCTTGGGACCGCAGTCAGGTCACCCCTAGCAAGGAGTGACCTGAAGGGTAATTAAGCATATGGCGTGGCCTGACCTTTAGGGGTAATTAGCAGGTGTGCGGCCCCAACCTTGGGACTGCTACACTACCTTCTCTTGTATCACGCGGCGTCCCCTACATTACAACGTCTTTTTTGCTTGTTATGCATGTTTTATGTTTAATTAATGTGCAGTTATGTTATTTTGTTTGCTATTTTCTCTTTCAGAATGCTTTTTCTACATAATAGGTAGTACAGTGTGGGTAATATAGACGCTGTGTGTTTGTTGTGTTTGCTATAGTTTATTTTAGCTTAAAAAACATGTCTTTTTTATTATTTT
>JACEEZ010024124.1:282193-339693 GCA_016584305.1 Chionoecetes opilio
AAAACTGACGTAATTTTTTCTTACACAAGTATAAGTATCTTATAAGCATGAAAATGTTTAGCTATCGTTGGATTATATTAGATAGACATTCAAGACACTTCTCTTAGTCCGGCTCTTTGTGTGTTAGTGATGTGACTCACCTCATAAGTGACTTTCAGGCTGGTCTGTAGGATTATTGGGGTGAACTTCACATGAGGCTCAGCCGTTAGCCACAGCCGGAAGTCCTTGTGGGGCTCCAAGCCATTGAGCTCCTTCTCCAAGGCTGGCAGCCAGGCGGTGACCAGGTGTAAGTTCTTCAGACAAAGCCAGTGACCTGAGGTGGCACACTCTTTGAGCAGTCTAACTGCCCTCTCACTTTGACCTTGACCCATGGCCACCTGAGGCGACATAATTCATATACATTATGAGAGAAGGAGAAACCAATATGTGTTGGGAATAACAATTGCCACTCTGGAGAAAACCCTGGACAGATGAATTTTGTGCATGTGATATACATTTATGTATTGCAAAAAGTCACTAAATGATGTTGGTAACCTGTGCTTTACTCTGCTCAGTTGGATTAGTTGTATTCAAAGTATCAAAACTAAGTAACAGCGGTTAGTGAAATTCTTGGAACATGTCCGAGGCTAAAACATCTTTCAATTCCCCAAACTAGATGAACTGTATACCTCCTCACCTCATGGAAGTTGGCGGGTCCCACTGTGCTGTGGACCAAGTCAAAGAGTTCTTGGGAGGGGTCTGCCCCGGGGGAGATGATGATCAGGATGGGCTCCGGGGCAGAGGTCTCGGGCAGCAGCCGGCGCAGGTTGAGTGCCGGGGGGGAGAGCTCCTTCATGCCTGGGGACGAGTAGACACGGCTTGCATTACAAAATCAAAACCCTGCTGTGTTATCAAAGTCACTTCTGTAAATCATTGGCTGAAAGAATAGTGAAACTTTTTGTTTTTAATACATTTGACCTTTTCCCAAACAATTGTGGTGGCACACACACAAAAACCCCATTTCTTTTTGTTTTCCTGTGAAATGTCACCACAAAGGAAAGGATGCCAACAATCATAAAACCAGAACTAATGAATTATACTAACCAAGGGCCCTTGATGCAAAGTTGATCATGCCAGACTGTAAGCGATCAGGTCTGATGGCCTGTAGGATGAGGAGTTGTTGGAAGGCTGAAGTCTTCTGTCCAAGCTGCACAGGAATGTCCATCTCACAGTGGCTGGAGCGGGCAAAGCCGGACCACACTGAGAGGTCGTCCAGCTGCAGGCTCTCGTACAGGGACGGGAAGGTTTGCTGACAAAATCAATGTTTGCATTATTAAACATTTCTCTTCCAATATCCTTTCTTGTAATAATTATAAAAATTTAAAGAAGGAAATGTATGCTGTACAAAATTTCATATTTATGTTTGATCATAATTGATGCAAAATTTGATAGAATTTTTTTAATATCCTACATGATTTGTAAATTTGAAGTAGTACATTTAATAGTGCATATCACAATATCTGAACACGTGTGAAGTTATTCTAGCAAGCCAAATGAACATAAATAAACTAGATGATCCTAACTCAATCTTTGAAGACTGCCCACTCATAGCTTTGCGTGACAATACAGCGTAAGCCAACACAGGCTCAAGTCTGTTGGTAACATGTCTATCCATGGCGACTACAGAGTGACAGGTGGTGTGCCATTGCAGCCTCAACCAACCTTCAACAGGAGAACAGAAGATGTACGTTCCTCATCAATCCACTTGGGCAGGGCATCCTTCATTCCTGCTGTGTCTCCACGCACGTCAGTCACCAGCTGGCCAGTCAGGGCTTCCCATTCCTGCATCATCACTCCCATTAAAATCATTACCATCATCAAAAGTCATCACATTATCATACTTAGTAACATAATCATTGCCATTGATATATGATTACCATACAATTACTATCATGTCTCATTCGATTTTTGAAGCAGAAATGCTCTCAGGTAGACTAATTAACATTTGTGGAAAATGTTGCAATGCATACACCTTTACTATGAATATAAAGAGTTCTTACATGTAAGGTTATATAAAATGTATAGCACTTGCCTTATCTTGGAAGAGCTCTGGGTACATGCCGTGCACAAGGTGAAGGGCAAACATGAGGCGGTCGGCCTTGAAGAGTGAGCGGCCGACGTAACTGTACACCAGGTCCACCAAGGTGCGCTGAAGGCTGCTGATGCGCTGCTCTGTGCCGCTGCCATCCTGTGGCAAAACAGTTTTCTCATCTTTTATTTACACTGAAGAAGGCAAGACAAAGGCAAGACGATTTTGAGCAGGAAAGGGAGCTTATATACTGCTCTGATCTGGAATAAAACAGGCTTTCTATTTTTTTCCCATAAACATTGAGAAAGAAAAAGTGCAAGAGAAATAATGAGAGAGGGAGAGAGAGCTATTTTATGTTTCTCCTTAAAAGAAGAAAGGCAAATCTATACTAAACCCTCCCCTTCTAGTGACTTAATTCTGATTGGATGAGTTTCAAGTCTGGCACATGATTCAAAGTGATCGGCCTCAAAGTAAAGAGTATAGTTACATAGAAAACCAAACCCTTCTAATCCCAGGGTCTAATCTAGGCGGCCTGTCCTTAATCTAGAATAAACTTAATGAAATGAGAAGTTTTTACATGAATTACTCGCCAAACCTGGAGGACTTACTGTACATAATCTACACCAACTTACTGAAGGTGACCTTTAGGGCATTTCTCCCCTAAAAACATAATCAGGAAGTCAGTCAATTCCACTGTTATCTGTGAAAGTCACTGAAAAGAGTGAAAGTTAAAGAAATGAAAAGAATAGAAAGGACTAATAGTCACATCCCCACTGTTAGCTTGAAGTCCTGTAATAAGTTGAAGATGGATAGACTTCTAAATGAAAATAATTAGAGCTGACACAGTTTCGCAGAGAAATGATTTATTCATTTTGCCAGTTCTGTTATGCCTTCAGCCAAGTGATAAGTCTACTATTTAATGCCTCCTAGCTTTCCTTTAGGGAAGATTTGCAAAATTTTCAGTCATAGTCTTTAACCTTTTGTATGAGTAATATTAAATATGCATTGTAAATACAATGGGTTTTTTTGTACCTGCCGGATCTGCAGAGCCTTGTGGAAGAGACTCTGGAAGGCACTGAGGCTGAATCGGTACATGTTGTTCAGTTTGGAGAGATCTGAGATGACAAAGTAGAGGTTAGCAGCAGCCTTGGCGAGGGGCAAGTAAGCCTTCCGTTCATTCTCAAGGGAGGTTTGTAGCGAGCCTGATTCCTTGAGGGAAGACTCGATGGTGGCGGCACTGGACTTGGCTTGCTCCAGGGAGGCCAGCAATTCCTGAAAGCAGCAATATCTCACATGGTCTTACTGGTAGTACAATAATATATGGGAGAGTCCAGGTGAACTTTTTTTTTCTATATGTGAAGCAGAATTATGATGATGGAGAGATGAATCAAATTGTCAATAGGTAATAATATGTTCTTAAGTTTTCTGGAAATGGGTTGAAAGAATGAAGACATGAGTTGATTGTCCTCTTTTGAGAGCTGCACAAAAGCACAATTATTATAGGGAAACAACAATGCAGTTACGGTTCCATTGTTGTGACTAAGATATGAGTTTCATCCAAACATTATTTAAAAAATTTATATTTCTCACATTTTTCTTCAGTTCAAACATCCTTACAATAGCGCCAGTAATAGAAACTTTTAGACATGGATCGTTCACAGCAGCATGCTTGATTATAATACCTGAGAGGGCCAAGAGTAATCTTCCACCAACATTGCCGTCGCATCTTACCTCCTAAATGGAAAAAAGATAAAAAAGTGGAGAGGCATCACCTTGTTCTCCAGAATGTTTCCTTTTGACTCTGCTAAGGAAGTGAGAAGCTGCTCCTCCAGAGTCACCAGCTGAATCTTGAGGTCCTCCTCCTGCCGCAGAAGGTCAGTCCTGCGTACCTCCAGCTCGGGTTTCTCCACTTGCAGTGTTGCAGCCAACAGCTGCAGGGGACAGGGCAGATTTTGAAGAATACAGGTACTATCTTCTAAATGGATTCCATCCATATTCCTGAACACTGTAAATCAACTGATAAAGTAGGCCTGCACTTATTGGAGTGAATGCATAATTCAAAATGCTTTTCTTAACAACATTTTCAATTCTATCATCTATTTTCAGGCATCTCATATTTAATTATTTTGGGTATGCCATATTATTCATCAATAAGGCAAGACTCAGCTCTGAGGTTATTTGGGACACAATTATGTATGAACCACCAAGGAGCTTCAGTCATTCTAAAATATGTATACACAGGCTGGGAGAGGATGGATTATTGATTTTTAACTCATTCTATTGTCATTCTATAACATCTCCTTAATCCTCTATGTAGAGTGGCGCCTCCACCCACCTGCCCTTGGAGTCCAGCTCTGGTGGTGGTGAAGTTGATAATGGAAAGGACGGAGGAAACGTTGGGGGGCAGTTGGGACTCCGGGCTGCGGGTTGCCAGGAAGAGGCGGAAGTTCTCGTTGTAATCTAGAATCTTTTCCCCGAGCTCCACCACATACCTGGGGCCTAGAATGACATACATACATTTAAGGGGATAAAGGGATTTAATAAAGGAGAGGTAGGAAAAGTTCTTACGGCTATTAACCAGGGTAGAACAAGAAGTAACAGATTCAAGCTGGAAAAGCGTAGATTTAAAAAAGAAACAGGGAAAAACTGGTTCACAAATAGGGTGGTAAATGATTGGAATGGACTCAGTAGACAGGTAGTTAGTGCGGAGTCATTAGAGAGCTTTAAAGGGAGGCTAGATAAATTCATGGATGGGGATGAAAGGTGGATGTAGGTAGTGTTAAGTAACAGGAACTACCTCGTGTAGGTCTCTCGGCCTCTTGTAGCTTCCTTATTTTCTTATGTTGTTATGTACATTGATAACCTGCTGTGTCATGGTTGTCTTAACACATAAGTAGGCCAGGACACAGCCTACAATCCATGATGATGTGCATGCCTGTAAACATATGTGCACGCCTGTGTTCACAGTGTTGTAGCATCGGTGTGTAGGCTTCAGACCACACCCAAACTCACACAATACCCAAAAATTTGTGCTATAGCAATGAGTTCTGGCAAACACACTCTATAGCGAAAAATTCCCTATAACGGAAAGGGGGTTGGCTGAATTATTCCTTTATTGAGAGTTTCCATTGTAGTATTAACCCCTTGAGGCCCAGAACGAAATTTCTATTGTAATTTGGCCACCATTAGACAATTTTTAGTGTATATAAGCAGTATTTTATAGATATGACCTGTTTAGTATCCTTGTCGACCAGTGGCGTAGCTACGGGGGGGCATGGGTGGGCACGTGCCCCCCCCACTAGAAGCCGGTGCCCTCCCAGGTGCCCACCCACTGGCCACGGCTGCCGTGTGGCGTGGGAACCGTGTTCCACTAGGTAGGACTGAGGAAGCATGCATGGAGTATTATGCATAATTTCTACTGATGACTTACCCTCGACCTCAAATACAATAAATATTTTTCCTTTGCTTGAAAGAAAGAAACATGCCTCTGACTCCGAGTTAAATGCATATACTTTCTAGCTTTTAAGTTAAGTTGCAAAGTTGCTTTTAAGCTAGATGCTAAAGCACTAACAGATGAAATACTTGGTGTTCTGAAAAGTCATGGAATTGATTTCAAGGCCAATTTAGTGAGTCAATTAAGGCTCTGATGTTGCCTCAGTGATGAGTGGCAGACACACAGGAGTGGCAGCACGCATAAAGCAAGAGGCACCATTTGCTTTCTATGTACACTGTCATGCCCATCGTCTAAACCTTGTTCTTATAGATGTTGTCAAATCTTTACCAGGTGCTGCACAGTTCTTCTCGTTACTGGAAAAAACTGTATGTATTCATCAGTGGATCTTATGTCCATGCAAAATGGTTGGATGTGCAAAAGGAACTGTATCCCAATGAGCAAATGAGAGAGCTAAAATGACTTTCAGATACCAGATGGCCTTGCAGGTATGATACTTGCAAAGTAATGAAAGAGAGACTGAATGCCGTTGTGGGTGTTCTAGAAGGTTTAGCAAATGACTGCAATGCTGATAGAGCTATTGATGCAAGAGGGCTTTTAGGTCAAATAGATGCTGGGTTTGCTATGAAGCTAGCCATTATGACACATATTCTTGGTAAGATAAATCAGTTATCAAATTTGCTACAATAGGCCAATCTTGACACGGTAAAAGCTGTAGAATTCATTGAAACTGTAAGAGCCCACCTTGAAGAGATGTGGTCAGACCCAGCCTCTTTTGATGCTTTGTGGGATGAAGCTGAGAGAAACTCAGCAGCTCAAGGTTTTGATACTTCAGAGTGTAGAATGTGTAGATCACCAAGGAAACAGAAACTGTCTACACAATTGCAGGATTTTGTTGTTACTGATTCTATTGGAAAACAGTCAGGAAGCACACACTCTGATTTCAGTGTTAAGAATTCAACACGAATTAACTTCTATCCTATTCTAGATCATATGTTAACATAAATGACAAGGCGCTTTAGTAATGAAGCATGTGAACTTATGAAAGCATTACAGGCACTGAATCCACAAAGTACTGTGTTCTTATCTTTTGAGAAATCGTCTGGACTTATTCATGCACTTGTGCTAATAAGGAAGATCTTAACCATGAGCTGCACTCTGCAAAACGCATGTTAGAAAGACGCTATAAGGATGTAAGTGACAATGAAAAGCCCAAATCACTGTTAGATTTAGTGAGAATTCTTGGTCCATATGAAGAGGCATTTCCTGAGTTCTACAGACTGGCCAAAATTTATGTAGTATTACCTGTGTCATCAGCTTCAGCAGAGAGAAGCTTCTCTGCTCTGAAATTAATCAAAACTACACTGAAAAATACAATGGGCTATTTGAGATTAGGTAATCTTGCTGTGTTGTTAATTGAAAGCAGGCGAGTTAAAAGCCTTGATTTATAAGTATTTATTGCTAAGTTTGCTGAGAACCACAAGAACAGAAGCATTTTGCTTAAGTGAGGTATTCTCACTTTCTCAGTGGAAAAAAAAAATCTTTGCCTGCTGCTTTAAAACTTCTGCATTTTTCTTTATTTTCAGTATCAATTATGTTATTTCCATTTTGTATAAGTGGTAATATATGTATTTCATTTTTGGTCATGACTGCTTTATTTCGTTCTCCATCAGCAACTGGATGATACCCTACAGTGCTCAACACACACTCCTAGAATATAATCTAATTACCTTCCATAGTCTATACGACATCAGATATACTCTTGATATTGGTCAGAATGCAAAATATGCAAGGGGAGGGGGGGGGGGTCTTGGCACTGTAGCTGAAAGTAAGTCCCCAGTCCCCACCAAACTCCCCAGCTGTATGGGCTTGTTCGGCTCATCTAGTGCCCCCCCCATAGTCAGCTGTGCCCCCCCAATGATAAATACCTAGCTACGCCACTGTTGTCGACTAACTAATGTAGTATATTCAGTTACTTTTCAAAATTTTATGGCTCGACAACATACAATTTTTTATAGCAGAGGAAAGATCTGGGCGTCAAGGGGTTAAGTTTCCATTCTGCTACTGTATCTATTATCATCCTGCACCAACATTTCTGACCTTTACTTTCTCTTCTCAGACCATTCCATGCATAAATAAGTAGAAAAATCAATCTTCAATGCATTTCACATTCCCTCCCAGTCCACACTATCCCATGCCTCCTCTAAACCCAGGCATGCATCAACACCACAAGGAGATCTGATCCTTCCAACATGACCCTGGCTACTTTTGCATCCATTACATTTCTTTTCCATAATTTATTTACAGGTATAAAATCTATTAATCCCTTCTGTTCATTCTAACTCCCTCCTCCCTATGTGTACCAATGTTTTATATGTTCAAAGTGGATGTCTGCAAAAAATAACCCTCGCTCAGCACAGATCTCCACCAAGCCATTTCCATTCTCACTCACCAGTTAGGAAATAGGGAGAAACTGGCTCACAAATAGGGTGGTGAATGATTGGAATGGACTCAGTCGTCAGGTGGTCAGTGCGGAGTCTATTGGGGTCTTTAAAAGGAGTCTGGATAAATTCATGGATAGGGATGAGAGGTGGATGTAGGTAGGTAGAGTTAAGTAACAGGAACTACCTCGTGTAGGTCTCACGGCCTCTTGTAGCTTCCTTATTTTCTTATGTTCTTATGTTCTACTCGTGATAAAAAGACTTTTGTGCACCATGATTATGACCGAATCACTGCTATATTGACTGACCTTGACTGATGAGGTCGCCCCGGAGCAGTGGGAAGAGCAGTGGCTCAACCTGGTCCACGTCCTGTATGATCAGTGTCTTGCCAAACCTGAGGGTAAACATTACAACGTGAAGTAAAACATGAATTACAATATTACAACATGAAGTAAAACGCCTGTGAAGTGAAACAACGTGAATTACAACATGAAGTAAAACGCCTGTGAAGTATAGTACAGGTATAGGTATGAAAACTTGCACGTATATGAATTGCATCTCCATTATGAAAAAATAAGTCTACGATGAAAGGTCAAAATGGGTCAGCAACAATAAAGGGAAATTTAGCCCATGAACAGAATGAGTCCTATCAGTGAAGTCCCTCTGCCCACAAGACTCAACGGCTGCATCAAAACAAGGGAGTTTTGTGTTGAAGTAATTGTATTTCTTATTCAAGTTTACTTATTGTATTGTTTGTGCCTTTAATGTACGGGGGAGGGGGGATTTCCGATAAGCCGTAATATTCGATCGGGATAGCCGTAATAAGTCGGAAGGGGTAGAGCCCCTATTGTTCTGACTTACGTTTGAGAGGTTTTAGGTTTTCGAGTTTTTTTTTTTTTTTTTTAGGTTCTGAGAGGTTTTACTTTACATTGATCCAAGGGCAGGAATATGCATAACTCAAGTGTGAACACTGACACTGACTGACCATAACTCCACACATGACTATAACACTTTTTCAGCCTATGACGTCCCATCACACTCACCTGACAGCCAGCTCCAGGGTGGTGACAAACTTTGGGTCCTGCTGGGTGGTGACCTCCACGGTGGCCTCCCGCAGGTGTTCCCGCACCCAGGCGGCGGCGCGGGAGGACGGGTC
This sequence comes from Chionoecetes opilio, assembly GCA_016584305.1. Classification (NCBI taxonomy): domain Eukaryota; kingdom Metazoa; phylum Arthropoda; class Malacostraca; order Decapoda; family Majidae; genus Chionoecetes; species Chionoecetes opilio. Next base: position 291,310 of record JACEEZ010024124.1, read on the forward strand.
AATCAGGAAGGGGCACATGCCACTCTGAAGGAGAGAAAAGAAAGCTATACAAATATATACACTAACGCCAAGGTGTTTAGATTTTGAGGTTCCAGCAATAACTGTGAAACTCAACAGCCAAATGAGTGATGGCTGAGGGACCGAGGGTTGAGTGTAATATTGTATATTATAATATGATATAATGATATTATGATAAATAGCAATCTTAGTAAAGTGTAGAACTGCACACCCATACTAAATATCTCTAATGTGGACAACTAAACTCATATAGAGCTTGTTCATGAAAAAATTACTTTTTAAGACATGGCTGGAAGAGAAAGGTGAGAAAGCCTGGTAGTGATGAGTGTCTTGTGGAATGCATGCTATTACCTGGAGAATAACTAAAGCATTCTCAATGGAGAGTTGGTCTGAAGGCAGACCCTCGGCCTTCCACTGCAGCTGCTCCCTCTCACTGCTCAGGAACCTACACAAGGCCAGATGCAGACAGGTGAGAAAACACACTAAAAGGCATCACCGTAAAGACATCTTATGGATATCTAAACTCTGTAGGATGATATATATATATATATATATATATATAATATATATATATATATATATATATATATATATATATATATATATATATATATATATATATATATATATATAACTACGTACATAATTTCATACCCTCGACGGTTCTTTCTCATTCCTTCCACTTTGGATGTTCAAGAGAAGTGTCACACTCACTAAATAAAAATCCTTTAAAATTTGTTTATCTTGGTGCTGACTAGGTAAAAAACAGAACTAATCTTGGTCATCATAATGTTATGCTTCACTGTTATTGAACAATCTCATTCAGCGGCACAAAGTCATTCTCTTCATGAATTCATTCGTAATTTTAGCTACATATCAAAACATTCCAGAAGCGAATACATAAGAACATAAGAAAATAAGGAAGCTACAAGAGGCCGTGAGACCTACACGAGCTAGTTCCTGTTACTTAACACTACCTACATCCATCTTTCATCCCCATCCATGAATTTATCTAGCCTCCCTTTAAAGCTCTCTAATGACTCCGCACTAACTACCAGTCTACTGAGTCCAATACATAACAACTGTTGATTTACCTTCTGAGGTCAAAGCTGGTCACCTTCAGCATGCGGCTCCAGTGTGCCAGCGTGGCTTTCCGGATGTCCTCCGGCGCCTCACTCAGGTAGGTGATGAAGGAGGCTGCCAGGAGGGCCTCTTGGGGCAGACCCTTCAGCCCAGCCTCAAGCTCTGACACCTGGGCAGGAAAGGTCGGGTTTGTAAGTAAGTTTTGTAAGTAAGTAAGTTTTGTAAGTAAGTAAGTAAGTAAGTTTTGTAAGTAAGTAAGTAAGTTTTGTAAGTAAGTAAGTAAGTTTTGTAAGTAAGTAAGTTTTGTAAGTAAGTTTGTTTTGTAAGTAAGTTTTGTAAGTAAGTAAGTAAGTTTAGTTTAGTAAGTAAGTAAGTAAATTTTGTAAGTAAGTAAGTTTAGTTTAGTAAGTAAGTAAGTAAGTAAGTTTTGTAAGTAAGTAAGTAAGTAAGTTTTGTAAGTAAGTAAGTAAGTAAGTAAGTAAGACATTGGTAGCGTTGGGATGGGTGAGTTACTGAATGCTTTTGGTTAGAGAGAGAAAAAATAATGGCTAGAAGATAAAAGACCAGCAGGAGATTTATATGCTCATTTTTGGTCCGGTTGCTACAGTGATCTCCCTTACATTTACTTTCAGACCAAGACAACTTCTAATTTCTCATCACATCTTATGGCGCCTGTTTAATAGTACTCATGCGTGTTGGTTGTGATTACTCAGAAAGTTTACTATTTTTTCATGTTTCTAAGAATTGCTTTTATCCTGGTGCCAAGAGTGTGGAAACCTGAGGAAACCTTTTATTTCTCTCCTGTGCCTGGTGCTGCAACACCCACACAGATAATTAGATAGATATTTTATTGACCACAACATACACTTTCTATAATCATAATAATCAAGATATAGGGTCCAACAAATTATGGTATCAATTATTGAGCCTATGTTTATGGTAAAATTGAATTATAAGCAAGTAGTTCATACATTAATTTGACATATACCAAAAAAAATACCCGCTCAAAACAGGTAAAACACACAATCCTTGAAATAAAATCAAAACACTCACACGCTGCCCAGCCTCACCTGCTGACTCCATCGCCGATACTCCCCCTCTAGCTTGGTCACCAGACTTTCAGCAGCCGTGATTGTTTCTTGAGCCTTGTTGAGGTGGAACTCCACTTCAGCTGCCTCTTTGGTGGAGCGATTTAGTTTCTCTCGCAACACAGACACCTGTTTGTCCACATCCTCCAGGCCGACTGACAGCTCTCCAATCTGTGCCTCAGCTCTTTCCAGGTTTCTGTAGGAGGTGTTGATGGGAAAGTGGTCTATTTATGAACTTGGTAAATAAGATGTGGTCCCTCTTCCCACTCCATACAGCAATTGCTGGGATCCCTCTCATCACCTCCCTCGAGTCTGCCCTTGGGTCCTTAGACCCAATTCTCAGTAATCTATTCAATCTAGATTGCAACTACTTTCTCTCTCGTGACTTTCTACGTAACTCTTGGTTACTGGTAATTAAGAGTTCATGAAGTTGATATCTTACTGAATTTTGTTAAACTACTCACCTCTGGAGCTTGTTCTGCTCTTGTTCCAAAGGCTTGACTTTCTCCAGGACGTAGGAGAAACGCACATTGGCCTTCACCCACACAGCCAGGGGCGCAGCAGCAGCAGATGCACGCTTGGCAATGGCCGCGTTGAAGGAGTCTGAACGCTCCTTCAGTAGCTTCTCGACGGATCGCCGATTTTCACTGGTCACATCTCTTGGGTCGTAGCTCCTGTAAACAAGAGAGAAGTGCAATCCATATAACTTGATGCTCTCGTTCAAGTGGAAATGGAAGGAAAAAATGACAAACTAAGAAAAAAAATGGAAATAGCACCTAGTACTTGTATTATAGTTTGGATGAAAAGGCCATGTGCCCTGTTTTCCCATGCAATTTTTATTTTCCTTCATAAGCCTATGGTGCACTCACTGCATTGCAATACCTTATCTCTTCCTTGATGCCTCTCTTTGCCAGAAATGTCTTCATGGAGTTCCAGGAGGTGTCCTGGACCCCCATCAGGCGCAGGACACCCTCCAGGATGTCGCGGATCACTTCAGGCGGCGCGCGCAGGGACCTGGCGGGAGGAGTAACCATTGGCAATGCTGATTAAGCCATGACCATGACCCCATTTTCCAGACAAGACATTGGAGAGGATTCAGTATGAAACAACAGTCAGTCATTAATGAGATGGAACAAAGCTTATATTATCATCTGATGCTGCCATAGTTGTCTATAAATTGAGGGGCCTAAGAAAACACAAGCCCTAGATTCAGTCTTTAAATAGATTAAATAACGATCGCAAACCTCTTTTCTTTATTACGATAAAAGAATGTGTCATAATTTTCCCATATTAAATAATGAACATTATCAGTCAAAATAGCTGATACTGAATGCAATATTTTTTTCAAATTCATGTGTATGATGATGGAATGAGTATACTGCTGGCAGGAAGTTTGGTGGTGAACATGATCTCCAACATTACATAGTAAAATGACATAGCAGGTAAATATAATGACTGTGCTTACATAAATTCTACAATATAAACCTACATAAATAATTATAGGGACTGATACTACCAAGTTTCTGGCCACAAAAATGTGTGAAATTTACAAAGAAATCATCTAATACCCAACAAAGTAAAAATGCAAATGACCTGAATTAATATGATTCTCTCTCTCTCTTTCTCTCTCTCCAATCTGAGCCACACATGAAGTACAGCAGGAGTCCTCCATTGGTACCTTATCTCTGACAGCGCCTCAGACTTGATGTTGCCCACGGCCTCCTTGGCTTCCCTCACCAAAGGCTCAATTTCCGCCAACTCCTCATCGATTTCCTTCTTCCTGGTGATGTACAAGATAAATGTTTGAGTTTTTCATACACCTGATATCACCAATAGCTGAAAGAAAATTAATCTATGCTAACAAATTTATATTTATCATTACAATAATTTAACAAAGCAGCGTACGTAGTCAATAAGCCACAATTCTATATAACTTCATCACTGCTGAGGTTGATTTTATCTGCCACTATAAATAATTGATTTAATATAAGTGATTGAACAAGATGACATCATCAGCTAGTATTCTATCAGGGGAGGCGGTAGCAGAGTGGTCAGCGTCTCCGAGTGGCGCTCTTGGTGACCCGAGTTCGATCCCCGGTGAGAACCCAAATCCACTTAAAATCTTTCTGCACCATCGAGTGGCCTAAGAACACCCACATGCCCTGCCCATCAACTCTACCTTCGATTGCGAGTGCATCGGAGGACACAGGGGCGCGGCATGAGCCTCTAATTACAGGCGTCACTATACAAATCTTGCCTGCGCCACCACGGGCGAGGACCAACCATCACAGCCCTCGAGTGAACCACCAGGGCCTACCATCCGAGCCTTGGAGGTCACTGCCTAAAGGCGCTATAGGCACAAAATAAAAAAAATAAAAAAATAAAAAAATAAATTCTAGGCTCTCGCGTCCCTTTCTTTAGACTGCAAAAAATTGCACGAAGATAGCTTGTAAATTGATTAATTAATAGATTCATAAATTCCTTGGCACTGTAATATCAATGGTCATGATATCATAAGGCTGGAAAAGACCCAAAATACAAGAACAGTGATAAGCATTTTTAGTTTATTTAAGAGAGAAAAGTTAAATGAAGTTGAAAACATAAATAACTTATTTTTTGGAAATAAATATAGAAATCTCTAGAAAGTGTGTGGATTGTATTTTGAAGAAGACAACGAAGAAATAGATGGAAAGAATTAGAGCAGCAACAACAATAAAAAAACAGAAAACGGGAGGGAAAACCTTTTCAGAATTTACTATCTTTGGAATGCAAGAGTGAGCAGATGCACGACTCTTGCATTAGAGAGAAGGACAAATCAGGAATGTTTGAGTGCAACATTCACCTTTCAGCAATCTTCTTGTTCTCGGTCAGTGCCTGCTCCTTGAGGGCCTCCATCTGAACCTTCTGGTCATTGGCGTTCTTCATGGTGTCGGTGATGAGCTCGAGGGCGCGGTTGGCCTCCTCCTGTTTCTCAGCCAGCACTGCCTCCTTGGTGGCCGCCTCGGCCTTGAGGCGGCCCACCACGTCTCGGGCCTCATTCAGCTTGGCCACACCCGCCTGGTAGCCACCAGGATGTGGGAAAAGGAAGATGGAAAACAGTAATAATTTCTTATACACTTGAGTGTATAAGTAACTCAAAGCTTTCAATTTCAAGTTTGTATATAGGACACTGAAGAGCAAGGCAAGTGAAGCCTTCTTGTGCCATGGGTGTGGCTACTGGCTGGTCTCCGCACCGACCAGGAGCAGGCAAAGTCTGACCTTGAGATGCCGTTGCCGCTGGGTGACGCCTTCCTTCTTGGTGTTGTGGATGGTGCGGTAGGTGTGGAGGAGAGCCAGGTAACGGCGCGGTGTTGACAGGTGGGACGGCAGGCTCTCATGTACTGCCAGGAAGGAGCTTAAGAACTCTTTACCTTTCTTAGTATCCCTTTCATTCTTAGTGAGGAGCATGCTGGGTATCTGAGGAGGAAGCAATATATAGTACAGTACTTAAGTTCATTTCCTCGTCTATATATTATGTTGTTTTTCTTGTATGCCTTCGGGTGAGAATAAAATTATTACTATTATTATTGTTATTATATTTCTATCACCTGAGATCCGACAGCAAAGTACAATTCAAGTCTGTCGATATTCCACTCTTGATATGTTACAATTACAGTCATGAATCTTGTGATCTCTTCTTTTTACACAGAGATAGGTGTAAGAAACTTCCCCACTACACTTATCTCACAATTTTCAAACCAATAAAGAGAATATGAAGAAGGAAGGCATGGAGGCAATGTGTTGAAGAGGATCTGGCAGCATTGGGCATTGAAGAAGTTGAGGCAATGGATAGAGATAGTTGGAAGCGTATCGTCGGCAATCTAATTTCATAAGAAATGATGGGAAATTCTGATGTTAACCCCTTGAGGCCCAGAACGTAATTTCCATTGTAATTTGCCTACCATTAGACAATTCTTAAGGAATATAAGCAATATTTTATAGATATGACCTGTTTAGTATTCTTGTCGACTAACTAATTTGGTATTTTAAGTGACTTTTCTTAATTTTATGGCTTGACAACATACATTTTTTTTTATAGCAAAGAAAAAATCTGGGCGTGAAGGGGTTAAACAGAAAGAAGAAGGAGACCCATCCCCACCCGTCACCTGGATCATGGCCCACCCCTCACCTGGATCATGGCCCACCCGTCACCTGGATCATGGCCCACCCCTCACCTGGATCATGGCCCACCCCTCACCTAGATCATGGCCCACCCCTCACCTGGATCATGGCCCACCCCTCACCTGGATCATGGCCCACCCCTCACCTAGATCATGGCCCACCCCTCACCTGGATCATGGCCCACCCCTCACCTAGATCATGGCCCACCCCTCACCTGGATCATGGCCCACCCCTCACCTGGATCATGGCCCACCCCTCACCTGGATCATGGCCCACCCCTCACCTAGATCATGGCCCACCCCTCACCTAGATCATGGCCCACCCCTCACCTTGATCATGGCCCACCCCTCACCTGGATCATGGCCCACCCCTCACCTGGATCATGGCCCACCCCTCACCTGGATCATGGCCCACCCCTCACCTAGATCATGGCCCACCCCTCACCTAGATCATGGCCCACCCCTCACCTGGATCATGGCCCACCCCTCACCTGGATCATGGCCCACCCCTCACCTAGATCATGGCCCACCCCTAACCTGGATCATGGCCCACCCCTCACCTGGATCATGGCCCACCCCTCACCTAGATCATGGCCCACCCCTCACCTGGATCATGACCCACCCCTCACCTAGATCATGGCCCACCCCTCACCTGAATCATGGCCCACCCCTCACCTGGATCATGGCCCACCCCTCACCTGAATCATGGCCCACCCCTCACCTAGATCATGGCCCACCCCTCACCTGAATCATGGCCCACCCCTCACCTGGATCATGGCCCACCCCTCACCTGAATCATGGCCCACCCCTCACCTAGATCATGGCCCACCCCTCACCTGAATCATGGCCCACCCCTCACCTGGATCATGGCCCACCCCTCACCTGAATCATGGCCCACCCCTCACCTGGATCATGGCCCACCCCTCACCTGAATCATGGCCCACCCCTCACCTGAATCATGGCCCACCCCTCACCTGGATCATGGCCCACCCCTCACCTGAATCATGGTGTCCCTGGCCCAGCCCTCACCTGAATCATGGTGTCCCTGGCCCACCCCTCACCTGGATCATGGCCCACCCCTCACCTGAATCATGGCCCACCCCTCACCTGGATCATGGCCCACCCCTCACCTGGATCATGGCCCACCCCTCACCTGAATCATGGCCCACCCCTCACCTGGATCATGGCCCACCCCTCACCTGGATCATGGTGTCCCTGGCCCAGCCCTCCATCCACAGCACCGTGCACTTCTTGTACAGTGCTGGGTTGCTCTCACACTGCACGGAAAACTCCTGGTTGCTGGAGTCCATGATGAGCACAATATGAAGGTTTCTCATCACACCTGCAGGTTAAGCACTACTGTAGATAGGTATCAGAAACAGTGATATGTACATTTCTTTTATATACCTCTTCTTTCTTGGACCCATGTGGTGGCTGGCATCCAATAAACAAACATATATAGAGAAACTTATCAAAAAAAGCAAAACAAAAGCACCTTAGGATACAAATGCTCCACTGATGACTTTAAGAATTCAATCACTTACGTAAAGCAAAGAAGGTGATCTGCGAGCCCCTGAAGTCCTCGAGAGCTGCCTGTTCCCTGAGGGGCATCAACAGGGGATCCAGCTCCTCAGGGGTGTAAAGGCCAGGGACCTGCAACACAAAAAAAACACCGCATCAATATTTTCTGCCTCAGAGGATAGTACAGGTGATGAGATGTAATCCTATTTGATGACGCATTATGTAAGCTATTATATAAAGCTATAGACATTCCCATAACACTCCCATAGTTTAATGCAGTCATATACTCAAAATTTACCTTGTAATTTGAGGTATACCCTATAACTTGAGCTTGGTTTGTCCCTTACCTACCGATTTTCCGATGCAGCCCGTAAACGGGCTCATAATGAGAAATCTAATTCAGATTGATAATTCATATATTCATCATAGGTGGGCGCGATAAAGAAAAAATGTATCACGATAACCGATAAAGATAACCTTATCGGCGATAACCGAAAAACGATAACTGGCGATAAATTTATCGCCCGATAAGGCGATAACCGATAAATTGATAAATCCAAAATTCCGATACTAGCGATAACGATATTGATATTTTAAATACAAAATCTTAAATGCTATCAGCAAACTGTTAGAAAACCCTTCATTTACCTTTTGCACACTAATATCTTCTAAATTCAATGTTTATCCTGTCTCTTCGCTAATGAAAAGTACAGTTTTTAAGTAAAATAACTACATTTGAAAGTTTAAACTACTAAAAACTGGGAGCGCGCAGGAGCAACACCTCCCCGTCCGACAGCTGGTGAGAGACTGAAGCTGAGCGAACGTTTTGAGAAGACGTCAAGACGGTTAGCTGGGTTTAGACCGTTGTTCGGTTCCCAGCTCGGACCTACCTATTTCTGCCTCCAAGGCATGCGCGGCTCGCCCCTGTGCTAAACTGGAACCAAAAAATAGAATTATCGATTATCGCTAGTTTGGAACCAAAAGTATCGGCGATACCGATGAATCGATAACGCGGGAAAAAAATTATCGGATAACCGATAACCCGATATCGTTATTGCGATAAATTATCGCGATAATTTATCGCGATAACGCCCACCTATGATATTCATTCATGTGGCAGAACAATTTCATGCAGTCATTCACACATCAAAACACCCATAGAGAGAAGATACATTGCTATGGTAACTCTAAAAGACTTCAACAAAAAAAGCTTATTCCAGGAATTATAGTACTGTGCTCTGCAACACAAACACTCACACAAACGAATAAAAATATGATTAAATAGTATGAAAGATTCAATACAACAAGTTTGACTCAATCCTTTAGAAATACAAAATGGCATGAACAATAAGAACACAAACACTGCAAAACTACATATTCCATTACATCTGGACATCTGGACATTACAGGAACTACCACGTGCAGGTCTCATGGCCTCTTGTAGCTTCCTTATTTTCTTATTTTCTTGTGTTCTTATCTCATACACTTACCTCACCCGACATGAGAAGTGAGTTGATGATCTCCAGGAAGGCCGAGGAGACGAGGTGGTGGTCTTCCAGGAGCAGCACCACTTGCTCCCCGTCCACCCCGGCACTCTGCATCACCTGCACCAAGCAAGGCAAGACAAGAGTGACTAGGGCATGAAATCCAATGGAGATACGGATAGATAGCAAAAGAGGCAACTATAAAACTTCCACCTATAGGGTGGAACCAGATACTTTATCAAAATGTCTAAATCTACTTCACTCTGTTGCTTGTTACTCAGAATGCTCTCAAGAAATAGCCTCAAGTTTCTTACATGTTCTGTACAAACAATTTAGTAAGGCACTCCTGGGAAAATATTATATTTCACTCCATAACAGTATAACAGGAACTACCACGTGAAGGTCTACCGGCCTCTTGTAGCTTCATGTTCCTATGTTATGTAAATAATTCAAGGCATAATGAATATTTCCTGCTACCATTACAGTATTGAGCCAAGTCATGAAATGGCCATTGTCATAGACCACTGATATCTAAGTAAAATCTGCTCGCAAATAGGTAAAGGGAGTAGCAGTAGACTGTTTCCCTAGTAACGGGAAGAAAGCATTAGCTATGTGACTCTTGCATTCTTGCCTACCTGCTTGAGGTCATTCCTGAAGTGCTTGATGCTGTAACCCAAGGTCACTGAAGGGGACACCACCTTGATGCCGTGCATGTTGGCCATTACAGAGATGGCCGTGCGGCGGCCAACCCCCGACCTCCCGGCCATGAGCACCGAGCCCCCGGGGGATGTGAGGATGCGGTCCACCCTGGCCATGGCCTCCAGCACCTAGGGCCATGCATTGGAATAATGGTCTCAAAGACAATATTACACCTTAAGCTATGTCAGAGAAGGATTGCATATGCAGATGGAGTTCTTAAGGAAGATATATCAACAAATTTAGTATGTATATTGATAAAGTTAGGGGTCAAAAATACTTAATTCAGTTGGGTACTAAGGTGTATGTAAAATATGAGGCTGGAAATCCATGCAGTCTTGTTTCTCCTCAACAAGATACCTGAGGGCCTTAAAGCAATACCATACACATTATAAGTGTATGTACAAAGTTATTACTGTAAATGTAAGAGAATGAGGTAATGGTGAACCAATCTTACATATATCTACTCACCCTAAAGTTCTCTCTCTCTCTCTCTCTCTCTCTCTTTGTGTAACCTTTTCGCTACATTTTCTGCCAACACAACACATTATTTCTCTCCAAATAGAAAAACCAAAAAAATCAGAAAATACGCAAGCTTTCTATATTCCTACCTCAGGGAAGATGAGAAGATCCACCTCCTTCTTCTCCCTGCTGTACTGGATCACTGCCTTATCCACAAACTCCTGCCACTCCTCCTCCCCCATCAGGCCTAGTGGATGGCCGTGGCGGGGCAGTGGGGCACCTGGGGTCACCTTGGGAGGGACAGCACTCTATCAGCTTACGTACTTGCCATGAACACACTGACCACCATACTTACTGCCATGCCATTTATTGTCATCATCAGTCCTGTAGTCTTCTTAACTCATTCCCACCATTACCACTATCATTAACCCCTTCACATCCAGATCTTTCCTTTGCTATATAAAAATCATCTGTTCTTAGCCATGAAAATACGAAAACTAATTGAATATACCAAATTAGTTAGTGGACAAGGGTACTAAACAGGTCATATCTATAAAATATTACTTATATTCACTAAAAATCATCTAATGGTAGTCATATTACAATGGAAATTACGTTCTGGTTCTCAAGGGGTTATCGCTACCAATGACAAGTTCTTCCTTCAGTGTCTCTGTCATATCACCATCCTCTCATCATACCACTATCTCTCACTTCCAGTAACAACTAAGGCTGATGAGAGACGTTTCGATGCATTTCCTAAAATCAGTACAAGGTGCACTAAAAAGTTCACTATGAGATAAGAAATATATTTATTATCTCATTTCTTATTATGTGTTAACCCCTTGAGGCCCAGAACGTAATTTCCATTGTAACATGACTACCATTAGACGATTTTTAGTGAATATAAGCAATGTTTTATAGCTATGACCTGCTTAGTTTCCTTGTCCACTAGCTAATTTAGTATATTTAGTTACTTTTCGTTATTTAATGGCTAACAACAGACGATTTCATACAGCCAAGGAAATATCTGGGCGTGAAGGGGTTAAGAAATATATGAGATGAGAGTGTGTAACCTTTGAGGCACCCACCATATGAGAGTGTAACCTTTGAGACACCCACCATATGAGAGTGTAACCTTTGAGACACCCACCATATGAGAGTGTAACCTTTGAGGCACCCACCATATGAGAGTGTAACCTTTGAGACACCCACCATATGAGAGTGTGTAACCTTTGAGACACCCACCATATGAGAGTGTAACCTTTGAGACACCCACCATATGAGAGTGTAACCTTTGAGACACCCACCATATGAGTGTAACCTTTGAGGCACCCACCATATGAGAGTGTAACCTTTGAGACACCCACCATATGAGAGTGTAACCTTTGAGACACCCACCATATGAGAGTGTAACCTTTGAGGCACCCACCATATGAGAGTGTAACCTTTGAGACACCCACCATATGAGAGTGTGTAACCTTTGAGGCACCCACCATATGAGAGTGTAACCTTTGAGGCACCCACCATATGAGAGTGTAACCTTTGAGACACCCACCATATGAGAGTGTAACCTTTGAGGCACCCACCATATGAGTGTAACCTTTGAGACACCCACCATATGAGTGTAACCTTTGAGACACCCACCATGGCCACGGCAGGAGTGACGTAGAAGGCGTTGTGGAGGGAGTCACGCAGATCCACACCCCAGTCTGACTGAATGCTGGACAGCAGGAAGCCATCAAACTTCTGAATGTCTTCATCCTCTACTAACTTGTCCTTGAAGAGTCTGCATGCCTCGTACAACCACACCTGGGAAACCACATACAAATATAGGCTACACAGGATTTTTAGTCCACAATTTTTTTTCTTTAAAGAATACATACTATTTATAATAAACCAAAAAGATACAATTTATTAGGAATATAAATATGTGCATCATGGAGAAGACAAAAATGTGATACTGAAACATACTGCAATATCTGATGTTACATAGATATAATGATACGCAAATTTGCACATCATTATCTGCCGTATGGTGTAGAGAAAGAGTGAGCTGCTGCCATAAATTTTGGAAACAAACAAAAGAAATGACAGAGGCCTATGCTTGGCTTGACGATGACCTGGAGCAGCGGGGTGAGGGAGGCGACGTCTGGAGGCAGCTGGTAGCGCAGGAGACTCAGCACCCAGCGCGTCAGGTCTCGAGGCGTGAAGAGGTAGTGGCTGTAGTCGTCCACACTGAAGGCATCGCGCACCTGCCAATGAATAAATTCCCCTATGGTGATAAATTTTTCTTTATGCTTCTGGTTCAGATAGCTTTACTAAAAGAGACAAGTTTAGGTTTCTCTTGATGCTAACCCATTGAGGCCCAGAGCATAATTTCCATTGTAATTTGGGTGCCATTCGACAATTTTTAGTGAATATAAGCAATATTTTATAGATATCACCTGTTTACTATCCTTGTCGACTAACAAATTTGGTATATGTTAGAGTAGGGGGTCTCACCAATAAAGGTTGCACCGCTCAGGGATTGAACCCGGGACCTTCCGCATGCCGGGCGGCTGTGCTTCCCGTTACACCACAGGAACCTTCTAGTGACAACCCACACAGTATATTTAGTTACTTTTCGTGATTTTATGGCTCGACAACATACAATTTTTTATAGCAAAGAAAAGATCTGGGTGTGAAGGGGTTAATGAATATCCAGCTCCTGGTTTCCTTCCCTTTTGAGAAGTGTAAGGAGGAGTGAATGTTTTGGGGACATTAGGAGTAAATTTCAAAGGTCATCCACAGATCTAAGTGTATCTGACTGTCAGGGCAAAATTTGAACTTGAATACATTAACCCCTTCACGCCCAGATCTTTCCTTTGCTATAAAAAAAAGTCTGTTGTCGAGTCATAAAATTACAAAAAGTAACTAAATATACCAAATTAGCTAGTGGACAAAGGTACTAAACAGGTTATATCTATAAAACATTGCTTATATTCACCAAAAATTGTCTCATGGTACCCATATTACAATTAAAATCACGTTCTGGGCCTCAAGGGGTTAAACCTATGCAGACATGAAACCTCAGGCTAACTACCTCATGATAGATGTTCACCATGGATGTGGCCAGCTGCTGGGCCTTGGCTTGGCTGGTCCAGGCGGGGTGGTCGGCACACACGCTCCTCAACACGGACTGCAGGTAGGTGGTGTACACACTCACTAGCTGCTCGCGTTCAGGGTGTCTACAGGGTGGAAATGTGGTTGTATAAGAATGCGTATTGAGAATGTATAGAATGTAGAATGTGAGAATGTAAGGTTGTATTGAGAATGCGATTGTAAAAAGAGACGGAAAAAAAATAGTAGTGAAATTTGAAACCGTATATACTTGCAGATACAAAGCATAAAACAACACTGAAACAGGGTAGATTATAAAGTCATGATATAAACTACTGTGTATCATCTTCAGTGGCACATAAAAATCAGTAGTGATGCTATAATTCATAACATTTGGTGGCTGGCGACATTATTGCAGCTGGCGACTAAAGTGTTATCTACGGTAGTAGAGGAGCGTTAACCCATTTGGCATAAGCACAAGCAAAGCAGCAGCCAGCCCACCACAGACCACTCACCCAATAGAGGCAATCCTGACAATGGAAGTGAAGCGAGTGGAGAGTTTGTGGCGTCCCAGCGCCGAGCCGCCCGTCATGGAGGCCACCACTTGCACCCCCTCCAGCCCCACCCACTCCAGGTTGTTGTCATAAAAGCCACGATACGTTACAACCTGCACACAAAATGGGACTTAAGAGCTGTGTAAATTCCATCAAGCCTCTGTTATGCATATGTTGTGTCTTATCTTGTCTATTATACTGATGACAAACCATTAATATCTGACATTTGCAAAGACGGAGCAAGGCATGTTTATTCGTAATGCATTTCTTTTAATGAATAGTCTACCAGATTATTCTGATGCTGATGGGTCTTTGAAGTAGCAATTGAGTTCCTTCATGGCTTCAAGGTGACTGACTCTATTGGGTTCTTTAAAAGAAGTCTGGATAAATTCATGGATGGGGAAGAGAGGTGGATGTAGGTAGAGAACAGGAACTACCTCGTGTAGATCTCACGGCCTATTGTAGCTTCCTTATTTTCTTATGTTCTTATGACTAACCTGCTGCAAGAAAGTGATGAGCTGACAGGTGCCCCATTTATCAGGTTTTGGCAGGTTGAGGTCCTTGAGGTACACGATGAGCCTCTCACACTCCTTGGGCCGATACACCCGGCCTGTGTTGGTGGAGAGCACCATGCACATCTGCGGGGCAAGGGTCATGTCTCTGTAGTGACAAACGGGAGAAAGATCACTACAGCCAAGGTTGATATTTGAACACTCCTACTTAATACAGAGGATCAGGGAAAGGACGAGGAAAGAAAGTGAAAGAAATTAAAGGACAAAATAAGAAATACAAGAAGACAAAACCAACAAACTAAAGACCCAGACAGCGAGAAGAGACACATCAGGGAGTGCCGATGACAAAGGCCAGACTACCGACCAACAACTGAACTGAACTGAACAGTAAAAATCTGATGTGCGGCGTAGTCAAAGTAGTACGTAGTTAGAATACTGGGGAAGTTAAAGGTCCTTCGGATACAAATTCGTAATACTGTTCCTAAAGAGAGTTCTTCTCTTCCGATGGGCAGGTCAGTAAGCTGACATATGATGAGCCTCTGGAAAAAACATCCTATGTCACCCATTAACCCCTTCACACCCAGATCTTTCCTTTGCTATAAAAAATTGTATGTTGTCGAGCCATAAAATTATGAAAAGTAACTGAATATACCAAATTAGTTAGTCGATAAGGATACTGAGGAGGTCATATCTATAAACTATTGCTTATATTCACTAAAAATCGTCTAATGGTAGCCAAATTACAATGGAAATTACGTTCTGGGTCTCAAGGGGTTAAAGCAAAAAATAAATAAGCCGAATATTACCTTTCTTGCCAATCATTGATACTGAAAGAATTTGGGATCAGACTATATCCCGAGGATGGCTCACCTGTGACAGCTTCTGCAGGATGTGGTGGGGTGCCGTGTAGGCACTGCAGTGAATCATGGTCACCTGGGTGCTGCGTAGCTGAGAGAAGCAGTGGTTCAGCAGCAAACTGGAAAAAAACACATTTATATAATCAGTCTCTCCAATTATAATACTTCTAGCTTTGTATTTCAAAATTTACAAAAGACTAGGTAATACTGTCTATAATCCTTAATGTACACAGATTGACTGTCAACATCACAAGCATTGCCTTCATAACTGCATATTCATACACTGTGCTAAAATATGCTTCATTCTCCATGCCTAAAGTGGAAAAAAAAGTAGACTGGGCGAATTACAATGAAATTGACAATGATGATGCATAAAAAAGAAGACAGCCCAACCGTCTACCTTTTGCCGCAGCCTTCCGGTCCCACCAGGATGAAAGACTGCTGGGTCTCCATCTGCAGCCAGGGGAAGAAGTAGTCCAGAGAACACTTGGCGTCTGCCGTCAGTATGAGAGGGACCTCGGCCGTGTCCACTATTGTCACGTCCTCCGCCACCTCTGCCACGTAAGGCTCCAGGCGGTCACGGGAGGCGTCGTAGTACACGTTGAGGGGCTTGCGCTGATCTGGAAGGTGCTCGCCCACCCAGGAATACACTTCTCTAGCAAAGTCTGCCCGTACAGACTCTATCAAGTTGCCCCCAAGTCCTCTCACAAGTGCCAGAGCAAAGTGTGCCTTACTAGTGACATCCTGGAGGTGTGACAGGCCGTTGAGCACCCAGCCCACTAACGTAGTCTCCACTTGAGCTTCCCCAGCCTTCAGCACCCACTCTAGGGCCTTGAAGAAGTACTCCTCTATGTATGGCTGAAGACAACGCTGTGATTCTTCACTCTGAGAAGCCAACCATGAATTGACAACAGCATGAATGTTGGTGTCTTCATCACTGAGGAAGATCATACCCATGCGGGAGATAGTGGCAGGAGAGGCAGAGACAGGTCGTGGGTCTCAAAAAGAAAATTCACATTCGGACCAAACTGTATCCTCTCCCCCGATGGCATGGTGAGCAGGCGATTGTCGTCCAGGACAGAGTTCAGGGACTCAATCCACTCTGGGTCAATGTCTCCGTCACAGATGATCCAAGAGGTGGTGTCAGGCGGCTCCCTCACCACCTGGCGGGCAGAGGCGGTCAGCACGCCGTCTGACCACTCCCTTGTGTCATGGTCAATGTGGCCGAGCAGTTGCTGGCGGGGCATGGCCTTGGGGTTCATGACGTACTTCTTCAAACTCCTGTCCATCTTGGTTAGAGCCTTTCGCAGAGTCTGCCAGAGTGTGGTTTTCCCAGAGCCCGAGGGCCCCACCACCACCACACCCATACGCTGCTGCAGCTGTTCGTGCAGCTCGAGGCACTTCTTGATCTGTCTGTCATTGGGGATTAGGCTCAGCTCCTTGAAGGTTTCGTGCAGCACTTCGGCCAGACTCTCATAACCAACGCCACGGAAATCAACGTCTGAGAACACGTCTTTCACCAGTTCATCAAATCTGTGGAGGAAGAGAAGACCCTAAGTACTGAGAAAAATTGGTAGCACAACAATGCTGTTCTATGACAGACAACAATTGGCACTTTTCTAACGTAATCTTTTCTAAGTCATTCATAAACAACAAGGGCACCAAAGTTGAACAGTTTTAGGAGTAGTTATGACATCACTACTCAGCAGAATGATGAAGTGGCACATCTAAAATATTACTTATGAAGGATCTGGTTTCTACAGCAGGCCCTTGATCTTGCATGAAAAACCATTTCTTTTCAAAACACACAAAAAATTGCATATATGTACATAACATTTACCAGTGAGTATGATCATGGAGGATGACAAGTCTAATTTAGATATGAATAACACAATATCAAGTAAAGAATTATGGAGACATCTTGCCAAAGGAGACATGTTTGTCGTTGGTACAAAGCTATACCTGGAGCTGTCAGCAAAGGTCAGCTTGGAGAGAGTGTTGAGGCGCAGCGCTTGCACCACCAGCTCAGCCTCCACGCCCTTCTCCACCTCATCCCCTCCTTGCCCGGTCACGGTCTTCCTGCAAGGCATAGAATTCAGTTAGTTAGAATTTATCTATTATTATATCATACTACGGTCTAACATTTCCTTCTTATTTCTATAACCACATCACTTAGGCAAATGTGACTATCAAGGCAAAACTATGATAGCTGGAATACAATAGTGGGTATTTCAGTGCAGTCATTTCTATATTCAGGTTTTAGAGCAGCCCTTGTGACAGGAACAAGACAAACCTATGTATCTGCAGCAGATTGCCCGAGCCCTTCAGCACTGTCTTGAGAGCTCGCAGACCCCAGTCATAGTGCTGCTGTGGGGTCAACAGTTCCCTTGACAGGTTGAAAATTGCTACCAGTTTTCGGCCCAGACTCTTAGCATCCTTGAAGCCTTCACTGAAGAGGATGACTTCTGCGATGAGTTCATTGTCCGGCCGGGACATGGCGACGGGCCGGAACAGCTGCTTGAGGTTGTCCGGCAGCTTCTGGCGGCCTCCGTAGCCCTTGCCTGCCGGGTTCAGGGTGATGAAGATGCCGGCATTGGGGTCAACAGGCACCTGCGGGGAAGACCATTTTCTGACGTACACATTTAACACCTTATCCACCCTTAGTTTCCTACTTCATGCAACAGGTAGTAGGGTAAGTAATTCATTCATCCCATGAGAGCATAAACCTTTTCTCTCATAAATCTCTCTTGGTTCAGTTAAGGAATTTACTTTCTCTCTCAAACCACTTCTTTGTAGAATGCAAACATGAAATGCTATCTCTTCTTCTGTAGGTAAACACATTAATAAACTGTAGCAAAGAATATTAGAAGCTCTGCATGACTTCCTCATCCTCACCTCCTTTTCCAGCAGTGTTGTGGTTGCAGCCTTTGACTTGAGAGCTGCTTGAATAGTCTGGATTTGCATGGACACGGCAGACAGCACAGCCTCCTCCAGGCGGTTGAACTCGTCAAAGCAGCCCCACGCACCACACTTCACCAGCCCCACAAAGATGCGCCCCATGGACTTCACATCAATCCCCTCGTCACAGTTGAAGACCAATATCTGCCGTCCAAACAGCCCCCCGAGAGCCTTGACGGATTCGGTCTTGCCCGTGCCGGCAGGACCGTACGGGTTGCCTCCCAGCCCCATGTGCATGCCCTGAGCAAAACAAAGAAATCAGTTGTTATGTCACATTGAATGATCTAATTTAGTCTACTTTAACCCCTTGTGGCCCAGAACGTAATTTCCATTGTAATTTGGGTACTATAAGACGATTTTTTGTGAATATAAGCAATATTTTATAGATATGACCTGTTTAGCATCCCTGTCCACTAACTAATTTGGTATATTAAGTCACTGTTCGTAATTTTATGGCTAACAACATACAATTATTTTTTTTTATAGCAAAGGCAAGATCTGGGTGTGAAGGGGTTAATGCCTAAACCTTGGAACTACTTCAAGGGGGTGGCCATAACAAAAGCCTTCATTTGTATCTATCCATGCACACCCCATCTCTCAGTCTCTCATTCCTCCTCTCTCCAAAGCAGTCCAGCAATCTGTCCTCCCATCTAACACGGTGCTCCCCTTGCACACCCACACCACCAACTCATCGTATTTCTTCCAACTTTTTTGAGTGACCATATTATCTTTATATTCATAATTCTGCTTCACACCTTGCAAGATTATATGCTCAATAAACTGTAACATCAATTGCTCTCAAATAAAATTTTGCCTTCATCTTTGGATACTGCGATTATACCTGCCTATACCTATTGTCTAATATCCATACCCTGCCATCTCTCTCAGCTAATTAATCAGTAAAAAAACAAAAACAACAACAACAACTAGTTATTGAATATACCTACATTAAAAAAATGAAACCATTGATATGCTAAAATCTACCACGAGATATACACTCAGCACAGCACAAAAACTGTTTAATAACTTTAATATTGATAACGTAATTATGTAATAATGTATAAACTTATATATTTACTATAATGCGTTCAGCTCACAACTTGTTTCTCACAGAGCAACACTTACCCATCAAAAATTATTGTAAATGGATGGATCTACAATTGTATCTCTGGCATTTCCAATTATTTAGCGAAAAAAAAATTCTTCGGATTTCTGGCTGTTCAAAAACATTCCAAAATTGACGACGATCAGGTTTTTGTTATTTTGCCGCAAAACTATGATTCGTAAAAGAAAACTTATCGAAGTAACAAAGGTTCATCTTGAGGTGTTCTAGAAGATGCAGTAATCGGCTTGTCAAAACACCTCATGGTTGTTGAGAAAATAGATATTTTGTATAAATGTACGAATATGCTATTTTCTCGGTTATTTACCAATCAATATTTTTTTGCTTTAAGCCAAATGATACACTTTGATCTATTTCATATTTACTTCTCTATACATGTTGCACCTATCTGCCTTAGTTTTTTTTAGTTATTGAAAAGAACGTGATGTAAAAAAAAAATCAGGGCATTGAAAAAACCCATTGCAAAATATGCAATATTTTAGAAAAATAGATTTGCTTGAAAATTTGTTCCTAGCAGTTTTCAAGCATGCTGAACACGAATCTGGAGTCAGTTTTCAGTTACAATGATTAGAAGTCCCTATTTCAGCCAATTCACAATGACTTGATACTTCCAGATATTCCTTAAAAACCACAAATTAGACAAAACTTACTACAAGACATAAACATATGATAGGCACTGCTAGATTAATCATTACTTCGATACAATGACCAGTATTAGTATATTAGTATTAGTATTAGTATTAGTAATCCCTATTTGAACCACCCATGCGATTGTCAAAGTACGTACGTACTTATAAAAACCTAGGAATACTACTATAGCAATCCTGTGGGACTTCTAATGCCCTCCTATGACTCCTGTAGGATGCGTGAAGGAGCGAAGAGGCCCGTGAAGGACTCTAAAGGATTGTATACAAAGCGAAGGATACTTAAAAAAAAAAAAAAAGTCCTCCTCCCATTTCCTCTCCTCCTGTCCTTGTCCCACCTCCTTCCTCCTCCTCGTCCCTCCTTCCCCTCCCCTTCTTCCTCCTCCTCCCCCTCCCGCCTTCTTCCTCTGCCTATCGTATTTGCACGATAATTATAAATTATCATATATCAGATCACGCTAGGCAGCCACGGCACGCACCGCATGGGAGAGGTCGGACTCCCACTAGTAAGGCTAAGGATAATTCAAACTTACTCGAATTATGGAAAGTTATTGAAAAATTTGATCTGGCCTGAAACAGGTCGAATTATCCGAAGTTTGAATTATACGGGTTTGATTTAGAGAGGGTTTTCTGTATCTATAAAATATCAGTTTAGCACAACTACCTAAGCAAAAACCAGGTCATATCTCCCTCTTTTTCCCTTATTGATGAAATCCTACTTGTTTCCCTTACAAACATAAAAGACCCATGAGTTGCTCTTAAAAATGCATCTGCTATTTGGTAGCTGTAAAGAAAAAATAAGATATATTTCTCAATCTATCAATCTGAAGAACGTGCACTAATGATACATTCTAACTGTGCATGACTTGTTACCTGTATCAGTGTGAGGTCCAACGTCGGTGAGGGGCTGATGTTACACTCTACCTGTAGCTACACATGACTTGTTACCTGTGTGAGTGTGAGGTAACACTTGTCGGTGAGGGGCGTGTGCACCAGCTTGGGGGCGTTGCCTTGATATTCATAAGTGTAGTTAAACTGAGCGTCCACCATCCTTATGAAGGCCAGCTGGTCCTCTCCCATGTAGAACCTGCAAAAGTGTCCCTTTATTGCTGTGACCTATCCATTGAATGAGAGAAAAGGTGAATTCTGTTAAACCACAATACATGAAGCAACATTGATAACAATTAAGCAATGATTGGTGAATTTTTTGTTTTTTGTGTGACCTCATCTAAGTACACATTATTTTCTATGTAACTGTAAGATAAGGATGTGATTACGGCATACAGTGCTGGTGGTGGTGGATGGCTCTGAATATGAGTCTTTCGCTACCACCAAATTCACTTGCACTCATATTTCCTCATATCATATGCAGGGATTTGGGTACTGAAAATATCTGACATAGGAATATTGCCTGGGTGAGGGAGGAATTTTTTTAAGCCCTCAAAATTAAAAAGCGTTGTGTTTGTGTTATTAATGATAATCGTGACAAACCATCCTGTACTTTCTCACCTCAGTTGCTTCTGCCACTCCCAGTCTAGAAGGGAGGTGGTATTGGCCCTGATGAGTGAGGTGACCACGTCAATGTTGTGTATAGTGTCCAGGATGAGAGCCTTCAGCTTCAGCTCCAGCAGATGGCTGTCCACCTGACTCTCCTTGGTCCCCTCGGAGCCCAGGTCAACACCGGTGTACGATTCTAACTTGGCCTGGGGGGTGAAAATAGTTGGGATTAATGATTCATAAGATAGTTTTTATAAGTTGAACACAGTAATAGATATGAAAGTGATAATCATTACAAGTTACATAGTAATCTAAGGTTATTCTAGTGGTGAGTATTTCTAGACCAAAGCTACCCTGCTATTATGTAAATTTGAAATATATTCATCCTGTGAGGCACTGGTGTAAGGACAGCACCTCAAGTTCCTTCTTGAAATTGGTGAGTCGTCCTTCCCTGATGGACTCCTCGCAGCGCTCGGTGAAGAGGACGGCGTCAGCCAGGCACAGGACCTGCGGCATCAATGGCACTCATCAACAGCAACATTGTGGATGGGTGTCTTAATGGGTGCGTTTTGTTACTATCACTGGCTCAAATGTGACATGAAGAAGATAAAATCAGGTGAAAGGGAAATGGAACATAAGGCCAACTACTGCACATCATTCAGCCTCCAGTTCTATATAAATGATAGCCTGTATGTAGGTTGTCTATGACGTGGAATCAGGAAATTCTTGCCCCGAGATATTATGGTAACTAATAAAACAACAAAAGCAGTCAATGGCAAATAATGAGGATGACCACAGCAAGCCCCGCTGATAATAAGAGCACAATGCTATGTTGGTCTGCTATGAGCGGGATGGCCGAGTGGCAATATCCCGATATAACGAGTTTAGGAACCAGTGGTGTTTGTGTCAAAGGTTGAGGGATTTCATTACTATATTTTCCCTGCATCAAGCTGATACACATTGCTAATTGTCTTTCATTCACCCAAACTCAGTCAGCCATTAACTACACACTCATATTTCCCGCCTGAAGATGAGGCACCAACAGTACGAAGAGAATCCCACTTTTTTATAAATACACATGGCCTTCCCTCAAACACGTGCCAGGATCACCATGCCTTAGGATAACTTCAGGTAAGACAACTAGAGAATGAGATGAAATAGAGAACATCAATGTTCACTCTGGCAGGACCATTTCAGCACCGTCAAATAAAAAATATATGAGCATGAGGACTGAAAGAATGACAGACCTGTGAGGGTGACCTGAGGGGGTCCATGCCGGAGTCTGAGCGTCCGTCAGCCAGGCACTGGGCGAGGAGGCTCTGCAGGGTGACCTTCATCTCCTGGCTCAGCTTGTACAGCCACTCCTGCAACACACACGCCACTCTACAACACTCATCCCTAACACCCATGCTTAACACTTAGCCTTTTTATTGTGATGAAAAAACCCATGTATCATGAGTAAGCAGGGTGGAGGGTCTCAGTCTTGAACAGGAAATGGAAGAACATAATCAACGTAATTCAAAGAAAAACATGAATCCCATGGAAAATCACATCTTCTACTGGTGACCATCTCACACACGTACAATCACTCTAATCGTTAAGGTTTAAGAACAAAATTCCAAATTTCCAAATAGTGTACAAAGAGAATAGATTGGAATCGATCTGCCTATATCATTGCGAGCATACTGTATCACAATTTTACAAAGTATTTACACCCAAAAATTTTGGGGAACTTGTGAATAAGATTACTTACCATATTTTTTGGTCTATAAGATGCACTTAATTTTTTTTACAGAAAAGTGGCCCAAGGTAGCTTGGTCGTCGGGTTATTAGAAATTTCCCCTGGACCAGACTGACCCCTCCCCCCTTCGGCATCCCCTCAGAATACCATCACAACGACAAGTTAGAAGATAAATAAGAAGATTACCAAGAGAGAAACCCCCCCCTCCCCCGCGGTACTACAGCTGTACATTATTGAGATGCTGCCACAAGCATGCACAGATACAGAGGCATTGTTTACTTACTTCAACTTTGGTGGTGATTTCAACAGGGTTCTTTAGTGCCACAGTTTCTCTTTCCAGACTCTTCATGGCTATAATGTGGGTGTTTTGTTCATTGAACGTGACAAAGTGGATTCCTCCAAAGAGCTTCTTGAGGTGTGACTGCAAAGGAAAGAAGCAAAGTGACCTTGCAGAACTCAATCCTGATTTGCTACTTATACTCAATTCTTGGTTTGTATATTTCTCCAATGTCAAAATTCAGCTGATGATATATTAATTTCTTTATATACTTTGCGGTAAACCCAAGATTTTAAGGTTGTGGTGATAGTTATCAGTTTTTATCACCACTATCCAGTGTCGCCGCGCACCTGTATCACTTCAGGGTTGGTGGCCTGGCCAAGAATCTCCAGCAAATCATCATCACCAATGAAATAGAAGCGAGGGAAGGCCGACCTCTTCTCCTCCAGGTACTCATTGAGGCTCTTCTGACACCTGAGAACAAGGGTGTGACATGCAAGTACTATATACAAGGACATGAAAGCTGCAATATTGGGATCTAATTAGTGTTGTGTATTTGATAGTCATATCATTTCTTATTGTCTCTGATGGCTCTTTATATGCAACACACAAGTCTATATCAATCGTACTTTCTCTTCCCCTTTAAATGAGCTTCCTGTTTTCCTCTCTGACTCACACCTCCTCCTCCTCCTCAGGCCCATTCCTGTTTTACTCATTCCTAAGCCTCATGTTCCTCTATTAACCCCTTGAGACCTAGAACGTAATTTCCATTGTAATTTGGGTACCATTAGATGATTTTTAGTGAATATAAGCAATGTTTTATAGATATGACCTGTTTAGTATCCTTAGCCAATAACTCATTTGGTATATTAAGTTACTTATCGTAATTTTATAAATAAGAACATACGATCTTTTATATAGCAAAGGAAAGATCTGGGCGTGAAGGGGTTAACAATGCCTTGCAGACCCACCAAGCCAGCTGGTCCAGGAGGGTGGAGAGAGTGCTCCTGAAGCCACTGATGCGACACAGGGCCACCACCTTGCTGTCCTTGGCCACGTCTGCCATGATGGCCTTGAAGTCATCATTCACCCTCCGGAAGCGCCCTTGCTCCTTCGGCAGTGCACCGCGTCCAAAGATTGGCTCCAGGTATACCCACTTCCTCTGTAATCACACAGTTACTACTCAGCTCCTTGCACAAATTATTAGCCAATTGATCGAGATAGTAATGTGTGGAATGGGGACATATTTCAGGGTTTTCACTTTTTTTTTTCTTTTCACTTTTGGTGTATCCTGAAGCTCAAACACTGTCTCACTTCCACATAAAAGGCCATCATGGTTTTGAATAAACTTTTTAGCTGTGGTGGTTAAGATTCCTTGACTTAGGGAAGAGGGAAAGAAGGATGACTTTGACATCCAAAAGATTAAAGCTTATCTCCTCTATGTTTCCCAAGGTGTTCATTCACTATCATCCAGACTAAAAACTAAAGAATCACCTCGCTTTACCTGGATCTGGTTGAGGCTGGAGAGGTAGTCGTCTAGGTCAGCCAGTCGCTGTTCCCACACCCGGGCTCGGTCAGCAAAGGCCGAGTAGTAGGTAGAGTCCTTGAGTGACTGTAGAAGACTTTGGTGATCCCCAACCTGCAGGGCCGGAGTAATTGTATGTTCTAGGAGGCAGTGTGTCATTTAATAAGCCAAACATATATTAACGGATTCAAGCTGTAAAAGTGTAGATCTAAAAAAAAAATAGGGAAAAACTAGTTCACAAATAGGGTGGTAAATGATTGGCATGGACTCAGTAGACAGGTAGTTAGTGCGGAGTCATTAGAGAGCTTTAAAGGGAGGCTAGATAAATTCATGGATGGGGATGAAAGGTGGATGTAGGTAGTGTTAAGTAACAGGAACTACCTCGTGTAGGTCTCATGACCTCTTGTAGCTTCCTTATTTTCTTATGTTCTTATATATCTATCTATCTATCTGTCCATACATACACACACGCACACATCTCTCTCTCTCTCTCTTGCCTTGTTGATGACCTCCTTCCATTCCTTGATGAGCATGACCTGGGTCCCTGAGGAGGCCATGTGTGGGGTGAGGGTGAAGCGAGCGTCCACCTCCCACACGTCCAGCTCCCCCAAGGCTTGCCGGATCACTATCTCACCGGCAGCCTTGGCGTTCATCTCCTTCAGGGCATCGGCATGCCTCACCAGCTCTTCCCGCACCTACCACCAAAGATAAGCTTGATTTTTTTCCCTTCATGTTAGCTGTATGGCATAAAACAGGCTAAAGATGCAGGAAACTAATATCTTGACTACTTAGATGAGATAATTGTGCATGAAATAAGCCAAAAGTAAAGAAAATTACTGACATTACCTATGTGCTAGAGGAGAATGAAAGTGGAGGATAATTTCAATAAACAAGAAGGACTATAATAGTTTATAAGTAAATATACCCTGATGTGGTTCATTACAAGCTGGCGTGGTAACTAAGATTTGTTAACATTTTGTTCATGGAACTGAGCATTCAGTGCATTTATAAAGTGATTTTTCCAATTATTTTATTCTACAAAGTGCCACAGTAATTAGATGGTTTTCATTATTTCATTTCGCCCAACATCAAAATAACTGAACCTCAAATAACTTCACACAAATAATTATTTCGTTATTCTTTTAATACAAGCAGTGTTGAGCTAACTACAAATTTTTACTTTGAAAGATGACAAGTAAATGATTATAAGTAGAGGTGGACTGGATGTCAATTTTTCAATAGTTGCGGATGCGGATATTTTAAGTGACACTCGTCTGCAGAAACAAATCCCAGTTTATTTTCTTTAAGACCAGTTGTACATTATTTCGACACTCTTTTTTCTCGCATAAATCCCAGAATATTTCCTCTTTCTAACCCATCGCATATTATGTCGCTTTTCTCTCTCTCTCTCCTCAACTGACATGTAGTGTCTAGTTATTCAAAACATCTGCATCCATAGATGTGGATGTTAAAAATGATTAGGATATCCGCAGATGCAGATATAAAAAATGATGCGGATATCCACGGATGCGGATTCGGATATCCGGTCCACCTCTTATTACAAGGCTAATCTGAGAAACATCCTGATTTACACGATAAAAAGCTGACATGAAGACAAAACAAAGAGGATCAGATTATTCCTAACCCTTCTTTTTCAAATCCTGGGAAGTAAGGATCACAAATCCTGGGAAGTAAGGATCACAAATCCTGGGAAGTAAGGATCACAAATCCTGGGAAGTAAGGATCACAAATCCTGGGAAGTAAGGATCACAAATCCTGGGAAGTAAGGATCACAAATCCTGGGAAGTAAGGATCACAAATCCTGGGAAGTAAGGATCACAAATCCTGGGAAATAAGGATCACAAATCATCGTATATCAGGATGTTTTCTTTTGTACCAATACCAACATTCTAACCTTGAGGAAGTGTCCAAAGGTGAGTTTATCAATGGTGATGGTGGAGGGGATGCCCAGCAGGTTGTACATCTCAATCCAGTGCTTCTCGGAGAACACCTCGCCACGCACATACTTGAGCACCGGCAGCATGGTGCGGTACTTCTCCAGCTCACGGATGAGGCGCACGGTGACTGGCGTGATTTCTCCAGAGTTACTTAGCTTGACCCCTGCGACCAAATGAACTTATTGCAATGGACTGTCAATACTATTTCATACACCGTCAGGTGGTCAATGCGGAGTCTATAGGGGTCTTTAAAAGGAGTCTGGATAAATTCATGGATGGGGAAGAGAGGTGGATGTAGGTAGAGTTAAGTAACAGGAACTACCTCGTGTAGGTCTCACGGCCTCTTGTAGCTTCCTTATTTTCTTACGTTCTTATGTACATCTACCACAAGAGAAAGTGGCATCAATGAAAGAAGCAGAAGCAGAAATTTTAACATAGCTCAAACAACAAAATAAAAAGATGGAGAGCAGGAATACATGTTTATCTATCTGTTCCCTGTATTTACCTAGTTGTGTTTTACAGGGCCTGAGCTACACTCGAGTGGTCCCGTCTCCGTATCTACATTTATCCAGTCTTTCTTTCAATTGGTGCACATTCTTTGCCGATATCACCTCCTCATTTAGTCCATTCCAAACTTCTACATTTCTAAGAGAGAAGCTGTACTTCTTTATGTTATTCAGGCATCTCCCTTTTCCTAATTTATTTTGTATGTTCTCTTGTGTATCGACCTTCTCTTTGTTTCCGAGTCAGTGGATGGTGACTAGAATGATTTGTGAGTCATGGATGGTGACTAGAAGGCAACGAGGGTAAAGAGCTGGGAACCTTTCTGAAGTTCTGAATGTGTACACTTCTTAAAACAAGAAAAAAGTGAGACTTAAAAAAATACCAACACTATTGTAACCTAGAAGTAGGATGACAATTATGGTTTTTTCTTTTCTATGGTTTTTCTTTGCTTGTATATTCCTAATGAAACACTAAATTTCTCATGCTACTACAAACTCTTATAAACTGTATGGCACAATAGAGAATTGCCTCCGTGGTGTAGTGGCTAATGTGCCTGGCTACGAATCTGCGGGCACTGGTTAGAATCCGGGCCAGGGCAAGTCAGCGACCAGCCAACCCAGCAGTTCTTCCTTCCTTTCTGGGTAGATAAATGGGTACCTGGGGTAACCTGGGGAAGGTAACTGTGGTAACTCGGGTGTCACACTAGCCCTGTGTCCCGAGGTAACGGATCTTCACCCACCACAGGCTCTAAGGGCTAATGCCACGGAGATGAGCACCGAATGCCAAGCGCAGCATAGCGTATGCTCCTATCTTTACCTTACAATAGAGATCCTGTAGCCATTAAAAGGTACAGAGAAACAAGCTTCAGACTCACCCCACTGGTTAAGGAACTCTTCAAATTTAAAAGTCTTGCTTCTGAACACAATCCACTCCTCGTCAGCAAACTGTTGCATACTGGTGTTGAACTCATCGAACAGGCCCCAAATCTGCTCATGACTCTCAAGGTCTGCCGTTATGTCCTCCACCTCGGGGAACACCGGCTCACCCATGTTGAAGTGCATGTAGTCCTTCCTGAGGCAAGCAATTAAATACTCAAGCTTATTGATAATGTCTTTACAGTTATACTTAAAGCAAGTAAATGCATACCCACACATCAGCTCTCCCTCCATACACACGCTTAATATTGATACAATTACTGCTTTTCTTTAGCCTTTCCTTCATACATATGCACAAAGCACATTCATACAAGTTTCATTACTGCTGTCTGGAGAGAAATCCTCCCCCTGCAAGCAAGCACAAATTCTCCCACATATGGATATTTGATTACAAATGCTCTACATTGCATACTGATCAGCCATGCATACTCATAATGATCCTAAAGCATTGATAATTCAGTGCATCAACAATTGACAATCTTCACATACATGGCATTCCTCTTCCATATAAACCGGCAGAGATGGAGAGGAAGAAGTGATGATTCTAATAAAGGAGAGGTAGGAAAAGTTCTTACGGCTTTTAACCAGGGTAGAACAAGAAGTAACAGATTCAAGCTGGAAAAGCGTAGATTTAAAAAAGAAACAGGGAAAAACTGGTTCACAAATAGGGTGGTAAATGATTGGAATGGACTCAGTAGACAGGTAGTTAGTGTGGAGTTATTAGAGAGCTTTAAAGGGAGGCTAGATAAATTCATGGATGGGGATGAAAGGTGGATGTAGGTAGTGTTAGGTAACAGGAACTACCACGTGTAGGTCTCACGGCCTCTTGTAGCTTCCTTATTTTCTTATGTTCTTATGTTCTTATGTTCTTATGTAAGTTCTGTCTAATCACCAGCATATTTTCTAACCCTGCAGATGGAGGTGATCATGAGCAGCCTTGAGAGTCAAACAAACAACTTTAATAGTGAGGTGGAGAAGTTTGGGATGCGTTGGTACCAGCTGCGGCCGCGGGAGGACCAGCTGGAGGGCGAGATGGATGTGCAGGCCTCCATTGTCTTCATTGCCGAGAAACGCCTGGAGTGGGACCAGCTAATGGAGATGCGAGACAGACTAAAGTAATATGCGTGCCCTTGCCTTCCTTTTACCATACATCATTATCATAAGAACATAAGAAAATAAGGAAGCTACAAGAGGCCGTGAGACCTACACGTGGTAGTTCCTGTTACCTAACACTACCTACATCCACCTTTCATCCCCATCCATGAATTTATCTAGCCTTCCTTTAAAGCTCTCTAATGACTCCGCACTAACGACCTGTCTACTACTGTCAACTTTTTGAATCTGCAATGATTGTAACTTTTTGCCCAGTCTGTCTCTTCTGCCTTATATAATGTCAATTAGAAGACACTTAAAGAGATGTGTGTTGATATGGTGAGCAGACACAGCTTTCAAAATCTAAATTGATAATAACGTCTGCTTCTATTCAACTTTTTCAATGGATCAACAATACGAGGACATCTCTTCCACTTTGTTACTCAAGAAATTTTCCCTTTTCTTTCATGTGAGGGCAAGTCTACACCCATGGTATCATCACGCTTCAAAAATAATTTAGCATCATATTTTTCACAGCAATTCCTCTCCTATTTCTTTTCCTATTGTCTATTCCTTTCCTATTTCCTTTCCTATCCCTTTCCTTTCCTTTTCCCATTTCCTTTCCTTTTCCTATAGCGCACATCGTTAGGACAGTGCAGCTCTGTATTCCCACAAACTAACCTGTCTCGCCACTATCTGTTCATGGTTGTCCATTAAAGACTTGTAGTTGTCCCACTGCATGGTCACCCTGGACAACTGTTCCACCCTTTCCTTGGTCCACGAGGCCAAGGTTTTGTTCTTGCGCTCTGCCTCGTTGAAGAGCTCCACCATCTGCTCCGTCTGCTGGATGTACTCCCCGTGCTTACTACTGGCATTGGCGATCTCCTCCACTGTCTGGGGCTGCTTCCTGAGTTCCTGGGGACAGTATGATAAGGAGGAGGTAAGAAAGAGTTTAGAAAAGGATATGGAAGGTCAAGGGGATTAGGAGACTGTAGAGGCATGAGTAAATTATGGTATGAGACTGTAGGCAGCTCGGTAGAGTGTGTGAGAAAATGGAACTGGTCATGTAAGGTTGGGAAGGAAACTGCAAACAAAAGATCATGTGGGGAGGTTACGAACAGGAAGAGCATGTGAAAATTGTGAAGATTACGAAAGGAGAAAGCCGGTGTTATATGGCATTACTGATTAAACATTTGTCTTATATTTTCCTCCTATTACTTCTGATCATGCTTCTGGCTTCCTCTATCTTCTCATTCTATTATTACCATTTTAGCAGTAACCCAATCTTTGGAACTGAAAAGATAGAGGATTCCAGATTTAGAAACATAAAATTTAGATTAAAATATCAAAGTTAGACACAGCAAAGTGTATAGAACACATTTTTTCTTCTAAACATCTAACAAACTGATCATCATCATGTAACCCTTCCTTCACCTCTACGGCATCCTCTGTAAACTTCTCAATGGTGTTAATGTCCTTCATGATGGCGCTATGAAGGGAATGCACCAGGATGTCCCAGTAGCGGCGGTTCATGATCTCCAGCTCCACTCTGAGGGGCTGGAAGCTGATGGCGAAGCAGTCAATCCTCTCTTGACTCGGCAGCCGTCCTATCTCCTGTCCCTTGCCCTTAGAGGCTCGGAAATTCCTGGGGGGAAGAAATTATGCTGTTGATGTTCTGAGGTTTTGTTCTTGCGCTCCGCCTCATTGAAGAGCTCCACCATCTGCTCTGTCTGCGGGATGTACTCCCCGTGCTTACTCGTATTAGAATGGTATAAAACAGTTGGTCCTTTCTTTTGATATGTTACTCCTATTTATGTATTTTTTCTTTAATAATGTTAGAATGTGAGAGACTTTGATACATGTATTTTATATTCTGTAATACCCTGAGTGTTTCTGTGGCCCTAAAAACTTGTCTGTGAGCCTGCAACTCTACGCACCGCACATTAAGTTGGCAAAAATGGGGCCCCTTCATTCCCCCCTTCCGAACGCATGGGATTGGCTGAGGTGTTGGGTGTTGGGGGTTTAGGGTGGAACTTGGAGTAAGGCTCTTAGGCAACACCTCTGCCAATCCCGTGCTTTCGGAAGGAGGGAGTGAGGTGGCCCCGTTTTTGTCAACTTTTTTTTTTTAATGTGTGGCGAGTATACAGTAAACCTTCTCATATTCGGACTAATTGGGCCAAGGAGTGGTCCGAGTAATGCAAGGATCCGAATAATGGGGGGATTATATATGGGGGGATATGGAAAAAAAAAAAAAAAAAAAAAAAAAAAAAAAAATGTAGCCTATAGGTGAATATTTAGCGAGGAAATTTCGAAAAAAAAAAAAAAAAAAAAAAAAGAGAAAAAAAGGAGGAGGTACGAATAATGTCAAAGTCCGAATAATGAGGGTCCGAATACGAGAGGTTTTACTGTAGTTGCAGGCTCACATATATTTTTTTGGCCACAGAAACACTCATGGTATTACAGAATATAAAAGACATGTATCAAAGTCTCTCGCATTATTGCATTATTGAAGAAAAATCTATAGGAATAACTTAGCAAAATAAAGAGACAATTGTGTTATATCATTCTAATGCTATGTGCAGTATACCTATCTCAAAGTTATTCTCTGATGCTAACGTTTCCGAAGTATAACATGTTTGAGGCTAACGTGTTCAATATTATCTACATATGTTAAAGTACTCCATAATGTCAAAAAAGTGATGCAATCTTGGTATGAAAGGTTGGGGTATGAACAACAGAACGAATATAAGATGTTGCTTGTATTGCTGTGATGTTATGAGGTCAGTGAGGGAAGAATGTGTGCCATGGATGGTACGAAAGAGTTTAGAAAAGGATATGGAAGGTCAAGGGGATTAGGAGACTATAGAGGCATGAGTAAAGAATGGTATGATGAGACTGTACGTATGGCAGCTCGGTATAGTGTGTGAGAAAATGGAACTGGTCATGCAAGGTTGGGAAGGAAACTGCAAACAGGTGGGGAGGTTATCAGAGAACAGGAAGAGCATGTGAAAATTGTGAAAATTAACCCCTTCACACCCAGATATTTCCTTTGCTATATAAAATCATCTGTTGTTAGCTATAAAATTAAGAAAAGTAACTTAATATACCAAATTAGTATAGTGGACAAGGATACTAAACAGGTCATATCTATAAAACATTGCTTATATTCACAAAAAATCGTCTAATGGTGGCCAAATTACAATGAAAATAACGTTCTGGGCGTGAAGGGGTTAAGAAAGGAGAAATTCTAGTCTTTATTAACCTATCCCAATCCTCAGCTGTGTTGCAGTGTTGGTCCACCAGCTGCTCCACATCACCACTCCCAATGGCGCACAGGTCCAGGAAGCGGTCCTTGACATTCTCCAGCCTCTCAAAGAGCTCCTCGGCCCTCTGGAACAGCTGGCCAAAGCGGTGGGCGTTGCGGTCCACGATGGCCGGGAACACCGGGTGCTCATTCACCTCATTCACACCCTGCCACAAAACACACAGCTTCACAATCACGGTAAGTTATTTACACGCTACAATAAACAGACCTATGATAAGACTAAGCCATGATAATGAGTGACCAAGAGGGGCACGAGGCAGTAAAGGCTTGTGCTTTAGATACAAAACAGGGGCTCACGGCAGAAAAGATCCACTCTTTCAGAACATAAGAAAGGTGGGAGTTTGAAACATTCTGTACATTGGGAACTATAGGGGGCCAGAGGGCAGCCTATAGTATCACAGAGGCATGGAGGGCAGCAAAGTTCAATGCCCTCTGCCACAGGTGGGCACTTCCGCAAACACTTCCGCAAGTGCGGAATTCTGAATTTGTTTGTGGATGTGCGGAAAAAAAATTATTTGAAAAGATTCACTGGGAAGTATTTCCCTTCTTTTCACACTGCATTCTTACCATCTAAAATACATAATTATAAAAGGACAAATCTCACCTTAAAGTGATGGGGGATGGCAAGGAACCTTTTCAGTTGGCCGTAGTACTTCATGCGGATCTCCTCCATTGGGGGAAGGAACTGGAGACGCTGCTGCCTGAATGTGGCGCAAAGGAAAACATCATTATCATTATTATCATTATCATCATTATCATTACACCCATTCCTCATTTAACACTTGAGTTGTGATATATAAAACAAGTGGACAAGGCCTATCCTGCACACTTGTTATAAAGTAAGCACAACAACCAGAACATGCTGCATGCACTGCTTCATATGTAGAAATGTTCAGACTCTTTTGAGTCTTCACAATTATCTGTCATCCTTATCCAGGATGTATAATGAACAAAGAAGAATGAGAACTTTAAGATGCAAGGATTCTGCACATAAAGGTATGGAGGACTAGGAGGATGCAAGATAACAGACGTGTAGCCATGCAAGATAACAGACGTGTAGCCATGCAAGATAACAGACGTGTAGCCATGCAAGATAACAGATGTGTAGCCATGCAAGATAACAGATGTGTAGCCATGCAAGATAACAGACGTGTAGCCATGCAAGATAACAGATGTGTAGCCATGCAAGATAACAGACGTGTAGCCATGCAAGATAACAGACGTGTAGCCATGCAAGATAACAGACGTGTAGCCATGCAAGATAACAGACGTGTAGCCCTATGAAAGTGACAGATGCCCACCTGTATGTGATCTCCACCTTGAACTCGGACAGGTTCTGATTGAGCGCCTCAATGCCCAGCTGGTACTGGTGCTCCAGGGCCTTGTACAACTGGCGGTCCCAGTGGGAGCACCAGGACTTCTGGTCTGAGAAGCCCTTCTCCTCCAGCTGGTGCATGATGGAGCGCATCTCCTTCAGTAGTTCCTTCCACTTACTCTGATGCTTCAGCAGGTCTGTGTTCATTAGAGTGAGCACCTGAGGCAAGAGGAATTAGCACGAAATTATGATGGTGATGGTGGTGGTGATTCATTACCTAATCATAGTAGTGATTAATCAATCATTAGCATCAATAAGTCATATAAAATGTTTCTAGAACAAGTGCCTTACAGTAACTTACCCTCTCCTTTATCATAAGATGGCATTGAGCCAGTTGCTTGTTTTCCTTGGCGAGTCTCTGTGTTGCTACTTTCAGCTTGGTGATGTAGGCATCGAGCTGCTGTGTGTTGGACCAGGTGATGGTGGTCTGTTCCTGCACCAGGCCAGACAGGGCCAAGGCGGCCTCCAGCATCATGGGGCGCTGCGAGGGAATCATCTGGTCCCCTACGGTGTTGTGAAAATTAGCAATCTGGAAAAAAAGAAATAATTGTAGGATATTGTGAAAAAGATCAATCCTGTGGAGTATAGGATGCTTGTCCATGCAACTCATCTCTATGTATCATAAAGACCACCGCAAGAGGGAGAGAGTTTGGGGGCTAGGAGTCCCTTCCCTAAACTTTATGCTTTCCACTAAAATATTTCTTGGGTGTAATGTTGCATATGCAGAGAAGAAACTTTGTAAAAATTAACCTACACTACAACTCATATTATAAAATCAATATATTCTTATAAGACCAGAAACAAGACGAGCTGTTATGATAAATGCTGCAAAATCATAATCTGTAAGTGATGGCAAAATAATGTAAAGGGAGGATGCATCACTAACAGGAAAAGTGAAGGAAAGTGATGGGAAGGAGTTTATGCCAAGTCTACCAACCTCTCTCTCTCTCTCTCTCTCTCTCATCACACAGGTTATCCTCTCAAACAAAGGAATAACACAGCACCTCTTCCAGGGCCTTGGCTTGCTTCATAAACTTGTGTGCCAGCTGGGCCATCTTGACTATGCGTGGGTGTATGTTGTGGCCGAGGATGGACAGCTGGCTCACCTCCCTGGCCAGACCCACCAGTCGGGGGTTATAGTTGACGCGTAACAGCCGGGCACGACTGAATGACAGCACCGGGGAGTCCGTGGCGAGGCTGCGGAACACACGAGACTTTGAAAATGTAAAAAAGAAATAGGGAAAAACTGGTTCACAAATAGGGTGGTAAATGATTGGAATGGACTCAGTAGACAGGTAGTTAGTGCGGAGTCATTAGAGAGCTTTAAAGGGAGGCTAGATAAATTCATGGATGGGGATGAAAGGTGGATGTAGGTAGTGTTAATTTAAGTAACAGGAACTACCTCGTGTAGGTCTCACGGCCTCTTGTAGCTTCCTTATTTTCTTATGTTCTTATGAAAAGAATCTTGCAAATCTTTCCTCTTCTTCTGGCTGTTTCTCAATTCATGTGATTATCTTTTTGTAGCACTTGCATAATTGTTTAGCTAGTTTCTATTCTAGTCTATTTTTCATTTAGCTGGCTTTCCCTAGATTATTAGGTTCTCAAATACGTACTTTTAACTACCAATTTACTGTCCAAAGTTTAGATTTTCTTCCTTTCAAAAGCTTCTGAGACCATCCTATATTACTGGATGACTCACAAATCATGTTTTTTAGTCTCTAAGTAAATTAACTCAATAATCACATGATTCTGAAACTTATATATACAATGGTAGATATACACATGAGAACACATTATGAAATTAAAGGTGTTCAACAATACAGCAATACAAGCTAGGGATTGAGTCACATGTATACATCTTATAAACTCTCCTAATTAATTGACTGATTGTCCTCAATGTCATTATTATTTTATATTTCTGTGGAAGAGACATCATCATCATCATCATCATCATCATCATCACCATCATCATCATAACCATCATCATCATCATCATCATCACCATCATCATCATCATAACCATCATCATCATCATCATCGTACCTTAATTCCTGCGTGTCAATCATGTGCAGCATTTCTCTGGACCAGGAGTCAAACTGATCCGTGTGATACTCTTCCAACTCTTCACATAACTCTTTGATGTTTTTCTTCAGATCATCATAACCATTCAAATCTGTCAGCAGGGCATCAGCTGTTTTCCCTATGTACAAAGAAAAATATATGAAATAAATACCCAAATATTTCTAATGGCAAACACTACATGTACAACAAAGAAAATTGCACTTACTTTACAGGGCAATCCTACAAAATCAAAAATTTGCATCCAACCTTTACAGATAGGGAATTTACATTATGTCTCATTTGTAAAGCTAATTCAGTCTAGTTTAAAGGTTTTTTAGGGTGCAGGCTGTAATGATGAGAAAATCTATAGAGTGCATGTTGCAAAGAAAGGGAAAAAACTACTACAGGATTGATCTTTCATTGATCTTTCCCTCTTCACTCACCAATATCCTGGACTTTAGCATGAATGGGCTTAACCCAGTAGATGTTGCTCACTACTTCTGGCACGTTAGGCAGCCGTCTGGGTCCATTGACTGAGGTGGTGTTGAAGTCTGAGTGCAGCGTCCTGACATAGCTGTTCAGTTCACTCAGTAGCATTTCCCTCTCAGCCACAAGCTCAGTCTGGATGCTGTCCCTCTTGATGAGCTCTTTGTAACGCTTAAACTCCTGCATCAATTGGTATGCACTGGAGTTCATGTTCCTCAGCTGGGCTCGGAGCTTACCGGCAATGCGCTGCTCGGCTGGCTTGAGGAAATTCTCAAATTGACGCACGGCTGCCTGCCACAGGGGCTCCGTGTAGGGGTTGTACTGCACGGGTTTGAGGCCAGCGAATGGCTTGAAGGCATCCGTTGTTTTGAGATCTTCCTGCTCGCTGAGGGAAAGGAGTCTGGTGAGCTGCTTATGGAGTGTGCGAAGACTCAGGATTTCAGACAGGCGTTGGGACACATGCTTGCAGTAGTCTGGAACAAAGGGTTTCCCCTCCCACATCTGGTCTGCCCCGCTCTTCCAGTACATAGAGGTGAGGTTGTGGCAAGTCTCTACCCAATGTTCACAAACACTGATGCCGTCAGATAGATTTTTCTCCACCTGGTTGTACTGGCCACTCCAAAGGTCCTCAGACGACAACTTACCCTACAATAAAAATTACCATGACATACATAGATCCTCCCTTCCTTTTTTTTTCATGTTATTTTTATCCCTGCTACCTAGTTTCCTTAGCTCATTCTTATTTTTGTGCTGGTTTATCTTCTGACTTTTACCTGCACATAGCGAGACAGTTGGTTTGCAATAACACTGAGCAGGTGAGCCATGCGGGCCTGAGGGTAGTCCAGACGCCACAGCTCCTCCAGGGAGTTCTGAGTGTTCTCCAGCACCTCGTCAACATCCACCATGGGCACAGCATCGAGGCCACTGCAAAGGATATAGTATAGCCACTTGAAGAAATGTATACGAATATGAAAATGGGATATTTACAGCACTCAGACCCTTGCATGTACAGCCACACACATATATAAAAAAATTATGAATGTAGAGATGGAAGACCAGTGTGATATTTGCTGCACCTAACTAATTGCAGGAAGTACTACATCTAGTCCTGCACAGGTAAATAGAAAAATCAGGTGTTTGGGAAGTCATATGAAAGAGCAATAAAATAAAGAGCGGTGAAGTCATACTGACAAAGCAGACAAGAATGAGCAGTACGGTGGAAGGAGGTTGTCTGAGTTGGTGGATGGGTAGTATATAATTAATATTTAATGTTTCTTTTCATACATCTGGCCTCCTCTCAAATAAGTGGAGAGGCACATAACAAAAAGTAGATTTCTCAAAAATATTTAAAACAATTTACAAATTATAAATTTGCGGCCTATCAAATTAGTGATTAGCCAAGTTATCATTATAAAAACTAGTGGATTAATGGATTAACATTTAATTTCGGTTAATCTAACAGCAGAATTAACGAATCAACTTTAATGGAGCTACTAAGCAGATTAACGGATTGACGGTTAATGAAGCTAACGTTTTTCATCAACTTGCCCACTACTGATTGTTACAGATAATGATGATAATACCGACGGCAATGACGATATGATTGTGTTACCTCCCTATGCTTCTGATATGAGACCATATGATTTAGCTAAACTTATGAGGTTCATACTTAACCTCTTCACACCCAGATCTTTCCTTTGCTATATAAATTCGTCTGTTGGTAGCCATGAAATTTTGAATAGCAGCTTAATATACCAAATTAGCGAGTGGACAAGGATAATAAACAGGTCATATCCATAAAATCTTGCTTATATTCACAAAAATCGTCTTATGGTATACCCAAAGTACAATGGAAATTACGTTCTGGGCGTTTAAGGGTTAAATAGATACAGGGTGACAGTTGCACAATAAATGAGTGGTCAAATCAATGTTCTGCTTGTGCCTGTGGATTAATATATGTACCTGAACTCCTTGGACATGGGTTCCAGGACATTGTAGAAGGCACGGGCCACCTCCTTCTCCTCCTGACTCATGGGATTGTTAGCAGTGTCAGCCCAATATTCAGTCTCATCCGTGACAGTGAGGATTCCTGTCAAGATTATTGAGACATGATCGGGATTGCTGGTAACTATCCTCACAGAGTAAAGGAAACATAACTTCAAAGAAGAAAAGTCTGGGTAAAGCAGGATTACAGCTTCAAAAGGCAAGCAGCTACAACATGACTATAACAATGGGGATAGAAGAATGAATGTGGTCACTCTTGAAAGCAGTCAGGAAAAGCATATTTATCAAGAAAGGAAAAGGAACTCATACAAAGGAAACTCCTCAGAAACCTTGAGAAAACAATACACGTAGACCCTGTTTAACGCAGGAGTTACGTTTCTGGTAAATCATGTGCTAAGCAAAAATTGCGTTAAATGAATTCTATGTTCCAGTTGATTTTCCCATAATTTTTTTTTAACATTATAGGAACATTTTGTAAGTAAATTCAAATTTTTCGAGGGTAAGTGAATTTTGGTTGAATGTAACTTCTCTGTAAACTGTTAATTTGTATTAAAAAAAAAGAAAAAAAAGAGAAGAGAGGAGAGAGAGAGAGAGAAGAGAGAGAGAGAGAGAGAGAGAGAGAGAGAGAGAGAGAGAGAGAGAGAGGAGAGAGAGAGAGAGAGAGAGAGAGAGAGAGAGAGAGAGAGAGAGAGAGAGAGAGAGAGAGAGAGGAGAGAGAGAGAGGAGAGAGAGAGAGAGAGAGAGGAGAGAGAGAGAGAGAGAGAGAGAGAGAGAGAGAGAGAGAGAGAGAGAGAAGAGAGAGAGAGAGAGAGAGAGAGAGAGAGAGAGAGAGAGAGAGAGAGAGAGAGAGAGAGAGAGAGAGAGGAGAGAGAGAGAGAGAGAGAGAGAGAGAGGAGAGATGGGGAGAGGGGTGGGGGGGGGCAGAGGGAGATAATAATGAGTCACAATGTTCCCTATCCTGACCTGCCAGCCTCTTCGACACCTGACTGGGATCTGATGCTTGATCCGGCTCCTGTTTCCTGAGGAGGCTGCCCAGGCCATCAGAGAGCTCCGTCACCAGAGCTTGAAGCTTGGGGTCTAGTTTGGCACTCCACTCTGAATCCTGCAAGATAGGACCATAGCTTAGGATACTGAAAAGTAACTGCAAGAAAAAAGAAGTTATGGCAGACCTTACAGTACAGTATATGGTACAGTATTGCTAAATGTCATGTAAACTTTTGAGATTTAGTCAGTCTCAAGAGGAATGCCCCCCTTGAGAGGATGGTGATAATGAAGAGTGCATGAAACCATTTGCTAAAATATTCATACTTGTCGAAATATAATTAATCAAATGTACGATAACTTTTTTTTTCTCTTTTAATTTCATCTGTAATTTTTTTTTTTTAATCTAGTAAGAATTAATAGGTGATGTAACATATTTGTACTATAAAGATGATACAAAAGCTAATGATGATCACACTGATACGATGAAAGCAGTGGCGCTGGTAGGTTACCTTGAGCAGTATGGGAGCGTATAACTTTTGCAGCGAGTGGTACAGTGAGGAGATTGGTGAGTCCAGCATTGAAGAAACAAAGATGTCTGCAAGGTTGTCACCTGTGATCACATCTGGCTTGATCTTAAAGAATACCAACAGCTTGTCCTTCTTTAGGGAAGAGTCAACCTGTTAATGATGTGACCAAATAACTGAGAAATCAGTGAATGCAACTAAATAAAAATAAATATCTTCAGTATTATTCATCTAAGTCTGAATCTCCACCGTGCAGGACTAAATACTCTGAAACAAGGTGCTGAAGTCTCCCCAACATATAATCCTACAGCAATAGCCTATAAATAAAGCAAGGAACACAACACACTGCCTGACACACTCTGTTTAACCAGCAGTGATTTTTTGTAGTTTAAACACCATGTTAATATCTTGTGTTTGTAGCAGTGAATCCAGCCACTTTCTGAAGATTTCTCTCTCATAGGCCGATTTCAAATATATTCCGAATAATAAAAAATAAAAACATGCAATACAAAACTACTCATTCTGAACTTGAACTCTTGCCCTGGTGTGCCTTGGTGTTCTTGAGCAGCAGTGCCTCACATTTGAATTCGTCGAAACTGAATTCTTTCCATATGATTTCCTATAAGTAGTCCATTGACACCATGTCTCTCTATTCAGCAATATATTCCATGAAAGCTGATTTCACCTTCCCCATGAACTTCAATCCGTACTAGTTATCATGTTGACACACACACACACACATAGTGCTCCCATATAGTTGTAATAATTATGTGGATGCATCTACCCACCTTAGTACTGAGGGTTATCCCAGTCTCCCCAGCCACCATGTGGGCACCCAGCAACTGACAGTTGCCAGAATCAAGGAAGGTGTTGAGGCTTGAGTCAGAGTGCAGGGCAGGGATGCTCGGGTCGTCCAGAGACACCCCGAAGTAATTGGCTGCACACACACACACACACACACACACACACACACACACACACACACACACACACACACACACACACAAATGAGAAAGGAAAAAGAAAGGTGTTAGTGCTTATCATAACTACAATCTACCAGAATAATTTTTTTTCTTCACAATACACACCTTACACTTTAAAAGGAACGGTTGATATTCTTGTATCACTGTTGCCATCACATTCCTTCCTTCTTCTTACCTACTCTTATGAAATTATATTGGCTTTTAATTATGTATTTTCCTTTAAAATATTTTTGGTTCACTGACTGTCACCTATTCACTTCGTGCATGTTTTTCTTCTTCAAAATTCAGTACTTTAACAGTTAACCATTCGACACATCACACATCAGATGTCTATAGGTGCATTGATTTCTGTATAACTTTTACTTAAATCATGAAACTCTGAGAACTTCATATTGTCTTCTAAGCCTAACACTAATATATATATATATATATATATATATATATATATATATATATATATATATATATATATATATATATATATTATATATATATATATATATATATATATATATTATATACAGGTATATTTTTTTAAATTCTCTTTATTCTTTATTTTATGTTTCTATCCCTTGTTTGTTTGTTTTTTGTTTTTCTTCTGTCAAACTGTAATAGATGAAAAAAAGAAAAAAAAAAAGAAGCCCCAACAGAGCAGTGACAGCACTCACCAGTGGTTGCCAAAATGAAATTCTTCCGCACATCTGATGAGTCCATCTTGGGGAGTATCACAGATTCTGTCTTAAATTACCATCCTGTCTGGAGTTTTGGAGATTCTGAAAGTTAAAGAGGAGATTTTGTGCTGAGAATCCCTATTCAAAGTAGTGAAATTTGGGGTATGTATTCTCTTTCCTTTATTTGCACAAATACCTAAATATATACCAAGGCATGCAAGGTAGATGCATGAAACAAACTATCTAATGAATGAATAAAAGAAAAAAAAAGATGAGCCGTTTAGCTTCAGGTTACCTCATGTTATCCTCCCTTATGACAAAAGGTATTCTAAAGTAAAAAAAAAAAATTGTACTTAAGATGGTTAGTAAGGCAAGTCCAAAGGCAAAGACTAGTAGGTTAATACGCCAGGTTAGGTTAGGTTTAGTTTAGTTTAAATTTTTCCCTAGATTAGGCCACTTTTTTTTTCTTTTTCTTCTCCGCCACCCAAAATCCTGGTTCTCGACAGGTCCCCAAGATTGTTGGGTAGAGGGGAATATTTTAAGTAAAAAGAGCTGGAGTTGTTGTTGTGCTGCAGTTTGACCACCGTCCTCAACTTGTAGATCTGACAATGTGGAGCATTTCTAATCCCTACAACACCCGTCGGAAAAGAACCCTACCCATAACTACGTCACGGTTTGTTTACATCGGTGCATTGTGGGGATAAGGCGGGGTCGCTGCGGGTGGACCTACGAAGGGAAAACCGGCGATGGAAGAATTTCGAGTTATTTTGCGCGAAATTGATATTCCAGGTGCTATATTACTGTGCTCTGTTCTCACTGACAACACTATAGAGAAGACCTGAGGTAATGGCTGATGTGCAGAGGCTTCTAAACCAAGAAAGCAGTCATAACAGAGCCTCGTCAAAAGGTAAGCAACTGGTAGGTACGTAATGTGTCCCTATCACTTGCTTACTTCTTAATGAGACTCTGTTGTGACTGTTTTTCTGGTTTAGAAGCCTTTGCACATCAACCATCACCTCAGGTCTTCTCTATGTTGTCAGCGAGCACGGAAATATAGCACCTGGAATATCAATTTCGCCCAAAACAACTCTACTTTTTTTCATCATCGTCGTACTCTTCTCTTTGTAGGTTGAATAATAAGATAAGGGGGGTCTGTGGGGACGCAGCCCCCCCAGTTATGTTAGGAGAGTATTGGTCAATATGGAGTATTGTACTAAACTGTAGTGTTACCGGCTCAGTACAGGAATACCATCTAGTAACCAAGCCAGACAGGTCCAAAAAGCAGGGAAATGAGTGACTAATTACCTGACATACTTGACACGGTACAGGAATGTCAACCTCGCCGACATGCATCCTACAAGCTCCTACTTGCACCGGCGAATTAACACTAATAAGTTAATAACACAAAAAAAACAAATAAATGAGTGGGAAATGTGATTTTGGGGCAACCTTTGTTTGAGCCTAAAGTAAGTGGAAAAGGTGTTAGGGCCAATAAGCTAAAAGAAGAGGGTTTACAGAATAAAAACCGTGTTCCGCGGTGCATTTGTTGTTATGGCGACGTTTCATAACAAAACAAAAGTGCCAAAACTCTTCTCCGTTTTCTGTCGTTCTCTTACGCCCAGGTTTAACGACGGGTTTTTTTTAGGGGGTTTTTAAATGTTTCAGTTTCTATTTTTGTTATTTGTTTTCTGTTTTAAATCGAGGGTTTCTTTATCTCAGGCTCTCCTTCACGCAGCCCAATTCAACTTTTTTTTTGTTTTTTTAAAACTAATCCCTTTTTAAAAACTATCACGACCCTGACAGCCAGTTCTTGGATAAAAAAAAAACGATGAGGTGAGGGGAAATGGGTTTGCCGTGGCTAATGAAAAAACCGGG
This sequence comes from Chionoecetes opilio, assembly GCA_016584305.1. Lineage (NCBI taxonomy): Eukaryota > Metazoa > Arthropoda > Malacostraca > Decapoda > Majidae > Chionoecetes > Chionoecetes opilio. The sequence goes on from JACEEZ010024124.1 coordinate 335,386, forward strand.
GGGTAGAAGGGCCGGGCTTTGGGGGGTTTGTACCCACTGAACTCTATAATAACATATAGACTAAAGTGGCGTAGCCCCGAATGTTTTAAAATAGCTACGGATCTAAAAATCCCTTTTTTTTTAATTTATTTTTATTATTTTTTATTTTTTTCCCCCTCACAAAAAAAAGATAAGCTCGGGACGGGGGGCCAAACAAAAAAATTTTTAGTAAAAAAAAAAGATTTTTTGGTTTAGATTTACTTCCCTTATGCGATGGCATCCTTTTTAGGGGGGCAGGACATGAGAAGAGGTGGAGAGAAAAAGGGGAAAGATAAAGGGGCATGAAGAGGAAAAAAACCAAAAAGACCTTTTGGAGGGGTTTAAAAGAAGGGGAATACAGATGGAAAGACACAAAGTTAACAGATGTCATTTTTTTCAAAGTGCATTTTTTTCAAATGGCTTTTTTTTTTTTTCGAAAGTTATCCTAAGTTTTTTTGTGGGGAGAGGATGAACGAGCTTTAGGTACATTATTTAATTTTTTCCCGGGAAATGCCAAGAAAATAAACCTCAAAAAAAAGGGAAAATATTGTAATTTTGGTTATAACTTTGGGGCAGAAAAAAAGTTTAAAATTAAGGTTGTTTGTTAAAAAAAACCAAAACGGGTGGGACCCCTATGCCAAGACAGAAAAAACACAGATATATGGGGAAAAAACATAGGAGGGCATCAATGTCAAGGGGGGGGTAAAAAAAAAGAAAATTTTAAATTTCGCCTGGCGGTTTTTAAAAAAGGATATTTTAAATTTTTCAGTTAAAGTAGAAAAAAGACTTTTGAAAAATTAGCCCTTTTTTCTATGTCCCTTTCCCGCCCATTAAAATTTTTTATCGCGACACAATTTTGGGGTTTCGCGTCCCATAGTTTGAACCCACTGCAGAATAATGGCAAAAAAGGGGGGGTTTTATAAAAAAAAGCTCTTGATTTTTACTGAGAACAAAAAAGCAGATAAGGGGAGGGGGGGGAGGGGGGGAAAGGGGGAGAGTAATGGGGAAAAGAAAAAAGAGGGCGGGAAATTTAGGGAAAAGGAAGGAAAATATGGGAGGAGGGGGAATACATAAGAACGGGATAGATTTTGGGGGCCCTCCCCGGTGTATAACGGGGTATTCCTCTCTCTCCCCTCTCTAAAATGAACTTTTGTTTATTTTCAATATCTCTCATTATGGGTAAAATATTATTTTAATATAATATATTTTATATAGATATAAAATTTATATATATATATATTTATATAAAATTTTAATATAAACGCCGTTTTAATTATTTTCCCCTTGGGGTACCTAGCTTATACCAAATTAATAAAAGGGTTTGGTTTATTTTTAAAAGGAAATCATTTTTTTGTTATCCTTATTGCTTTCTTGCTCCCCAAATTTATGGGGTTTTAATTATTTTTGTGTTTTTCCCTTTTTGGTTGTCTCTCCCCCAAATCACAACCCTCACCTTCATCAGTAGTGAAGTTTTTGGGCACCTCAGCGTGTGTCCTGCGAGGTGATACCCGGGGGTACCTCTGTGCCCGGGTTTTCTTTTCTTTTTAACTCTATTCTTTTTTCCCAAAACTCCAACCCCCTTTTTCCCCCTTTTTTTGACGTCGCCCTAATCACGCCACGGGTTTTCAGCAAAAAAACATCCCCACCATGCCCCCAAAAAATTGGACCCATCAGAAATCAGTGTTTTTTTGGAGGCCTTTGATTTTTCCCGTGGGGGGCCACCCCTGGAAAATTGGGCCTCGTGGGGGGGGTTTCCTGGCAGCGCTGGGCCTGTGGCTCGACCCCCGGCCCTTCGGGAAACCCAGAGCGTGGGGAACCGATGAAGAAGGGGGGGAAAAGGTACTGAGGGGAGAAGGCGGGGAAGTATGGGGGAAGGGCGGAGGGCGCTGGGGGAAATAAAAGAGGAGAAAGGGGGAACTGTAAAGACTGAAAGGGGTTCCGGTTTTGCTTTGAGGAGGGGGGAAGGAAAGTACTGGTTTGGAAAGGAGGAGGAAGTAATGGAAAGGCGGAGGCGCGGGAGGTAAAAGAGGAGCAGGAGACTGGGGGAGACTGAGAAGGCGGAGGGGCTGGAGGAAATAAAAGAAAAAGCAGGAGACTGTGGAGACTTGGGGAAGGTTCCGGTGTGCTTTTGAGGAGGGGGAGAAAAGGGGGAAGGGTGCGGAGGGGGAAAGGTTGCGGTTTTTTCCCCTTAAGGAAGACAGGGGGAAGCAAGAGGAGGGGGAAAAAAAGGGGGAGGAGAAGGTAGGAGAAGAGGGGGAGAACGTGGCCAAAATGGGCAAGCGGGGGGGGGGGAGAATTTCAACCCCAGCGTGTAAGGGAATCTGCCGGCCGCCAATGCCCCGAGAAACACCTCGACCAAGGTGTTGGGGTTTGGCTGCCCCGACACCGGGGGCCCGGGGCCTTTTGGTGGCCTCAGTGAGGATTGAGGGGGCTAGGAAGGAACGGGCCCCACGCGCGTCCCGTGTTCCTCCCAGTCCCCAAATCCCGTAAAGAGACAGAAAGGTTCCCCGGAAAACTTTAAAGGGCCGGGCTCAGATCGTGATTTAAACCCCCGGAAAACCCTACCGTACCCCCCGGGGGAGGGAGCAGGAGTCCCCTGGGGGGGGGGGGTTTGACGGCCCCCCCCCAAGCAGGGTGACTCAGTTTTCGCCTGAGGTGGGAACACTGCCTCCTGCTGTTTGCTGTAGGGAAAATTGGCAGAAAGGGACGCCGGGGTCTTGCTGAGCTTCGGCGGCGGGTATCGCGTTTTTGGGAACGGCAACACCGCAAACGTCTGGAAGCCCCGGGGGGGGCCAAAGGGTTATCCAACCCCAAAGATGAGTTGGACGCCCCACTAGGGGGGCAGAAAATGCGTAACAAATACCCGAGCGAAAACCCACCGCCGGGGGGGGGGGGTGAGGGAAGTGCCCGACATGCCCGGGGCCCCGGGAAATTGCACTTCAAAAGGGGGGCCGACGTGCCCCAGGCCCCTCAAGGAGCGCGAGCTGCGGTACGAGGACTATCCACAAACCCCCCGAGGGCCTCCTGCCATTTGCAAATGGGGCAACCGTCTGCACGCCCTGAGTAACGATGGGAGGCCGGGGGGCAAGGGAACCCGGGGGCGCCATGGGGGGCCCGGCGGGGGTGTGCACCCGAGTGAGGCCCCACGCCCCCCAAAAACTGTGAAAACCTTCAACAAATAAACCCCCAGGGCTTCAATCACTATCGGGGGGCCCCTATTGGTTTTTCTGTAAATCGTAACAAAAACGACCCTCATATTTTCAAGTGCCCCCTGATTTTTTTACATTGTCATCATCCCTTAAAATGTCTGAGTCAACCCCTTTTTTTGAAATTTTATTTATAAACCAAAAAATTTATACCAATATTTACCAATTTATACCAAAATTATACCAATGTGTACACGTGGGTGACAGGGACACATTTTTGGTTTCGTTTTTTTTTGAAATTTTTTCCCGAAAAACCCTATATGATGCAAATTCATAAATTTTTAGATCCAGCAAAACCCAGGCCCTTGTTTTTTTGCATTTTCTGAAGGGGAATACAAATGGGTATGAAAAAACAACAGGAAAATTAAAAATCAGGAAAAAAAAGTTTCACATAAAGTGCAATGAAACCCCACTGCTAACTGAGGGGGAAATGGGGGTTAGTGTTGGGGCACTTTTCCCGAAAAATTTTTAAAAAAAAAACCAAAATAGCTACTTTAAAATCCCCCTTTGAAAAGGCTCAAAAAATCATAAAAATGTAAAAAAAAATAAATGAACAGTTTTAATTAAGCTTTAAAATATATTAAATTTTAGTGCCCCTACTAAAAAACCCTCACCCCACACCCCACACACACACACACACACGGGGGGGAAAAATTTACAAAAAAATAAATACACAAAATCAAGGGCTAACTGACTAAATTGGGTTTGGGTGCCTAATTTACCCGATGACTGGCTGAAATGAAACACAACCACCCCCTATTCCCCCCCTTCCTTACCTAACACTTTTCCCACTTTTCTACCTACCTGCCAAACACACACCCCAAAACACAAAGGCCTATTTACACAAATGGCTGCTAATGGCACAAAAACCCCCCTTTGCCAGCGGTTTGGTGGGAAAATAGAATACGGGGGCACCGGGTTAGGGGCCCTGGGTCCACCACCCCACCCCCTGACCAGTTCAACATACGGTGTTGTACCCCGGAATCGTTTTTCCTTTTTCAGAAACATCGCCCAGGGAGGGGCCCCCAAAGGGGGAGGGAGGATGTGGGCATGATTCCCAAAACCCTTTTTTTTCCCATTTTTT